>JH719997.1:268687-321901 GCA_000231845.2 Tetrahymena malaccensis 436 | reverse complement strand
AGGATAGAGTCTCTGTTTATTTAAGTTTAAACAAAATAAATAGTTTTGGTAGATTCATTTTAATTAGTTGACTCAAAACTAATATATTTAAATATGATATCATAATAAAGATTAGTTAATTATGTTGGTGTAGCATAAAATACTGTTTTTGAAAAAAATATAAATTATGGATAATATGAAAACAACTATTCCGTCTTGCAAAATTCTTAAAATAATACTTGCTATATTTAGCTAAATTATAAAAGCTATATATAATCAGTAGCTAGTTTTTCATATTTTTAAAATCCTTCTTCAAACTCATTATAGTATATAACCTCTGTTTATGTAGGAGACAGATTAAATAATATTAATTTTTTGAACTAAAATAATCAGACTGTTATTTTGAGACCCTAAAATTAGTCTACTAATATCCTCTATATTAATGAATTATCTTTTGAAACTATTGGTTTTGATTTGCTTATGGATAACTTTTATCTAATTATATCAGATCAATAAGTGATTTAAACTAATTAATTAACATAAAACATTTTGATGTAAAACATAACTATAAAAGATCAAATATTAGCATCAAATACATAATTTTAGTTTAATTAAAAAAATAATATCACACTAGAGAATATAAAATTGAATAATATCACTTTTACACAAAAAAATTAAAGTTTACCCATAACTAAACAATATTTACTGAATTTTACAAATTGCTAAAATTTAATAATAAATAATTTAATAATCTCAAATTTATTAGTAAATACTGCAAATTATGGAATAGTATATACTATAGGTACCTCAAATGTAACAATTAAAAATTTGATTGTTTAAAATAGCTTTATTAATTCCTTTATTGATGTATTTTAAAGTTAAAATGTGATTATTTAAAATATCTAAATAGGAAATTGTTTTAAGGATATAATAGATTAGAGTAAATACCTTATTTAATTAATTGGAGTAGTATCTTAGTCTATTAAAAATTTCTAGGCTTTTAATAACAAAAATATACAGTTACTACTTACAGATAAAGAGTTTTAGCAAAAAAATGGAAGTTTTATTCTTTCAATAGACACTTTAAATTTAACTGCAAGCTAATTTTTCAACAATACATTCCCTGCTACTTAAGATCAAAAGAATACATAAAACTAATTAATTTTCATAAAAACATCAACTGTTAGCATTTCTTAGTTTAATTATGAGATGAATAAAGGAAATATACAACTCATAACAAATAATAAAATTTCAATAACTAGCAGCATATTTTAAAATAATATTGGTGTCTAAGGAGGATGTTTATATGTGGAAGGAGTTTTAGAAATAATTTTATTATAGAACACTACATTTTATTCTAATTAGGTAAGCGGAAGTGGAGGAAGTATTTACTTAAATAATGTGAATTAATTTATTATAGATAATTAAAGTGAAATAAAATATAGTAATGCAAGTATTGGTGGTGCCATAAGAATAGTAAACAATAATATCAATTTATGGAAATCTTATAAAATAAATTGTTTAATGTAATAAAATTTTGCTGAAATATATGGAAATAATATTGGTACTTTACCTTTACTGTTTAAAGTTTAGTAATTAATTTACAATAATAAAGTAAAAGAATAAAATTATTTGCAAGTATATTATGGTTAGTTAGACAATTTAAAGGATGATATTTTAATTAGATTTAATAATGTTTAAAGTGGGGGTCTTTTGATATTTAGAATTTAATTATTGGATCATTATGAAAGACCTATTTATGTGAATCAAACAAAGTATAAAAATAATATGTATGAATAATAAACAATGGATGAGCTCAATTCTTATTTCATTTAAATGGCAATAGCAGAGAATAATACTCATCAGAATTACTACAATTAATATATAGAATTAAAAGGTGAGTCATTGATAGGTATAAAGCAATATGATGAAGCTTTTAAGATGTTTAACTTTGAATCATTAACTTTAACTTCTTTGCCTCTAATTTCAATTAACTCTGTGAAAATACAATTTGCTTTTAACACTGTTAAATATACCAAATAAGTTGACACCTAAATTTCATTCAGATCTTGCTAACAAGGAGAAATATTAGTATCTTCTAACTTATAAATAACGAATGATCAAGCTACTGCTTAAAATATAAATCTAATAAGTTGCTAAGAATGTTCATAAGGTAAGTATTCATTAAGCAATCCTGAAGAAGATTACTAATAATATATAGCAAAAAATGATATTTAAATTATTAACTCTTAAGTATGCAATCAGTGTCCTGTGTTTGTTCATTACTGTTAGAGAAATACTTTAATTTTAGATGATGGATATTGGAGATTCGATAATTAAACTGATGAAATCCTCTAATGCAATTATGTAAATCCTTATGTATGCAGTGAATAAAATAATACCATAAATGGTTGCTAAGTTGGATATTTAGGTCCTCTTTGTGAAAAATGCGATATAACAGGTAGTGTATGGGATGAAAGATATGCCCACACTTATTAAGATTATGAATGTGAAAAATGTAGTAGCTAAGCGCTATAAAATATCTCACTTTTTTTAATTATATTAGTGATCTACATATACTTATACTAGAGTACATTTATGTATATGGAAAAATATATTCATGAATGTAAATGCACTTATTTAAGGCTTTTGAAGATTCTTCCTTTTTCAAAAAGCTGTATATTAGATTAGTCTTCTGATTATATTAAGATATTAGTAAACTATTTACAACTTTCCTCTCTGCTATTTAATTTTTATATTAAGTTTCTTCCTCCATTATTTTCTTTCATACCATCAGCAGCTGGGTAACCATCAACAAACATAGTAGTGAGTACTTAATGTATATTTACTCCATAAATAATTGAAAAATATGGAGAAGAAAAAATAATGATAATAATTTAATCTTTATTTCCATTAATAACATTACTAATATTTTATTTAACTCTTAAAATTTTTTGGGCTCTCAAAATAAAAGGAGTTCGTTATTATCACTAATATACTATGTTTAATGTATTATTTCTTTTTTTCTAGCCCAACAGCTTGTCTTTCTTCACAAAAGCTCTTTCTTGCCGTAAGATTGGTGATTAAAAGTTCTAAATTATAAATATTCTCATAAACTGTGATGACGAATAATACAGAAGTTTTAGCTTTGGTTATGTGATTCCAAATTTATTATTTTGGTCTTTAGTGCCGGCTATTTAATTCTACTTTATGAAAAAATAAATAGGAAAAAATAGCTAAAATTTTGATAGCTGTATCACAAAATTTAAGTATGGAGTATACTATGTTGAATATAAGCCGAAATATTATTATTGGGATATTTATAGGATATATTTAAAAATAATAGTTATTATAATCACAACAATACTAAATGAATTCGAGGACTAAGTTTCTCAGATATGTATGATAATTATCTTTGCATATATCTTTACAGTTGTTAAGGTACAACCGTTTAAAAGTAGATCTCTTTTAAAATTAGAATATCTCTCATATTCTGTTTTGATTCCTAGTGTTTTCTTATTTTAGCTCTATAGATAATATTCTCAATAAATATTCTAAGTAATATTAGCTATAATTCATTACTTTTACATTTGCTTTATGGTTTTATTTATAATAAAATTTAAATTGCAAAATTATTAAAGTAAATTTAGCACAGTAGCTAAATATTTATGTGAAAAAATGAGTTTTAAATAAATAAGTGGGTTATATTGTGTTCAGAAAAAAAAGTAAAGTGGAAGAGTATTAATGCTATGGAGAAAAGTCTATAACAGCCTAATTAGAATAAGACTATAGAATGTCAATAATAATTTTTTAAAAATTAAGAATAATATTTTTAATGCCTCATCTCCATAATCAAGTAAATACATTATTATTTTAATGATAAAATTAATATTTTTTAAATATTTTAATAGAGCTCCTTAAGTTGAAGGATCAAGAAAAAATTTATGAATAAATTTAAGAAATAAATTTAAACTCGTTAATTTAGATAAATAAGGTTAAAGATGATAAATTTAATTTTACCAATAGATTAACTCTTTGTCAAACTAGAAAGCACAATAAGGATAAACAAGAATCTATTTTAAATAAAAAAAATATTTTTAATGATAGCTAAAGCTTCAAACAAGAATCCTAATCTTAAATTTTATCAGACTAAAAAATTTATTAAGGAGAAATCAAAGAGAGTATTTATTAAACAGATCTAGATATTAATAGCAGTTAATAATAATGTTTTGCTGTTTTTAGCGTTAAATCTGAAATTAATTAGCTAAACAAAACAAAAGAAATACAGAAACTTTCACATAAAGGTGGATATTTAAATAAATTGTAGTTGGTGTAAAATTCCGTATCACTTGATAATGACTGATAAATAGAATTAATTATTTAAAATTGTAATCTTATCATACATAAGTAGCTAAATATTTTATTAATTTACTTAAATTTGTTAACCAAATAAATTAATTCAGCTTAAATTAATTATTTTTATAAAACAACTAATATTTAAGTGATTAGATTCTTTTTAAAAGCACCTGAAAAATAAATCAAATTTTTCTTCTTGGTTCATTAAATATAAACTTAACTTAAAATTTCATATTTTTTTATAGATAAATTAAATCTTTTTAAAGATACCCTATTTGGTTTTTCAATAAAGACTTGTTATTATTTGCACTTTCCTCTTAAATTATTTTGAAAGGATCTCAAAATAATTAATTATCTTTCATTTTTAGCCTAAAATATTCTTTAATTTTTTCAAAAATATAAAAAAATTTTTTTACTTAGTAAATCAAATAAACAACCTTTAAAATAGCACTTAAATTCAATAACAAAAATTTATTTTTTAATAATTTGGAAAATATTACTTAATATTTAAAATTTTGACTATATATATTTTCCACTAATTTTTAATTATTCATTAGTTTTTTTATCAAAATTTAAAACTAAAATATTAAATTAACTAATCTAAAGTATAAAATACTATTTTACCAAAATAATATAAAAACTTTTATATCTAGACAAATTAAATTAACAGTTTTTATTTTTATGATAATAGTAAATAAATTTAAATTAAATAAAAAATTAAACTTTTATTTGATAAAATATTTTTAGCATCATAAATAAAATAAAAATGATTTTATGAATATTATAGACTGATTTTTAAAAAAAAATATTTAAATTTTTTAAATCATAATAAAAAAATAAAATTATAATTTATAAATAAAAATTAAAATATTATTTTATTTTTATCCTTAATATGTAATTTAAATATAAAACAACGATTTTTTTTATTTTATTACTTGGTTTAATAAAATAGTGTTTTATTATTAGAAATAAAATTTTAAAATGATAGTTAACAAAAGACTTTTAGAATTTAATGTCTTCGTTACTGAATAATAAATACAGGAATAATAAAAAATATAATTCAAATGAAAAATTTTGATGGCGATTGATTTTTAATTTACTCCTTTATTTATACATGGCATTTCATAAGTAATAATAATGAAAGCTTAACTATAATTTTCTTTAGGTTTGTGAATAAATATGACTTTAATAGCGAATATAAAAGAAAAACGAATAAAATATGCTATCAAAACTCTTATTTCATCCTAATAAGTTAATAAGAAATTCTTTAGTTAAAATAAAAAGAGTTTTGAATTTATTGTCATTTAAAAAATAAAACAACGAAAGCAGTTCTTTAAAATAAAGATTAAAGAACAAAATAAATTAATATTTAAACCAAAAAGATAATAAAAAAAGATGAGAATCTTAAATAAAATAAACGTTAAGTATTAGACAAGAGCGCTTGTTTTAATACTAATACTTTTTCAGATTGCTAAAACTGAAGGTTGCTCTATTCCAGGATGTAAATAATGCTCTTCAACCTCAAACTCTGCTGCAGAAATATGCTCTATATGCTATGATGGTTTTCTACTTAATCAGTCAGGAAGATGTTAGTATACGATGTGCCAATAATGGGAGTTTCTCTAGTACTACACAGATGCTAGCAATTAAGTCTAATAAAGGTGCGTTTCAGTTTGCGGAGATTAAGAAATCCCTAACTCAAATAGTAGAATTTGCCAAAGTACTTATGAATGTACTAATTCTTTTAGTTATCCTACTTAAACTAATAAAGGTCAATAGATCAAATATATCTATTATGGAACTAAAGATTAGTTGATATACTTAGTGTACAGTACATTCATGAATATGATTGATCAATATACAGGGTCATTTATTACATCTGTATCTTTTCCCAGTGGAGTATAATCCATTTCTTTGACATAAAATAGATTATTTCTCCTAAACACAAATTCAAAACAAATATTGGAGTGGATCCCTACTAACTCAACTGCAAATATATTAACAACTGTTGTTAAAGGTTATGCAAAAGTTTTTAGTAGCATCTATATTGGTTCCTCTAATCAAATAGTGTATACTACCTACAATGACGATGGTTCTATAGTATATTTTAATGTTATAGGTAATGGAGGTTTGTCTTCTTGCTTTGATCAAATAAATTTAACTTCTCCAACAAAAGTGGTCAATTTTTTTAACAATTTTATTTTAACTTAAAACTAACAAAACTTCTAAATCTCTGTTCTTTTTTTATCATAATAATAAGATAATTAATAACTGATGCTTTTTGGCAATACACCAAATTTTTATTGTGTTAATATTAGTGGGTAAATACTAGATGGGAAATCAATTCAATTTTAATAAATTTAACAGTATTATCTCATCTTTCAAAAAACATAATATCTCGTCATTTATTCAATTGATTAATCAAATTACATATCATGCAATTAGATTTAATTAGTATATTAACCTCTTAATTTACAAATATTAAATACAGCGCTCTGCTCTAATTAATAATCTACATAACAGGTTTTATTAATTTCAAACGCAAATAATTAGATTTTAGTTTACAGCATTAACAACTAATAAGAAATCTAATTAGGTTAATTACAATTTTCAGGCAGTATAATTTCTTTTAACTATCTTCTAGTAAATCAAAATTTAAATATTTATGCCTTACTATCAAACAACATAATCGATATTAGACAAATTCATTTTGATTGTTCTAATCTATAAAATATTTAAATTACTTCAAATAGTGTTAACTCATTAGTCTCTTTAATTAAGAACCCAAAGTATTTGATCTAATTATAAGCGCTTCAAAATGATTAATCATTGAAAAATTATATGATTTCTATAAATCAAGAGGCCTAAATAATAGATGGATAAATTAGTTAATCATAATCTATGATTAAAGACTTCTAAGATAGAATTTTTTCTAACAATGGTCAAATTTCCAAGATGTTGTATAACGAAAAGTATTACTTTATTACATCCTGCTCTCAAGATGGGCTTATAATAGTATGGAAAGCAATTGATCCTTTAAAGCCAGTTTATTTATACTAAATAAGCTAATAGGGATAGAAATGCTTGAATATTCTTGATTATCAATCTACTTATATAGTCGCTCTTTTCAGTAGTTAAATAACTGTCTTTAACTTATTTAATTAGCTAGACTAGACAATTTATCCTTTAGATCCCACTCAATATAATAATATTTTAGTAAATAGTTAGTATATTTGTTTGATAATAAATAATAATGCTAAATTAATGAATAGTTCAAGGTAAGTAGTTGCATAAAATAACTAAATTTAATTTACTTCATTAATAAACGCCTTTTTAACTGAATAAAACTAAATTATCAGCATCAATTCATAAAATCTAATATCTATCTATAATACTGATATACCGAATTAATAGATTGTAAATTCTTCAAGTTATTTCTAAAGTCCATATGCGATCACTTGCAACCAGTTTTTTAGCGTAACAGGAGGTAATTTTTAAATTAAATTAAGCTTTTTTTGTTAACTTTAAATTTTATTTAATAGGTACTCATATTGTTATATTTGACAGTAATTTAACTATAACAGTATTTGATCAAAATTTAAAAGTGCTAAGTACATTTCCTGTGACAATCGGAACAGTTTTTATTATAAAGAGCTTTGAGGAGGGAAAATATCTTTTAGGAATATAATTGAATTAAATTCTTTATTACAATTATTACTCAACACTTTATTTTGATGTAAATAGTGGCTAAAAAACACAAATTGGTTCTTACTTTTATGCTACTGATTTTATTTAGTTGAAAAAAGCTGTGAACAATTATGGTCAGAATATAATTATATTAATTTCATTACAACCTCTTAGTTATACATCACTCACTTATGAAGTATATTATTCAATTGGCTAAGAATCTGTTTTCATTCCTTATGGTAGATTTACTTATACACCTGGTCAATATGTTGTCACAGCTCTTTCAGACAAAGCATAGTCATTAATAATAACAGGTACTTTAGCTGGCTAACTCAGAGTAGCTCCTATGTATAATGATCGAAAACTGTTTTAGATAGTTTTTAATTCACTTTCTACTAATTAAGTGGATAAGATAAATAAAGTTTTTGAGAGTTTTATTTTAGGAAGATATTTTGTTTTTACATCCGTAATAAATTGCTTTTCTCTGCACACTGACCAGCTACTAGAAACTATTACTTTCTCTACCAATACTGAATCTATCTACAATTTTTAAGTTTCAGACACTCTTAATCTTTTAGTAGCATACATCAGTAATGAAGTTATACTTAGAAACTTCTCGAATGCTAATTTAAAGTATTCTTTCAAGTTATCCTCTCCAACTAGCCTTCTCAAGAAAATAAATGGTCTATTTTTGGATGAGAACACATAAGAAATATTTTTATATGGTGATGGATTAATTAAATTATCACTAAAGTTAGATTAATAAATTCTCATATCATAATAAAGTACACTTAACAAAGATAACTATAAACAATGTCTATTTCCAGCTTAAATTATTGTTTGTATAATAAATAATTAGAATTTGATTTTTTTTGATAGAACTAGCAATAATTCCATATTTTAATAAATTTTATTGCAAGATATTTTATCTGGAGCTTCTCTAATAGTAGATTAAGTTAATTAGTAAGTCTTTGTATATAAAACTTATATCGAAGTATACACTTTCACTGGTTCTTACTTAAAAGGTCTCTCTGATGTTTCATATCCTATTATGACGTTTTCTATTTATGATTAGCATGTAGTTATTATGACATCTGCAGGTAATTTAATTTATAAATAATTATTTTCTTTAATTTTCAAATTTCAAGAGAATGCTTATAGCTAAAGATCTAATAAAATAATTTTATCTAATTTTACTTTTTTATATCACTAATAAATAAAATATATTTATTATTAATCCAAAAAGCAATCTATATTTACCTCAAAGGAACACTATAATATATGACATTAATATCTCCATCTGGAGGAGCATTTGTAGGATACTTATATATTAAAAGCTAAGCATTAATTGCATATTACACATCTCAAATCTAATATGGGCAGATTCTTTTATTTAGTTTGACAACATATCAGTAAGCAGGATTTATGACTAACACATATTCTTAAAATAAAGTTGGATAAGTTGTTAAAATGGTTTATGATGATGATAATTCTATGTTTAACTATCTTGATGTTTTTGGTAATTTTTAGAATGTCTTAAATAATGCATAAAAAACTACAGATTCTACATATTCTATTGAAGAAATATAAGCTGGTGTATTGCCTGCCCCAACAGATTATTAATTAGATTTTAAATCAAACACAGCCTTAATCTATAATGGACAAAGAGTGTGGAGATAAAACTACAGCTTGTTCACAAGACCTTACCAAAGAATTTTCAGTAGACCTGCTAATCACTACTTTTAGATCAATAACTAAGGAAATTTCTATTTTATAATAGCAGATTATTATAATAATATTTACATGTACTAAAATTATGAAATAATATTCTATAATTATTTCACCCTTAACATTCTAGATATGAGATAGCTTTAACGAGGAACTTTAAATAGATATATTTTCTTTTTTTAGTCTTAAATTCTTATTTATAATGATTTAGGTAATTAATTTTCTTAAAACTCTCCAAATCAAAAATTAACTGATTACTAGTTTAAAAGAGTTTTACTGTAAAACTCAGACAGATTAATAATCAACACTTCAGATAACTAAATTTTGGATTATGATTTTTTTACTCAGAGTGTTATAGCTAAAACTTAACTAAATGCACTTGAAGATATTACAGCCTTCCTTTAAGTTGGAGCCCCATTATCGAATAAATGGTAATATGTTTTTGGAACAGATTAAGGAAGAGTTGGTGTTTATGATTTACTTACTGGCAATATTAGTTATGTATAGTTTAAGAACAGTAACGCAAATCCTATTTCTTCAATATCAATGTATTCATCAGACAATTTTGTTTGTGCAGATAATTCTGGAAATTTACATATGATTAATACTTCTACTTTTTATGAATATGACAATTAGCCTCTGTAGTAAACTGTAGGCTAAATTACTTCTTAAATATATGGAAATAATATATTGAAAGTGATACAACTTATTTAGTGTGATCTAACATATTAAAGAGCTTTCATTAACTTTAAAAGCGAAAGATATATAATGATACTTAATCTCTAAGATTTTTCTTTTATAACTTATTTATCTTTTCCTGACAATGAATGGAAGTAAATAATTTTTGGTAATTAGTACTTTTTGCTATGTTCCTTCTTCTAGATTAATGTATATTCCTAGAATAATCTATCGTTTGTAGGTTATGCAAGAAGATATAATAGAAAAGATAGAATAACGGACATCAGATTAATAGATGAAAATAAAATTATAGTTGTATTTGTTAACAGAATAGAATCTTTGTATATTCAAGCTTAAACAGGTTCAGTCCTTCTAGTCGATACCCTTACACTCAATGACTCCAAACTTTTATACGTAAATTTGATATCTTCAGAAAGGGTAGTAAATTACATAGGAGTAGCCTCAAATACAATTTATGAAAAAAAAATAAACTATGGGCTTTATGAGAATGGTTATTCTGCAACTTCTCTCTCTCAGAATGGTAACTGCTATTTTAAAATCTAGTATAAAAATTATATTACTTCACTTACATCTTTTTAGTAAGTCTATTCAACTGGAAGTCTTTCTCTTTTATACCTTCTTTCTGTGTATATTAGTAATTACATAGATAACATGAGTTTCTTAAATTAAAATTCTCTAAGCATTGTATTTAGGCCACAGGATTAGAATCAAAACAGCCTTTAAATTTAATAAAACTCCTTTTAGAGTATGAATTTTGATTTATAAATGGATAGTTTTAGTTTAGATTTGACTAATTCATAATAAATAATTATGTTTAACCAAAATTCTTAAAATATTGTTTTTTCTAACATTTCTCTTTCTAACCAAGCTTTAAATTAAAATACACAGATAAAATTTTTTTCAAAGAAGAGTATTATATTAAACGGATTTAACATTACCAACTTATCAATAACTTCTGGTAAGAGATTTTTATAAGCCTAAAATTAATAAATAAGTTCTCTTTATTATTTATTCAATTTTACTAATTGCACAAATGTAATTCTAAACAACCTAGTAATTGATAATTTATAAATTAACATAATTAATCAAGCTCTTATATACTCTATGAAAACAGCACAAATAACTATTAGAAATTTAACTGTTTAAAATAGTATATTTAGCTCATTAATTGATATTTTCTAGAGTACAAATGTTATACTCTAAAATATATTCATAAAAAACTGCTCAAATTCTCTTTAGTAGTAAAACAAATACATTATTTAACTAATTGGTGTTGTCTCTTTATAAATATTTAACTTTTAAGCCTAAAATAATAGAGACTTATAGCTTTTATTGACAGATAAATCATATACTTAATAAAACTAGGGCACAGTTGTTCTATCTATTGATACTCTAGCTTTAGATGGTGCTAACATGTTTAATAATACGTTTCCATCTACTATTGATAAAGTTAACACTTAGAATATTCTAGTTGCAATAAAAACTACAAATGTGAATATGACTAACATAAATTTTTAAAGTAATGAGGGAAACATTCGCTTATTGACCAACACTGTAATTTAAATTAGCAAAAGTAAATTTTTGAATAATGTAGGAGTTCTTGGTGGAAGCTTATATGCATAAGATGTAGTTTAAGGTATTCAAATAATTAATTCAGTCTTTCAGCTAAATAAAGTGAGTGGAAGTGGAGGTAGCATCTACTTGAATAATATAAACTAATTTAGTTTAGACTAGTAAAGCTCTATAACAAATAGCTCTGCTAGCATAGGAGGAGCTATAAGAATAATTAATCCAGATGTTAATTTATGGAAAAATTATTAGTTACATTGTTTAATGTAATATAATTTTGCTGAAATTTATGGCAACAATATAGGAACTTTGCCTTTAGTTTTTAAAGTTCAACAATTAAATTCTTAAATGAAAACAGAAAATTATGTTTTAATTTATGAAGGAAAATTAAACAATATTCAGAATCCTATAAGTTTTGAAAATCAGTAAAGCGGAGGATTATTTTAGCTCAAAATCTAACTATTAGATGATGATAACAGACCGTTTGCTGTAAATTAAACAAAGTATAAAAATATTGCTTATGAATAAACAGTTATGTAAGAATTAAATTCCTACTTTATGCAGGTAGAGATTAATTAAAATGCTACTTCATTAACATAGTAAAATAGTTTTATTGAATTGAAAGGATAATCGTTGATTGGTATTAAACAATATGATGAAATTACAAAAACGTTTAGTTTCGAGTCTTTGACTTTAACTTCTCAACCATTGCTATCAATTAGTTCTGTTAATATTTAATTTAACTTTAATTCTTTGGGCTATTCTGTAAATGTTCCAACTCTTGTTTCCTTTAGATCTTGTAAGTAAGGAGAAATTCTTGTTTCTTCTTAAACTCAAGCTAGCTCTGAAGCAGGTAATTAATTAGAAATTACACTTATTAGCTGTCAAGAATGTAGTTAAGGTATGTATTCTTTAAATGATCCGTCTATTGACTATTCCAAATACTTATAAACAAATGATATCAAAATACTTACTTCTCAAGTTTGTAAATAGTGTCCTAACTACGTTTAGAATTGTATTGGAAACCAAATGACGTTGGAGGATGGTTATTGGAGATCCAGTAATCAGACAGATTAAATAATAGAATGTAATTTTATGAATCCATAAATATGTAGCGAATCTTAAGATTCAATTAATGGCTGCATAGAAGGATATTTAGGGCCTATTTGTGAAAAATGTGATACTATAGGTAGTGTGTGGGGTAAAAGATATTCTCAGTCATTTCAACAATATCAGTGTTAGCAGTGCAGTGATGAATTATACTAAAAAACCTTAATAAGTGTTTCAGTGCTAGTCGTATTCTTTTATTTATACTTTAGTATATTCCTATTTATGGGAAGGTATACATACGAATCTCTTTGTTATTATTTCAGAGTTCTCAAGCTACTTCCTTTTTCAAAGAGTTGCACTTTGGATGAATCATCATACTATATTAAAATTTTAATAAACTATTTACAGCTATCTTCTCTGCTTTTCACATTTTATATGAAATTTATTCCTACTTTCTTATCTTCTATACCTTCTGCTGCAGGATCACCTTCAAGTAAGCTAGTAATTAGTACTTAATGTTTATTTAGTGCACAAATGTATGAAAATTATGGAGAAGAAAAAATTATGATTGTTGGATAGTCGTTGCTTCCTATTTTAACTTTTTTTATATTCTTCATAATTCTTGCCATTATGAACAAATTAAAGTTAAAAGGTGTAGGAAATTATCATAAGTACACAATGTTTAACATAGTATTTCTTTTCTTTTAGCCTGACTGTCTTTCTTTCTTCACTAAAGCATTATCATGTCGCAAAATCGGAGATAAAAAATATTAAATTACCAATATATTGATTTAATGTGATGATGAATCATATCTCTAATTCAGCTATAGCTTTGTCCTGCCTAATTTACTATTTTGGATTTTAGCTCCTTTAGTGTAACTCTACTTTTTGAGAAAAGAAAAAGGTGAAAATAATGAAAATTTTGATAAGTGTATACTAAAATATAAGTTTGGGTTTTTCTTTGTGGAGTTTAAGCCAAATTACTACTTTTGGGAATTTTGTAGGATGTATTTAAAAATCATCATTATAGTTATTACAACTGTTTTAAATGATTACTAGGATTTTATATTAATTTTGAGTATAATTATTATTTTCTCTTATGTTCTTCTAGTAATGAGGCTGCAACCTTTTAAGAGCAACTCACTTTTCAAATTAGAATTAGCATCTTATTTACTATTGGTACCAAGCATTTTTTTATTCTACATGAGCAGATAATCTTCTTCTTAAGTATTTTAAATTTTGATGGGAATTATTCATTACTCTTATATGGGCTATATGATATTAGTTATCATTAAATTCAAGCTAGACAATTAAACAAGTAGGGTAAATAAAGCTCTTAAATAACTTGTGCAAAAATTATGTTGTAGATTATTTGCGATTAGAGTGAAAAAAAATGAAAGAATAAGTGGAAGAGTCTTAATGAACTGGAGAAAAGTATACTTGAATTTAACAAAAATAAAAATAGAAAATTTTAATAAAAATTTGACTAAATTATAATCTCAAATGCTAAATAGATCTTTAACATAGTCATAAGCAAGTAAATTATTAAATATTTATTTTTAATTCATATTTAATAATATTAACTTTTAATATATAGAATTATAAAAGAATTAAGAACAAGCAAATCTATTAAGTTAAGTTTAAACCATGGTGAATAAATCAAAGGTTTAATTAAATTATGATAGTTTAAGAGATATTACACCAAGGATACAATAAAACTCTATTTTTAAGTAGAAATAATCTAATTTTGTCCATGAATTTTAAGATGATAATGTTAAAAATCTAACTCCTATGATGTCTCATTCTGAATCTAAAAATTCTCCTATACCTTCTAATTTCATCAATGAATTTTAAGATGATAATTTAAAGAATCTATCTCCTATGATATCTCATTCTGAATCTAAAAATTCTCCTAGACCTTTATTCAGTAGATAAAGTTAAGATGGATATTTGACTGGAAGCTAAGACATTATTGAATAAGGAGATTTAACTGAATCCTTATAAAAATGCTTTGTTTAATTAGCTCATTCAGAGATTAATGCTTTAAAATAAACTAAAGAAATTAAGAAACCTCAAAGCCATAGAAGACAAAATAATCAGCTAGGCAACAATGATCAATCAAATTGAAGTTAAAAAAATATATAATTTATTTCTTAATGAATTTAATAGTTTTATTTTATTTTTTTAGTAAATATTTACAAAAATTTATTTTTTAAAGATTTAGAAATTTAGATTTTATTTATTGAATTAAAAATATATTTTAAGAATATTTTTTGTTAGAAAGTAAATATTTTCCAACTATTAAAATATAAAATTTAATTCATTTTTGAGTAAATAATTTATTTGACAAATTTTGTATTAAAAAATAAATAATGAGTTTAACATTTTTATTAAATACTTTAAAACTTTTTAGATAAAATGATAATTTGTTGTGTCCTTTATTAAAACTATTTAATTTTATCAGAATTAATTTTATCATCAGAAATATTAGTAAAAGAATATAATAGTTAACCTAATATAAAAGGTTTTTTACTAATTCATGTCTTTATTGATATTTTTTTTATTATTAAATATATTTTGTTAATTTTTAGGAGAAAATTCATCTTTTAACAATTATAAGATAAAAAGAATATAATTTTCTAGTAAATTAAATGAATTTAGAAAGGTAGTAGGTAGATCCAAATTAGATTTAGGTACCTGATAATGCTATTAACAATGTGCCCCTTATTTTTGAAGATTTATGGGTAGAAATTTAACTAAAAAACTTAAAAATATCACTTAAAGATTTATTGATGCCATTTTAAATTAAAATAGGATAGAGGAGATAGTGTAAGAAAACATTCATAAGATCGCCGTAAAATTTTTGAAGAATTCACAAATTTATTGAGCGAAAGAGCACAAGTAGAGGGAGAATATTCAAAAAATTTGATGAGAATCTGCAATAATATGAAAAGGCTTTGTCAATCTAAAGGGTAAAGTAGCATAAATTTAAAAACAGCATAAGTCTAAATGCAATTACAATAATGAAAAAAAAAAAAAAAGGAATCTAAATGATGGATAAAGATATACTCAAAAATATATAAAATTTTTTATCTCAATTATTGATAAAATAATTTTAATTGCATTTTTATTCAGCTACTATATTGCTGCTGTTTTTATTTATTTATTCATATTTATAAAAATAGAGATGTAGGGAATATGATTAATTTATATAGTGTGGAGTTGTAATAGCGAGCATAATAAACAAATAGCCTTTCCGAAAATATCAAATAATATGTCGTTGAATATTTAAGAGATATACTAAAGGAATAAGATACAAATGCGAAAATACTATTTTAAGAAAGCAAAAGATTGGAAAAAGAATTATAAAATTCTATTGAAACATTAGAAAAAGTAAATTATTTTCGAATTAAAAAAATGCAATTGAAAATTTTATTTTCATTAAAGACTAGGTTGAGGTACTTGAAATCAAAAAGGGACTTTGATGATCTTTAAGTTTAAAACTAAATTTATAGGGTAACTTCTAGTACTGTTTAAGATAAAAAAGATAAACATAGATTAAAGTAAATTATTATTTTAATTACTTTAGTAGTTTTAATAGTGTAATTAATATCATTAAATAATTTGCAAATAATTAATTATTGTTTCTTTTGTTATGAAATTTCATAGTTTTTGATTGATTTTTTTATTAAGTAGCATTTAATTTATAATCCAAATACAATATACTTTTATTTTTTCTTATGAAATGAAAAATCAAGTAAAAATTTTTGAAAAGTATTTCAAATTTTAATGATTAATTTAACCTTGATTGTTACTTTAATGATTGCATAATATTCTAAAAAGTTTAATACACTAAACATTTCTTAATAAACTTAATTTAGAGTTTCATAAACTGAAAGAGAAGTTGCTGAATTCAAATATGTATTCTAAGAAAGTTTAAAAGATTATAATTATTGTGTCGAATACTTTTATCCAGACTAAGTAAAATAACTATAATTTTAATTAAATTCTAATACCTACATTTGTTAAATAAGTGGAAAGTTATGCAAGCATTCTAAAAGTAAGAGGAAGAAAGAAATGAAAGAATACATGATAGCATTCTCAAAATGCTGGTAAAATTTAATTAAGATAATATATTTTTCTCAAAACTAATAATGCTTACAAAATTTATAAAGATGTTTGAGACTTCATTTTATAAAAACATTGAATTCTAAATACAATTATTTGCAGACGTGCTTCATAAATTAGATCTTAGTGTGGACTAAAAGAAGTTTATCGAATAAAATAAATCTAACAAACCTTTGTATTAGTAGATATAATACGAATAGTTTGTTAGTTTCATAGATTGTAGTATGGAAAGAATAAAAGAAAATTAGTTATAAAAATTTGATTAATAATCAGAATTAATGATTAAAAAATCAGTTGAAGAAGGTTAGCTGATTTATGAATGTGAAGCATCTGAATCAAATGATAAAATTAAGTATGTTTTAGATTTAGTTATAAAAGCTTGGAATGATTAGACAATAACAACAGATTAATACAATGAAGTAATTAATTATATAAAGATTTATGAAATTATTGTTAAAAATTATCAAATTAAATACAGTTTTATCATAAAACTTTAGAAGATATTGAATACTCTAAGATATTTACATTCATTATGTAAATATTTAGAATTTAAAATAAATTCACTCTTAATATTCAAGGATTTTAAGCATTAACTTGTCTATTTAATTGTTGTCTAAATGCAGTAATATTATTTTTTATATCAACAAAATCACCAAATAATTATTTTTTAAGTGCTTCAAATTTAGAGATAGTAAGTACTCAAGATAGCTATTAGTTTTAAGCTTCACATACTTCACTCTCAGCAAATAAGAAGTTTAAATTCCTTAGGTTTCTTAATTTATGAAAAAAGAAGATATTGATGAATACAGTAAATAAATTGAGCAAAATCAAGATAGAACACAAAGCATAAGCGATTCGAGTGCATCAACATAATATAATGCAATATAATCATAAGTAATAAAGTATAGAATTGATGAAACAGAAAAATTTTAAAATAAAGAAAATGAAAGTGATGAGAATATAAATAAAGATGTAATTTAAAATTAAATTTAAAATGGAGATTCGTTAAAATAATAAAATGGGATGAATCTATCAGAATAGATTTCTAGTGAAAGAAATCCGTAAGATGAAGAGGAATCTAAGTAAAACGGTTAAATTGAAAGTAAATAAAACAATTAAAGTTAAAATGAAGAGCAATAAAAAAAAGAATATATTACCACTAAAATTTATCTTTATTAATAAATAATGAATCATTATCTATGGAAGAGTAGAGATTTTTGGGAATCAGCAATTTTCGACTCCGCTTTTGAAGAATTAAAAGGATGTTAAGAGCTAAAGAAAAATGAAAACTTGAAAGAAACTTAGTAAAGAGAAAGAAATATGTGTTTTGGTTAATTAGTTTCTCTTCTATAAAATATGCTACTTTTTGAAATTGATAAAAGAGAAATTAAATTTTTATTATCTAAATTTGCAAAGTTATTCTATCTCACAGAAGAATAGCTAAAAACTCTTAATGTAAGCATTTTTTTGTTTTTAAAAAATAATTAAAATTTTAATATGTTTGGCAAAAAAAGTATTTAACCAAGCAAAAAAAAATTTAAAAACCAACACACATTTGATTTATTTATTTATTTTAAAAATTATATTAAACTATAAATTTAATAAAATAAAAAAGTAAACAATAGATTCTCATTTATATCAGAGCAAATAAGTTAGTAGCATGAATAGTATATGATACATAAAGTAATAAAAAATAAATATAAAAGTAATAAATTAATACAAAATCATAACAAACTAGTTTAATTTTATGTAGAGCGAAATAGTTCAAAATGAATACTTAAAAAAATGAGCTATTTTTTATTTCTTAACAAATTTTAGATATATTCAAACTAACTTCTTAAATATTTTGCTTTTTGTGTTTATATTGTTATTAAACAAAATAATAATAATAATTTGAAGTATTTTAATTTTTATTTCATAAAATTTTTTTTTTCTATTTTAGAGTTATTAAAAATCAAAATAATGAATTTATAAACATTTATTAATTAATTTAAATATCAAAAAAAAAATTAATTTCATGATTAAAATTATAAAAGTAATTAATTAGTTGAGTTAGAAATTGTTAAAATTGTAAAATGTTACCATACATTTTTACAATAAAATTTAATAACTATTAAATAACTCAAAATATGAATTTCACACTATTTAATTAAATCTTAGAACTATTTAATAGCTTTTATGATATAAATAATTGATTAAGCATAAAAACATGTATAAAGCCCTAAAATCTTAATTTACGATACTGAATATAAAAAGAATATCTTCATATCTATCGGATTATATAGGTGAATAAATTACAGAAAAATTTATATAGGTTAGCAATTTACTTAAAATAACTCCTTAAAACAAAATTAAGTGAGTAATAAAAGAATATTTTACCTTTTTGCAAAGATGTTTAAATATTTTTTGTATTATTCTCAACTTTGCAGATTATTTAAGTGTAATACCCTTCTTAATCAATTTATTAATTTGTAAAAGCGTTTATTTGATAAAATTTGAATAGACTAAAATCAAGATAAATAGGAGAAGAAGAAAAAATAAATAACAATCAATTTGATTTTAATATTATATACCTTAAAATATTGGAATAGGATTAAATACAATGGATATAGTTAGAAATTATAAATTTATTAATTTAAAACGAAAATAAGATATTAATAATCATTCAAATTAATTGATTTTTAGATGTAGCAGCAGCTTAATATACTAGAAGGGCAAACACAATATATTACTTTTTATTATTAATTTGCAGAAACAACATTAAAAGAAAAATTAGTAAAACATCTTGTAAGATTAAATTAAGTAACTAAATAATAGAAAAGAGATATATTTCAAGACATATTAGAATCATTTGCAAAAAAAATTATAAAAATAAAGTTCTATTCTTGAAAATGAACTTTTAGTAAAGATTTAAAGGAAAGACTTCGGTTATTGATAAAGAAGGCATAGAAGGAATCGTTAAACAAAAGGCTCTTCCAATACAAAAAGATTGTACCATAGAAAGCAATGAATAATCAAGTTAACTTAATAGTAAGATACTATTAAGCCAACAAAAGGTTGAATCCCAAAAAAACAGGACCTTAAAGTAATCAGCCTTAAGTAAAAAATATAATGATTTATATATTAAATTTTCAGAATTATATTTAGATATCATACAGTATACTCTTTTTTTACAAATCTACTTTAAATTAATATAAGTGTACTCAAATGTTTAAATTTAACAATAGAAAAAGCTTATATATAATGTAAATAAAAAAACCATTAGTATGTTAATATGATTGAGTTTCTTAGAGAAAGCTAACTAAAAATAAAATAGATTTCTTTTGAATATCAAAAATTTTTTTACCAAACAAGTCATATTAACTTAGAATTGTTAGAAATTTAGGAGTATATTTATTAACAATAGAAATTAATAAAGTATGTAATTATTAAATTAATTGCTTTACTCTTTTCTAAACTAAAAATTTACCTTTTATCTGTAAAGGTTCTCTCTAAACAGATTTTCAAACTATCTATCACCTTTAATAATCAATATTAATTTCATAACTTTTTTTTAATTATATAATAGAAAAATCTTAATCTCATTAAACTAACTAACTGGATCAAGAACTTTAATTCAATAATAATTCTTCTTCTTCATCATAAGCTAACTAAAAGCTCCCTACTAAGATTATAACTAATATAAGATAGCCGTAAGATCTTTTAACATCTACATCGGAACAACCTCAATTTGTTAGTAAAGGTGGATCATAAATAAAAAATTCTCCTAAATATACTACTAGCAATCAATCTACAGCTGCCTCTCAAAGCTAATTCAAAAGAAATGCAGATTAAATTGTTTCAAACCACAAACCATTTTCTCTTCTAGATCATAAAAATTATAGTGTAGATCTTAGTGAGTAAAATGGTTATAATATTAGACCTAAAGTTTATTCTCATAATAACCTGAGTAATCTTTAGCAATTAACAAACAATGGATCAATTTCAACTGACTCAATAAATCTTAAATCTTAAAAATCTAAAAGCAAAATTATGGAAAACTAAAATATCTTTTAGAATAGATTATAACAGCGATTAATGTCTGGAGCTCAATACCAATCGCCTTAACCTATAATGTTTTCAACAGGAAACTATGAAAGTTAATTTAGAGCATTTAGCTATGACCAAAAACCATAAGGAGATGTAAGCCCTCTTAATTTCACAGGTCCTTATAAGCTTCCTTCAGCAATTAACTAGATAATTGTGCCATAAGATTATGAATTAATAGCTGTTCCACGAAACTAAATATTTAATATAAATTCACCTATTTCGCATTCATAAATATAAAGCGGACTTGCAAGTGGGAATACCTCATCCAGATTGCACCTTCCAATGATTGCTTCAAATAATAGCATTAACTCTAACTAATAATTTAATTATTAAAGTAGAGATTCTTTTTCTAATGGATTGCCTTTCTAGTAATCTATTAACATTATTCCAACAGAAGAATTATCATATACAAATAAATACAATAACGGAATTTAATAAATTCTATCAAGAAAAAGTTTAATAAATAGTGGTAAATCTGTTTTAGATTCAACATCAAACTTAAAATCAATTAAACCTCCAGGAGTTAATACTTTTCGTTATGAACTTGATTTAATGGAAGAAAAACACAGAGACATAATAGATAACCTTGAAAAAATAAGAGAAAAAAGAACAAAAAAATGATATAATTAATCTATAAATTTTACTAATTTAACATTTTTAAAAGAATGATAAAAAAACAAGAATAAATTCCAATAAAATAAATAACAAACTAACCAAAATATTAGTAAAATAATTATTAAAAATAATAAAAACTAATTTAAAATTCTTAAAAAATAATAATATAAATATATTAATATGAATTAAATTTGTAAATAGTCTTTTTAAAGAAATCAAATAAATAAATAATTAATTTACTCTCCAAAAAGAATTTCTTTAAAATAATAAATAATATGTTTCGTTATTATATTTTATAGTTAATTAAAAGTTTTCTAAAATCAACTTAAACTTTTTTTGAAATTTTCTACATATTATGAAAAAAAATAATTTTTTTCTTAAATAAGAGATATTACAATATTTTCAAAAAGCTTAATTTTATATTATTTTATTATATAAACAAAGAATTGTTTAAAGATAAAAATTATATTTATGCAAAATAGTAAATTTAGCTAAAAAGAATTTTAATCGAAAAAAAATAGAATAAAAATAATCGATTTCACCAGAAAATTTAATTAATTCAAATTTTTATTATTATTTAATTTTAATTTTTAAATTAAAATGAGTAACTATCAATTTTTTTCTTCTATAAATAATTTCTAAACATTAAAAATGATATAAAAAAATAAATATCATAAAAATAATAAAAAAAATCTAAGAAAATAAAAATCTTTATAAATGGGGTGCTCTTCTAGCAGTGTAACAAGGTGTGATGAAACAGTTCAAATTAATAAAACTGTTAAACTTTCTAGCGGCTAATAAATTCCTATATTTGGTCTAGGTACTTATGAATCAAAAAATAAGGATATCATGACTAATCTTATCAGAACAGCTCTTGATAAGGGATACAGGTTAATTGATACTTCTAAAATATATCAAAATGAGAAAATGATAGGGGATGCTCTAAAAGTGATATTTAGCGAAGGTAAATATAAGAGATCTGATATATTTGTGGTTACCAAAATCATTCCTCTAAAATAACAAAACACAGAAGAAGCAGTTAGAGGGTGTTTACAAGATTTACAGCTAGAATATGTAGATTTGCTCTTATTGCATTGGAGTTTTGTACCTCCTACAGACAATTTATAATTTAATCATAAGCCTGTTCATGTTTAGTGGAAAGAACTTGAAGACGTTTATAATAAAGGACTTACTAAATCAATTGGTGTTTCTAACTTTAAAACATAGAGCTTGGTTGATTTGTTGGCTTATTCAAAAGTAAAACCTGTGGTAAATTAAATTGAAGTGCATGTATTTAATTAACAAAAAAGATTGGTTGAATTTTGCTAAAGCATTGGTATTTAAATTATGGCTTATAGTCCTATGGCAAAGTATGATAATATTGTAAATAACGAAATATTAAAAAAGATAGCTAATAAGCATAACGTACCAGTGGCTTAAATATTGCTACAATATCTACTGCAAAAAGGAATAATTGTCATTCCAAAGACAGAAAAAGCAGAGAGATTATAAGAAAATTACAAATCTCTCATCCTAAAATTGGATGAAGTTGATAATTAATAAATTTCAACACTAGATTCAAAAACAAGAGTTGTTGATTGTGAGCATTACTAAAATTTCTTTAAAGGAGTACCATATTTTGATTGAAAATATTAAATGATTAAAAATTATAAAATATCAACAATTATTATAAATTTAAATTATATGTATTCGATGTAATATGCAAGTTACTTTTACAAATAATCTATCTTTGACTTTAAAACTTTCTTTTATTGCAAGTTAAAATTAATTTAATAATCTTTAAACCTTATAATATTATTTTGAAAAAATAGCTTTCATTTAAATGAAACGCTAGGGCTTGTTCCACTTAAATTTCTTCTAAATGAATTTGCTCCAGAAAACCCACTTCTGCTTAGACTTTCGTTTTCGATGCTTAAATCTTTTATTTTACTATATATAAATTAATAATAGTACATTTATCATATAAAGAAATTACATGTCTAAGTGATTCAATTATACATTTTAATTTTATAAAGTTCCCTATAGTAGCCTTAACTCGTGCTCCAAAAGTCCGCATTTTAGCTATAATTCATATATCTGTTATAATATTTATATAAATATATTATGAGCACATTATTTTTATTTACTTATTTATGATCAAAATTCTTTTTCTCTTCGTTTTAACTAATCATTTTATTGTATTTAGTCATTAGCTTTTGATACTCGTCTTTGTGATCTATTATCTCATTCTATTTTTTAAGTTTTGTTTATATAACGAAAAAAATATATATTTTTTTTTTACATTTAAATCCTATATATGGCTTTCTAAATTAGAGATTTTTTCTATTTTTATTGCTAATTCTAAAGAAAGCTCTTTGCTATGTTGAGACAAAGACTCTACTTTATCCTCTTTTAAAATAATTTATAAAACAAATTAGATTTTTGACAATGATGCTTTATGTACCTGAATCTTTTAAGCTTTAGACGAGTGAGTCAATTGAATGCTAACCTGTTTACTTTAGCTTTTCTGTTATTTAATCTGCCTCTATAACTTTGATTCTATAATTCTCAATATCTTACTCCATTATCCTGCAATGGTCAACCAATTTAGTTTATTCTTTCTCCAAAAGCTTGTAATTATTTGCTAATTTTCTCATAAAATCTTTAACTTTCTAATTTATACTATCTGATTCAAAGAATTCTGGAGTAATAATGATTTTTTCAGCTGCACGAAGTTTACTTGCTGATAATTCCTTTTATTAATATTAAAAATGTAATTGTTAATTACAAAAATGTAAACTATAATTTAAAAATATATATATGCTGAGAATATAAAAACATTTTACATTTAGCTATTTAACGTATTCAAAATTGAGTGTCCTAAGATGCTCATTTTATTTTTTAAGCTTTTCGCTTTCTTCCTATACAAATGCCATCTATTCTGTTAATAATTGGCATTTAACTTTATAAAATTCTGTAGGACTAACTCCGCTAGCATTAAGTTAATCCAATTCCTATTATAATTTTTAAGGATTATTTTAAGATTTAGATCTTGGAGTATTGCTTCCTTAGTTTTTAGGAGTATTAGAAGCTTATGGTACACCCCTCAATTTGTTATAACCAGATGGTCTTTGCTAATAAGCAGAATCTTAATATTTAGAATTCATTATTTTTTTTTTGCTATTTTTTTTTGAATTAATAAATAAAACTTGTAAATAAAAAATTTACGCTGGATATATTTGTAAAATATAATCCTATTCATTCAGTTAAATAAAAATTTGAATGAGGATAATTTTTTATTATTTTAGATTTTATTTTATTGAATTTACTGTTTTATTTATAAAAAAATCTAATTAAAATTTGAAAGCAAAACATAAATATGGAAATAGTTAATTAAGATAGAGGTTTAAAACATACAAAATAGTGCTAATATATTATTACATTTCACATATAAAAACAATCTTATAATTAAATAAGACAAATTATCAAAAAGAGTTTTATTAATTAATTAACTAGATTCTCCTGTTCGTAAATATTTTATCACTTAGTTTAAGGAGAAAGGAAAATTTAAGAATTTTATTATGCATACATTTTTTAATTAGAAAAACTATTATTTCTCATACCCATTTTTTGTTGTTATCTCAAATCATTGTTGACAACTTGATTGTGGCTATTCATTATACTATATATAATCTTATTAGGCTTTTTAATAAATTAAACATTTATTTGTGCTCATTTAAAATTATAAATTTACATTTCTTTATGTTTCTGTTGTAGGAGGAAGAGGTATATAATGATGATAGGGGGAAACTTAACTTTATTTAATTTTTGTTGAAGATGTTGAAGACTATTAAGTTACAATAGGTGCTTATTTAATATTTTACTCAGTAAAAATATAAGCATCTTATTTCAATGAAAAACCTGATTGCTGAGTATCTTAATATTTATCAATAGAATCAGATTGAGTATACATTTATTATTATGATTTTTATTTTGTTTCTAGCTCAACAATATTCTGTAATAGAGTTCTGTTTTTTTATTTGCTATTCATTTTATTTAAATCAAAAGCTTTTTTAATAAATAAACATTTTAATTATTTTACAGTAAATCATTTTCTTGCTTTAAGCTCTTTAACTCTTGCATATCATCATGTTAGATAGAATTCTAAAGTGAGTTGGAGGCTTCTTTTTTTTCCAGCTGTTATTTCAAAATTTCATACTACGAAAAAAAATGTATTATTTATTATTAGCTTAAATTGAATAGTTTACTTGCTAGGATAAAACTGAGCATTCTTGCTTTTTGCTTTAAATAAACTCATAAGCTTTTTCAAGTTCTTGATTTTTAAGACTAAGTTCTTCTTTTATCTTTAAATTGATGGATTCGCTTTGATATCTAATACTTGAGTCAATAGAACTATTGGCATCCTTTTTCTTTTTTAAAATAATTTTTAATTGCTTTTTATTGCTAAGTAAGTTACTGCTAGATTATCAACTTAACTCTTGAGAGCTAGGAATTCGCTTGTTGACTACTAAACTATTTTTTTGTATTTATCTCTAAACTATTACTTCTAACCTTCCAATTACTATATTCTTTCTTAAAATTTCTAATAGCTCTGCTATAATTAATTTCTTTCTATTTCTAAATTTTTTACTTATAATTATAGGTCTTCAATTTATCTGACAAGACCAACATCGTTTTATTTAGATTAAAGCATTTTTATATCTCTTTGATGGAGTTAATTTTACAGATCCTATATTTTTTCTTCCTTTTCTACAATTTCTTTGATCCTCTTATCATTCAATTACCTAAAACCTTCTAATTCTAGAACAGTTGCTTATTAAGTGTGTTAAATTTAATTTTTAAGGATCTCGAGCTCCATTTCTAATTCTGATTTGCTTAAAACTAATTTTGAATTAGCTTCTTAAAGTTTTTCATATTCTTTGAGGAAAGTGTCTTTACTTGACTAAATAGAAATATTTTAAGATTAGAAAACGTTGATTTCGTTTTTGTATATCTCTATTTAGCAATTAAGTTGATGAATGTTTGAAGTGTAATCGCTTTGCTATTTCTATATAGTTTAATTAAGTCTTTCAATATCTAAACTGAAATTTTTTTTTTCTTGAGCAGAATTAAGACTCAATATTTAATAATTTTATTCTAGTTCAGATATTTAAGACTTTAGCTTATCGATAAGCTCTTATTATTTTTCTATTTATCCTGAAAAATTTACTTCGCTATTAGAGTATTTCATGGATTTTTATTAGATCAAGTCTTAGAAATTTTATATTTGCATATTGAGTTGCTCTATTTAAACTAATTAAGTTTAATTAGTTTATTACAAATTTTCAAACAGTTAAATTTAGTTTGTAAGTTTTGCTTAAGTTTCATAAAGCTAAACTTCGATTTGTGCATTTTATTATATTTAAGTCTTGAGTTAAATTAATTCTAAAGACTTTACTTCTAATTCAGAAGTTAGTTTAGTTATTTATCTTTCTTCACTATGTTTTTACTCTAGCATTTGTTGCAAAACAGAAGATACCTTAATTTTACATAAAATAAGTTTAAACTTTTCCTTAAAAATATCTACTTAAAATATTTTTTAGTAAATGAATGGAAGTTAAAGTAGTTGTTGAATATTAAAGATAATCTTACTTTTTCTTATTCTTGCATCTTAACTTACTCTAGCTCTTATTATAGATTTGATATTTGCATATTCGAATTTTCTTTTATTTCATCTATTTAGTTTCTAAGGGTTTCTATTTCAAGCTGATCTCTCTTTTTAGATTCTTCGAATTCTTTATTTATATTCTTAATATGTTTATCTTCGTTACTCATTAAATCACTGATTCTTAAATTAAATTAGATCTTTTGCTCTTCAAATTATTGCTATATTTGGATAATTGTATTTTCTTTAATACTTCTTTCCTCTTCAATTTACTTTAACAATTAGGATTTCTCTTCTCTAAATGATTCAAGCTAGTAAATGTATTAATTTTTTTCTTCATCTAATTCCTTTTCGCATCTTTCAAGTTTAAAAGCTAAATCTTAAATATCTTTTAAAAATTGTTATTTTTCTACTTCCATTTATTAGCATAATAACTAGAATCTATGTTCTTCATTTTTCCTAAATTCCTCTTTAATATTTTTGAATTTTTATTTAAATTAATGTAAATATGATTGAATTAATTACCACTCATTTAAAGATGCTGAGAATTTCTTAGGTCCATTTGCTCTTCAATTTATGATGTTTTAACAGTTAACTCTTAGATTCTCTCATCATCTAATAATTTAGATCTTTTTAAATCTTCGTTAAATGTTGATAGCTCAGAAAGTTGTTTTTCATAACTTTCTTGAAGATTCTCTACTTGTTTTTTATAGCTTTATATAGTTTCGTTGCTTATTTAGATCTACCTATTTAATTCCTGTATCTATATTTTTAGTAAATTTATCTCTTAGTCTTTTTAACTATTTTGGACAATTAAGGCATCTAAATTTTTTTACAATTCAATAGCTTTTGTAATTTCTCTATCTTTTTCTTGCTTTGCGAAATCAACCTACAATGAGAGTTCTTAAATCTTTGTAGTATCATTAACTTTAATCTTTGTTAATTCTTCGAATTTTAAAGTCAGCTCAGAAATTTAATTTTGTTTAGTTTTATTAACTTCTTTCAGCTGTTCTAATTCTCTGGAAGCTGACGTTAATTTATCAATATTTAAAATATTCTACTATTTTGTTTCATTATATATATTATTTAAATCAAAAAGTTTTCTTTCATAGCTATTTCTTTCTTCTTAATGCTTAGACATAACATTTTATGTACTTATATCTAAATTAAGTAATTTAGAATGCAATTCATCTCTTTCTTTGATAAGTTTTTATTCTTGTTCTTGCTCCTAAATTTTTAATTATGAAATTTAAATTAATAATTTCTGTTCTTTCTCTTCTTATTCTTTTAATTTATTATTCAGTAATTCATATTATGAAGTAAACTCTCCAGTTTTTTAAGTAATTTGCAATTACAAGTGTTAAACTTCTCCGCTTAAAGAAGAATTCAATTCTTTTTCTTTCACTAATTATTACAAAGTCTCTTATTTTTCTTAACTAAGTTAATTGATTTTAACTTGGCTTTCATCTTTTATCTATTACAAATCTTTGATTTATTTTTAAAGTTCTAGTGTATTTATATTAAATTATTCAAGTTATAAAGATAAATCATGATATTTCTACTATAATTATTGCAAGGAATTAATCTTAGACTATAAATTCTCTTTTAATGCTTCATCTTCCTTGATTTATTATTATTACTTCTAAACTTGTTAAATTAATTCATTTGATTTACTTTTTTCTTATAAAATTTAATTTTTAAGTAGCTCTAATTAATTTTTAAGTTCTTCATTTTATTTTTTAAATGAATCATGCTCAAAGTTTGCTTGATTAAGCTTGAAATTAATTTCTTCTTTCTCTGTTGACACTTTTTGGTTTTCTAAGTTGAGAATAATAATTTTGTTTTCTAACTCTTAAATTTTTTCATTGGCTTATTTAACCTAATTAGTAGCTTAACTTTATTATCCAGAAGTAATTTATAGCTCATTTTTAAGTTTTAAAATATCTTCTAGCTATTTTTATTCTACATTTTACAAAGAAAATAGCTTTTCTTGAAGAGAATTGCATTCTTTTTGACTTTTGCCTAAAGATTCAGATAGACTCTGCTGTTCAGCAAACACTTTTTCATATTTTTGAAGCCATGACTGTTTCTATTAAATAAATATACTTATATTAGAAATATTAGTATAAAAATTTATAATTATTACTTCTTCTATAACATCTAACAGCTACTACCTCATCTCATCAGTCTACTTTTATAAGTCGAGTTATTCTGTTTCTTTTAATGAAAATTACTCTTTAAGCAACTCCATATCTCTAATGAACGATGATTAAATTTATTCGACTTATTTATTCTTTTAAAAGCAATTAAAATAAATATATTTTTAAATTACCAAAATTACCTTTTGTTCAATTTAATCATTCAACTAGGCTTTTAACTGCTCAAAATCTTATTGCGATGCAGCTAATCTATCTTCATAGAGCTTCTTTGTGTTTTAATTTTCTTTCTCTAGGTTTGCTATTATTTCAATCTTTTTAAAATATTAGATATCTTAAATATTTTAGGCTAAAAAACTACCTTAATATTTAATTATGTTTATAATTATTGGAACATCTACTAGTTCTCATTTAATGTGTCTCTTAATTATTTGATTATTTAATCTTTGTCATTTATTGCTTTTTCATAAAGTTACTTTCTTTATTCTTAACTTTATTCACTTTCTCTTTTACTTGATCTCAATATGTCGCATTCTAGTTATATCTATCCGTTCAATTATTCTAACTTTTATTGCTTAATAAGAGCTTCTCTGATTTCATTTTTGAGTTTCTAAATTTCTAAGTCTCTTTCTTCAATTTTCCTAGTAAATAAAAACTCAATATTTAATATCTTTAAAAAATATTTACTTGTTATTTTAAAGATCTTCAACATTCTATTTTTTCAAAACTAAAATTTATTATTCAAGATTTTTGATGTTCTAAATAAGTTCATTTTTCTCTCTTTCATAATCGTTTTTGGCTGATGACCTTTTAACTTTCTCATTTTCTTAACATTAACTTTACAACAGTTATAGTTGATCTTCAAGAACTGATTAATTTTATCTTAATGATTAATTTACAGATAAGAAATCACTCTTCTCTAATTGTATCAACTAAATTTATTGCTTTAAGCTATTTATTTACCTAAATTATATTTATAATATTATAAATGAATTCATTCAATCAAATAATTTACTTTTCATCTTCTTATTTTTAATTCTTTAAAGCTAATATCTCTTTTTCAAATTTTTCTGTTTATTCTTGCAAAATGATTAATGTTTATTTATCTTATTTATCTTAAGATTGCTTTTAAAGGTTAAAATTTTAATTTAACGCACTTATTTACTCATTCAATATTTGATTTTGTTTTCTTAACTCCTTAACTACTGATTCAGCATCATCTTTTTCTTAGCTTATCAAAATCGATTCTATATAAAATTAAAAAATTTTACAACACATGAATGTATTTTCTAAATACTTTAACTAAAATAAATATAATTTGCTTTCAATTAAATAAATTTAGTGAACCTGAAGTAATATTTAATAGTTAGTTACCTTTTTGAATAGACTTAAGTTTATTTATTTCTTTTTACAGTTAATCATTAATAGCATTTAAAGATTCAATTTGGCTAGATAACTTAAGTTTCTCAAAATCAAACGAACTTTGCTAACTATCTAAATCTTTTTCTAGTTTCAATATAACTTTTAATGCTTTTTCTTTCTCTTTTTCTAGCTGCAACTGTGATAATTAGAGTTATTTCTGTAAATAATCTATTTTTGCAACACTTATATCATCTATTTATTAATCCATTTATTAGCTATTATTATGCTAAGAAGAATTTTTCTTTCTTTCTGCAGCTGCAAGTCTTTCTAGCGCATCCTCATATTTATTTTAGAGAACTTCTATTTCTAATTTTAGTTGATTAACCTAAGAATTATTTTAAAAATTTGATTTTTCAGACTCGAGAGTGTTGTTAATATAATTTGATTATTGCTAAATTTGCTAAGATTGCTATTGAAAGTATTGAGCTTGCTCCTATGTTTATTAATTATCTTGTGAGTGTAAACTAGACCTTGAAGATAAAGTTTTAAGTTTACTGAATACATTATTATTTATACTTTAAATACCGCTGTTGTTAGGCAATTAACCAAAATCATTAGTTTTTTTCTGATTTAGCAAATTCATTCCACCGCTTGCATTAGAAGAAGGTGATAACTAATTTGAATTATTATTAACTATATTTCTTATTAATGAATACTATTAAGATAAGCTTTCATATTAAGTATTAGGATCCTAGCTTCCAGATCTTTAAATAGTAATGGTTTACACTCTTTGCTACTATTGTTATACGCTAATTTAGATTTAAAAATAAAATCATGAAAAATACTAAACTTGTTGGCTAATAAATTCAGTGTTAATAAAATCTCAAATATACCTTGAAGAAGATCTCCCTTATTGAGATGAACTATTACTAATTCCGCTGTTATTGAGCATTTTATCTAACAAATTATGCTTAAACTTATTCTTAAACTGAAAATCTAATTTGTTAAATTAATTTTTGAGGTGAAATTAAATCTTTACAAATAAATCTTTTGATAATTTATCATATTTTAATAAATGAATAAATAACAACAACAAAATCAAAATTTGTTCGTTTGTTAATTTTTTAGAAATGCAAATTATTTCAAACGACTGACATTCAAATTTTCATTCAAAATTCCACTTATTTTAAAAATTATAATAAAGAAAAAATTTCAGTTTCCAGTAATAAAAAGATAAGAGCATTTATTAATTAAAAAACTGTAAATTTTTTAATTTCTCAAGATAAATAATAATTTTACTTATAAATAATTTTTTTATTTTTTTTTTTATTTTGTTTCAAATAAAATTTCTAACAAACTCTACTAACATTTTTATTTTTAAATCTACTGTGAAATGTGTAATAAAAATATTATTTAGAATATTAGATTGTTAAGATTAAATTCAAATTAACAAATTATCAAAAATAATTTGATTATGGTTATTAAAAGAATTAATTAATTAATTAATTTTGTGTTTGAAATTGTCTAAAAGTGTTTGGTATGCTTATTAAATAGGAATAAATACCATATATAAGTATCATTTTTAGGCTAATTGATTGAAATAATAAATCATAACTTTAAAAATTTAATAAAAAATAATTAAAATTCTACAAATTTAAATAAATATAAATCTTTGTTTCCAGACATTAAGAAATTATTTTTCAGACTAAAAATAAGTTTATACAATTTCATAAGTAATTAAAATTAATATGATAATTTTAATTAGATTATTATATCAATAATTAAATATTTTAAAAATTAATAGATTTTAAAATTTTAATAGATAGATATAAGATTTTTATTTATTCACTTATTATTTTTTAGATATAAAAATTTAAGTAAGAGCATTTATAAAGAATTATGCTGGCTAAATTTTAGCCTATATAGAGGAATATTTTAAATACTAAATTTTTTTAGCAAAGTAAAAAATAAGAATTTATATTTAAAGAAAAATGAAATATTTTTCCCTTTAAAACTCCATTTATTTGTTTTATAAATAAAATTTTATTTTTCAACCCTTAAAATAAATTTTTTAAATTTATGATAAAAATTTTTTGGGTATTTAAATAGTGTGTTTCATAAATGGGTCATTTATTTGAAATAATATTCTAATAATTGGATTTATCTTTATTGAAATAAAACTTTGAATTTTAATGAAATTCATAAAAATTAATTAAAAAATAAATCAAATTCTTTTAAAATGGATTGCTTAATTACTAAAAATGAAAACTCAGAAATGTAAGAGAGTTAAGTAGAAGTTAATCAAAATTCAGATAAATTAAGTACTAATTTATAGTTCAGTTAATTAGAATAACAAACTCAAAATGATGAGGAATAAGCTAAACCTGAACCATAAAAATAAGTTATTGAATCTGATTTTATTAAAAACTTGAGAATGTTGAGAGAACAGCAAAAAGAAAAGATAGACTCTTTTAAGTAATAAAAAGTAGAGCTTTAGCAAAAAAAACAGGATTCTGAATTGTAGGCATTTGAAAAATTCAAAGAGGAATAAATATTAAAAAGTAAAGAAAATTAGGATTAAAAAAATTGCTCAAAAAATTCTGATGAAAATCTCAAGAAAAAAATTGAAGAAAAAGCAAAAATACTTTTAAACGATAACTTAATTAAAACTCATGAATCTTTATTTTTAAGAAAGCCAATCGAAAAAAAGTATAGCCAACCTGCAAATTTAAAGAAGAAAAAAAAGAATTTACCTACAGATATTAAATACAGTTTACTGATTTAATAACATATTAATTAAAAAAAAAATTTAAAAAGTAAATTTATTCGCAAACCCTTACAATAGAGCAAAAAAGCATAAGTTTACAAAGGTGAAGGAGAAACAGTTTTTGTGTATAAATAACCTCCTAAGCATCCTAAAGAAATTGAGGAACAAGAACAAAAAAGATCAATTAGAGTCTATGACAATAAAGCTGATGAAGAATCTAAATAAAAATAATATAAAAAGCTTGTTAGTGATGAAGAAGTTGAAAATAAAAGTAATGTTATTAAACAAAAAAAATCAAATTAAATAACAGTTGTCAAGTAAAATCAACAATAACAAGAAAATTAAGAATAAAAATAATTGTTGAAAGAATAAAAATTGAATCCAAAAGATACGTTTAAATCATAAATTAGTGATAATTAAAAATAAAATGATTTTTAATAACAATAATCAAAACCAAAGAAATTAAGTTAAGTTGTTTAGGATAATTAATAGCCAAGCAAATAAAAATAAACCCAAAATTAATAAGAAATATAAAATCACAATAAAAAATCAGAATAAAATTAATTACCTTAAAAAAACACACAAATTTAACAAGAAAGCAGAGAAAATAAAATTTAAACTGAAGAAAATACTAAATAAAATGAAAATGAGAATTATATACCATAAAAGCTGATTAAAAATACAAGTGATAGAGAAAGCACTTTAAATAAGAAGCTAAAATAAATGCAAAGTGACATTAATAATTTTTTTAATGAAGAAAATGAATTTAAAAAAGAATCCCATTCGTAAAAATAGCAAAAAAATAAAAAAGATAAACTAAATGAAGAAGATGAATTTGAATATAAAAAATTGTCATCAAAGGAAGACTATAAAAAGTAAAAATAGCAATAGCTCCATGATATAGTCAGTCAGAAACTATCTAAGCTTTAACTTTAGGCTCAAAGTAAAGTTTAAAATCTTCAAAATTAAAATGAAGGAACTTAAAATATTTCAAAAACTTCTAAGTATTTCGACTAAAGAAATAATGAATAACAAGAAAAAATAGTGGATGTCAACTTTTTAAAAAAACAATATCTTGATTAAAATGTAGCAAAAAATTATAATTAGCAACAATAATAATAAACAGACAGAGAAAGATCTAGAGATTATAAATATGATTAAAATAAACAAGGTATTTACTCAATAAATAACCATAAAAAATAAGGATTAGATTTGAAGAAAAATAAAAACAGTAATGTTATAGATGTAGAGGATGATAGTGACTATGAAGTTGATTAGTTCATATTAAACAATAATATTAAAAATTTTATTAAAACATAATCATAAATTATGGAAGAATGCCAGAAATAAATGTAAAAATTTTATTTTAAAGTATATATTAAGACAGTTTTTATAATAGAATGGAGGAAAAGCTCAAAGAAAGCCAAGAGAATAAACAAAAAGAAACAAAATCTATCCTTAAAAATGGATAAAAGTAAACAAATTAATAAATAAATTAATTATCTTTTTAAACGATTTTTTAAATAGTTAATAAGGGAAGTATTCCTTGGCAAAAGATTAAGAGACCAAAAATTTTTTATCAAAGGGATATTTATATAACGATGAAAAATAAGGATAAACATATAAGTCTCCATTAAGTTTAGCTTAAACTAAATTAATTGATGAGTAATTTATGAATAAGATTTAAAACAGTTCAAATAAATAGATAAATTTGGAACTTGAAAATAATGAAGACAGTATTTATGATATTTTAGACAGCAAGATTTACGAGGAGGAAAATGAAAATATTAAATAGTAAAACCAATATTATGATAGAAAATTCAAAAACAATATTAACCTAAATCAAAAAAATAAATAAAATGTTATAAACTAAATAGTTGACGTAGGACCTATTTAAATTGTTAATAATAGACCTATTTAATTTATTGATGAGTCTTAAATTTAATACTATGATGAAAGATAAGTTAATTTTATTCACGGTAATAACTAAAATTACATAAGTAGAAGAAATCTTTATGATGATAAAATTATGTAAAATTAGTCTTAAAATTATGATAGTTAAGTTTACTTTTGTGAAAACCCTAAAAGGAGAGCTTTTGGATAAGATTATTATTAATTTCCAGAAAATTTTATGGGAAATCCTACTGGAGAGGTAAATGATTTCAACCAATCATCACAATTTTTAAGATACTAAAATTTGTACAACATACCAAGATCTAGGGATACTATTAATAACGTAAATGCTTATGTTCATTCATAAGTCCCTACTTCTTCAAGTAACTCAAAGATGACTAAAGATTATAGCTTGGTTCATTAGTCTACTTCAAGCAAAAATATTGGAATGCAAAAAGCAAAACTTAAAACTGAAACACCTAAAGTCCACTAGTCATAGAACTAATTTTTGAATGATTATTTCTCATAAGCCAAGAAACAGGACAGATAAACTTTGGCCTTGATGTTTGAAGATAGAAACAGATTTAAATAATAAAATGTAGATAGTTTTTATTGAACTATAAATAAAATAAATATACTGTTCTTAATAAGTTTGTACTTATAAATAAATATTATGTAAATTATTTGTTGAAAAATGTTTAAAAATATTTAATAAAATGAAGGCATCTTAAGAGTAAAAAGAGTTATAAATTACAATTTAAAGTTATTTTTATAATATAAATAATTATATTTTGTAACTAATTATTTTTAAATAATTTCTATTCTATTATCTATGGTTATTTGATTTATTCATTGATTAAATCGTTTAGCAAATGAGTATTTAATTAAGTGAAATATTATTTTATTAAATTCGCCAAATAGTGAAATTAAAATTTTCTATGTAAAATCAAACTTATTGAGCTGCATTATCTAATTTACTAAAAAGATAATTCAAATCTGTCAAAACTAAATTAGCTAGCTGACCAATCTTTTTATAGTTTATTATAAGATTATATTTATAAAATTAATTAATTCAATTACATCTTCTTTAGCTTTGCGTTCAACTATCCTTTTTATCCTTGAAATCTTTTATATAGATCTAAGCTCATCTATTAGGGAGTTATACTTTTTTATTCTTTCCTCTCTTGCTAAATCTACCTTGCTCATTAATGAAAAAGTCTTCACATTAATTAATTCCTTTATAAAAGGCGATATAAATTTACAATATAATAATAAATAAAATTACATCTCTGTATTATTCTAATATCTTCTTAACAAATTCTAAACCAAATTTGATATGCGACTTTTATTAAATTATAAAGCTTTTAAATTTTATCAGGAGTGTTATAATCTTACCTAATATTTACTTTCTATCAAAATCTTGCATTTTTAGAGCAAAGTTCCAACACCTTCAACATTTACATATTACAATTTATTCATATTTAATGTCATTTAGAGTGCATCCATAACGTAACAAGGATCATGCAATCTAATTTATTGTTAAATTAGATTAGATTTAAAAACACCAAATTTAAAATATTTTTTTAATTTAAAAATCAATTAAATATAATTTAAATTTTTTATTTTTTAATTTCATAAATTTATTTTGCTTTTTAATTAAATTTAGTTAAAATAAAAAGAAAAATGTTAAAATGCTTTTTTAAATTTATTTTACTAACTAATTGCATATAAAGATGATTTTGAGTTACCCTAATGCCACCAGTGCTATATAGGCTTGACATAGTTTAATCTATTATTCATGAGTATCAAAAATTTTTGATGCTCCTTAGAGATCTTTATGAAAAAATTTAAATAAGTATGATTAAATTACAATTTAAAAATAATTACATCTCCAATAAATTCAGTTTGCTTTAATAGCTATTGCTATTACTAATCAAATACAGCATTCAAATGAAAGCTTTATGTTATTGAATCTGCTATAGATAGAGTAGATTAATCTAAGTGCTGCTCTCCTGATGATTGTGGTTATGTAAACTTTATTTAATAAAATATTAATAATTAAATTAATTGCTCTAAATTGAAAAGGATAAAAAAAATTTAATAAATTTATTTAAATTACTACATTTCTATCAACTGCATCAAGTGATTGAGGTTTTGATTTTTATTTTTTAATATTTTCCTATCCTTCTATTTCTTCTTCGATTTCTTCTTTTGAAGATTAAGAGCTTAAGTTAGATTCAATTTTAATCTATTCTTTAGGAGGAAGAATTTCATTATATATTCTTGATTGATGGTCAAGTATTTCGAATTATTTCTTAATTATTGCTTCATTAGCTTTTTCTTCGTCTTCTTATTCAGAAATTTTCTTTTTATTTATCAATTGATCATCATTTGAGTATTAATTGTGAATTACTGCATTTATTATTTGAGGACTCTTTGTTGGAAAAAGCATATTTTGGTTTGCCGCCTACTATTAATTAGCATATCCAAACTATTCTTAAGATTACTATTTTGCATATCCATATTAGCCTGGTAAATTTTAATTAGCACTGTTGTTAGCTATTTAAGGTAAATTGGGAAAGCTTTCAATTTTAGTTTGCAATATATGTGGATTATTTGGATATACTTAATTTGCATATTGATATTCTTAGTTGTTCTAATAGCTATTTTGATGCATTTCTGAATTAGATCTTTAGTTTCCTGGAAGATTATTTTCTGTGCCATGAATCTTTATATATTTATTATCATCTTAAGGAGATTTTCCTTTTAAGGGATCTAGTTAAGGTAAAAAGTTTCTTTAAGGAGGCATGTTAGAATTATTTTATTAGCCTGTTTTTACTCTATTTAATTAATTATTGATGGCCTACTCAGAAGAATCCATATTTACTAATTTTAAAGGGCAGGCCCATAGTGCAAAGGTCTATTAATATGAAGTAATACCAATTATACTATCATCTTTTTCAGAAATTTGTAAATCCATAATTCCTCTCCACTAAGATTCTACATTATCAAGAAGCAATCCATCTTTATCAAGGTTCCAAACCTTATATTGATTATTGAATTAATTAATTTTTTTTATTTTAAAAATTTCAAAAGGTTTTTTGTAAATTTACTTTTAAACTTTCATGTGCTGCACTAAATAGTACATCTCCATCGCTGTTAAATAAAATTTTTTAGATATATGTAGCATCTGGCTTAGTTTAGCTTATCTAAATAATTCAATTACATTCTTAAATAATTATTTTAATAATCATATAATATTTACTAAAGTATAACTATCTAAGTCATAATATTTCACTGTTCTATCAGCACTTGCACTTGCCAATGCCATTTCTACAGGATTAAATTATAAACATGTTACTGATGCATCATGTAGAGTAAATATATTTGAGCATTTTCCAGTATTTTAATCCCAAAGCTTTTAATAAATGATATATTATAAATTAAATAATTCTCTATCTTAATGTAAATAAGAATAATTAATTGTGAATTAACTTACTCTGACTTAACTATCTGAACCACCAGATGCTATCATTTTACCATCAGGTGAGCCTGCTAAGCAATTAACTAGCATAGTATGACCTTTTAATAAATGAACATATTCTTTTGTTCTTAAATCCCAAATTTTTATATTTGTATCCAAAGAACCAGATATCAACATATTCTTTTAATCTTCATACGGAAATATAGCTAAAGCACTAATTCCGCCTACGTGTCCTTTGAGAGTGTAACTTACTGTTTAAAAGTTAAATAGATAAATACTAATCTTTTTTGCAATAAAATCTAATAATATTATACATTTTTATGCTTCTATATCCCAAACATTTATGATTCCTCTATTTGTTCCAGTATATAAAATATTATCGCTATGATTAAATTAAACAGCTGTTGTTTCAATTTAATGATTTGTCTAACTTTGCCCTGAAAATTACTATGAGTTATACATGATAAAATATAAATTAAATGTCATTCTTAAAAGGATTAATTAATATTTACTATTCTGGGTTTTTCGCTTGAGAATTTCCATAAGCAAATATTGTTTTTATCATCACCAGAGGCAATAATTGATTTTGATTAGTTGCCAAATCTAGCAGTTAAAATCTTGCAACCAGGGTTAACTTAGAAGTCAACTAATAGTAAAAAAATTATCAAATTTTTGCAAAAATAAATTTCATCGTTTTTAAATGCTATCCTCTTTAAAAAACTAAACCAGAGATAAAAACATTTTTTTTCATTTTATCAGCTAATAAAATTCATGTTGCTTAAAATGAATCTGAATTGAAGGATGGTACTAAATTTAAAAATAAAAAAGGATTTAAAGATTACGCAGCTTAGCATTTCTACGCTTCATTTCCTATATTTATTGTTGCTTTCAAATACCTATAAAAATGTAGCTATTTTTGTATTAATAACCTAAGAATATATAAAATCTATATTTTAATTTTATAAAATTTTAACTTTAATAAAAAGCAGCAGCTCCAATTTTTTATAAAAATTTAATAATTTTTGAATTACTAATTTTTGAAAAGAATGTGTATCTATCACAATTAAATTGTGAATTTAATTATCAGCAAACAATCTAAAAGTAATATTTAAAAATTTTTGAACTATTAATTTAACAACAGAATCTTACAATTTTAAAATCTATTACAAACTTATCTAAAGATAACTAATGCCGAAAGTGTGCATAAATATTTGAAATATTTTGTTTATTTTACATTGTAGCTAATTTAAAGATAACTTTCCTAAAACTTTGATAAATGAAACAATATTCTATTTTCTTTTTAAGTGTTATAATTTGAAAATTTAATTTATGTAATAAATAAAAATGATTTTTAATTAGATAGATAAATTGGTTTTTTCTTAATATTGTTTATTTATATCACTTCGATTTTAATGAAATCTATTAAATTATATAATAAAAAATTAAATTAAATTTTATAATTTTTAATCTATTTCACTATAAAAATTATAATAATTCTAAATTAATACATTTATTTTAAAATTAATAACTGAAAAATCTTTTCAAAATAAAATATTAATTTTTTACAAAAAAACTTAAATATTTATTTTAATGAAAAATATTATAATTATAATTTGTGGTCAATTATTATTGCATTTCAATTTATTATAACAACAATAATTATCAAAATTAAAAAAAAAGTTTAGTTTAGAGAAAATTGATAGAAGTTTATTAGATTAACAAAATGATAGAAGAAAAGGAGGATTTTAATCAATATAAAAGCAATTTTTAATAAGATATTGAATTTAATAGTCAACTATAATACTCATAAAATTCTGGTGAAATGATTAATGAAGATAGTTAGGAACCTTTGTTGAATAAAAAGAGCTCTAATTAGTTATTTTAAAATACTCTACAAAGTGGTTATTCGTCAGATCTAAATATAAATATGAATGATTTAATTTTTGAGAAAATGAGAAGAATATAATTAGGAACTTATAGATAGGAAGATTTTTAATAAATAGATGCAATAATAAAGTAAAAAATGGAACAAGATGGTAAGAATACAAATTAAATAGGTAAAAATATTTCAAGTAGTAAAGAAGCTTCTAGCCTAAACAATAGTTCTAGATTAGAATGGAATGATATTGATTTAGTAATACAAGATGAAAATGAAAGTTAAAATCAAATTAAATAGTATAATTAGCTATAGCAGTATTAAAAATAAAGTTTAAAAAGTCATCCTGTTACACATATATTTATAAAAGAACTCTAGTCAACTAATATTTTTTACTTAATGGGGAACGTCATTATAGATTTTAAATCAGGAATTTATTTTAATTAAAATATTTAATCCAGTGACTTTTATAATTAAACTGAGTAAGAAGAGTCTAGAGTAGTGAATAGCGCAATTAAATAAATTATGCTCACAGAAAATAATTTTAAAAACTAAGAAATTTCTGTTTATATGCAATTAAATGTAAAACCACTAGAAGATTTTTCTTTTATCACAAAATTTATTTAAGAAAAATCTAACACAGAATTAAGTAAATAAATGGGTATTTGCTTAGAATTTTACCAAAATTCTGTGGCTAGTTAATAGAAAGGATATATTAAAAGAGCAATATAAAGAGCTAATGAGTTAAACTATGATTTTGGAGATTTACTAATAGAGAGGTAAAAAGTATTTAAAAAGTAACACTAAGAACTACTTAATGAATTTTAACTAAACAACACTGGATTTTACTGTGGTTCATATTACTGTGCAGATTTTAATTCTGAAGATCTCACTCTTTAAAATTTTACATATAGCTATCCTTTAATTGCTCTACTTGGGCTTGAACCTAGCTAATTTTAAAGTGGTGTTTCTAAAAAAGGTATATAAATGTGGATATCTCCGTATACAAGATCTCTTATTTTAATTTCTGCATTAAAAGACTGGTTTAGTATAAATGAAGGAAAAAGGCTCTCTGTGAATGATATAGATCCATTTTGCTTAAAAACATTAGATGAAATGGTAATTGTTACAAAGGCTAAAAAAATAAGAAAATTAGTAAATTATGAAGGACCTCTTTAGTATATATTTGAAGGTATAGCAGATTCTGTGAATATGATTGTTTTAGATGTTGATTTATTTACTATTAAAAGAGTGATAAGTATGAGAAAAGATTATATTTTAAATTAAAAAGCAGCATAATTTGTTGATGATTTCGAATATAACATTTAGTCTTAAATATTTTTAGAAAAGTATTATTCAAATCAATATGATAATTATGTAGAAGAATAAAAAAAAATATAAAAAATAAATGAAAAAAAATAAAAAGATGACTCAAAAGTATGTTCTTACAGGTACCTAAATTGATTTAACTTAAATTAATATCAAATCTCTAGCAATACTTAATGAATATTTTTTTAAATTAAATATTTTATTTTTTACATATTTTTATTTTACTCAATTAATTAAAATTGTTGTCTTTTTTACAAGGTGTTAATATTTATCAAAAATTTAATTTAATATATTTAAAAAAATATGTTTTTTTGTTATTTGATAAAAATTGTTAATTTTTGCTTATTTAAATAATCTTTATTGCAAATATTAAATATCATTGATAAAGCATTATTTTTTTTTTTCATTTTATAATATTAATAAAATTTTCCTCCCATGTGGATTGATCTGATCTTAAGCTTATTAATAATTTATAAATTTTTTGTTTGATTGGTTTTGTGTTTATAATTCAAATAGGTATTCTTTTAGTTTTGTAGAGGCTTTTTTAAAAGTTTAGATTAAGAGAAAAATAAGTATCTAAAAAAAAAGAATTTAGAAACAAAAAAGAAAAATTTAATAAATTCCTAAAATTTCCAAGAAAAAATATTAAAAATGCAAACTAAAAGCCTTTAGTACACCAAATAACAATTACTTGACTCCTTCAAGAAGAAGTAAAATGATAAGATTAGAGAATTAATAATGTAAGAAACAGGAGTCGATTTATTCACAGAACTACCATAAGAAGCTGTCAATAAATAATAGGATTAATTGGAATTGAACCTAAATCAAGGATTTTTCAAGAATAAGAAAGGTTTTATTAACAAGAACAATAACAATAACTCAAACTTTAGAGGGGATAACAACAACAACAAATTTAGCAATGATTTCAAGAGAGGTCCACTCAATAACAAAAACCAAGAAAGTGGTGATGGCATGAGATTCAACAGAAAGAATTAAGGCAGTTAATAAACACAGCAAGTTTTAAAAGAACTAATTCCAGTTTTTCAAGATTGTGGCTTTATCAAAGACCCTACTATCGAAGTATGGTATTATAAGGAATCAGAGGATTTTGAAGGACCCTTTAATTCTGTAGATATGGATAATATGCTATTTGCTAATAAAGTTAATTTTGAAACTAAAGTAGCATTTAAAGATCCTGAAGAAAAATATGTGAGAATTAAAAAGTTAATTCAATTAACCTACGAAGATAAATATAATCATTTGTTTGTATAATAAAAACCAGCAAATAATGATGAAAATAACAACCAAAGAAGACCTTATTATAAAAAAGAATTTACTGGCAGCAACGAAGAAAATACTAACTTCTCTAGAGGAGTTCCACGTTTCACAAAATAAACAAGTGATAATAATAACGCCAACGCTAATAACTAGTAAAGTACTGCAATTACTAGACCTTAATTTACTCGTACTATTTCTGATACAAAAAATCAAAATACTACTGAAGTACCTTAAGTAAATTCCAAAAAGACTGAATAAAGCGAAGTAAGCAAGCAATAAGAACCTCAAAAGAATACTGTCGAATAATAAAAGCCTCAAGAACTTAAAGAAGAAACCCAAACAACTGCTGCTACTAAGGTAAAAGCCTCAAAAGAAGCACAGAAAACTCCTACTGTTTCTCAATCCTAAAATAAAAATGAAGATAAGTTACAATAAAGTCAAGAATAACAAAAAACTGTCTAAGAAGAAAAATAAACTAAGCCTTCAAAAGACAATAAAAAGCAAAGCAAGGAAGTAAAAGAGTAGAAGCAAGAAGTAAAAGAATAAAAGTAAGAACCAAAGTAGGAAGTAAAAGCCTAAGTAGATACTAAAATTGCAGCTAATACTGCTACTTCTACCAAATAAACTCCTCTTGTTCAACTTCCAGTATAACAGGAATAAAATTTAGAAGGATTTCAAGTAATTCCTAGCAAACAAGCAGGAAAAAAAAAATTTGACAAAAAGAACGCCACTAAAATATTAGTGACTGGCCTTTCAGAATAAGAAATACAAGAGGAAGAAAACCGTAAAAGACTTGAAGAAATTCGTTAAAGAGATCTAATTTAATAACAAAAATTCGCAGAGCAATAAGCAAAGGCTAAGGAATAAGAATAACCATAAAAGAAATTAGATTATTTTGATGATGAATCAAAGGTAGAAGAAATTATTGGCTAAGAAGAAAGCTTCCCAACATTAGGATAACCAAGCACAAGCCAAAAGAAAAACTAATTAGTTTCCAATAATAAGAAGCAACCAGTGAAACCATAAAATGATTCTGATGAAGATGAAGATGAAACTGAAAAATAAGAACAAATTAAATAGGTACCTATCTCAAAAACTGGTAATAAGCTTGTCAAAGGTGGTTAAGCTTAAAATAAAAATGATAAAAAGCAAGTTATCAATAACAATTAATAGAATCTCGGAGATGATTGGATAGTTACTGATAAAAACTCTAAGAAAAAATAAAATAAAAGAACTCAAGAAGAATCAGATGAAGAATATGAAAGATAATAAGCAATTATTAACGAACAAGCCAGACAAGAGAGACTAAAAAAATAGAAAGAATAAGAAGAAAAATAACGCTAATTAGAATTGTAGCAATAAGAAGAAAGAAGAAAAATTGAAGAATTTTAGAGACGCTAATAGTTTGGAGATTAAGATTATCACTCAGAATCAGAAGAAGAAATAGATCCTAGTGATGAGAAATCTTTCCCAAGTCTTGGAGGCTAAGCTTATAATGGACCTCCAAAGAAAAACTAAAATTAACAAAACAAAACTAAAGGTAAATTCAACACCACAGCTTAATCTAAAGCTCTATACAATTATGTTAAAACCTTAGAAGAGAATGCTTGGGATATTTAACCTAAAAAATAACCTACTAAGTAATCATCATAACCATAATAAAAATCTAAATAAAATCATATTAACAACGATGATTTCCCTTCTTTATGATGAAAGCTAAAAAGTTTATTTAATTTTATAAATCTTATTTAAACACAATATTATTAAATAATATATTTATCTATTTTCAAAAGCATGCTAATATTATCTCTGTATGTACGTATGTTTATATATTTAATAATTTACTTATGATTCGGTTAAATTCTTTTCAAAATAATTATTTTATTTTTTTTCAAAATATTAAATCAAAATACACATACATATTTTATTTACAAACATTTAAGATTATTATTATATCATATTTTATTATTTTATTTTATTAAAATCACATAATGCTGTATGGATTCTTATACCCTATTTAAGAGAAGAATATTATTTTAAAAATTAGTTAAATTGTTAAATAAATAAAACCTTTTCTTGATAAAGCATTATTGATGTACTCAAAGAAAGCCACATATCTATTTTTAAATTTATATTTTTGTGTTTACTTAATTAAATTTTTATATAAGCACTAATTAATTTAAATTAACTTTTAAATTGAAATAAATTTGTTAGTATTTATTTATAAATTTATTTTAGTTACTCATCTTTATCAATATCTGGTACCCAAATGTCAACTAGCTCAAATAAAGAATCATATAAATCATCCTTAGTCATATATTCCTTTCCTCTGCTATCATGTTGCCAATCTTACTCTAAAATAAATTTAAGTTCATCTGCTTTCATCTCCTCCTATAAATCATCTCTTAGAATTTCTGCTAATCCAGTATGAACGAACAAATAACTCTCTAAATTAAGCTTACCATTAGAATCCCATGTATAGATATTCATAAACTTGAATTATATATATATATATGTATTATTGAACCATTATTTACTGCACATAAATAAATAGAAATATGCTTGTAAAAATACTTTTTAAATAGCATTTTTGACATCTGGATCTTCTTTCAAGGCGTTTCTTTATTAAAGGTTTTCTTTTGTATACCTAAGAAAATTATTGATTACAATAAAATTTTGATTATTTAAATTATTTAAATTACATTGTAGGGTCTCCATCTTAGAAATAATGCTTATCTATTAATTACTTTTCTTTTTACTTTGTTGCTTTGTCAAAAATAATGTCTAGTGATCTTTTCTATGATTGTTTTTTCTTTTATCTTTAACCATATCTTTTTGCTAATTCAATAAAAATTAGGTTATAAATTGTTCCTTAAAACAAATTAAATACATCTATTATTCTCTATCTCCATTTTATCTCCAACTTTATCTTATTCTTCTTCCTCATCTTCATAATCTTCGTCATTATCCTCTTGTTTTTATTTATTTTCAACATTCTTCTTGATCTCTTCTTCTTATCTAATAGTTTAATAATGCCTATTTAAGTATTTTTATCTAAGTTTCATACTTTGAAGCTATAAAACCACCACCAGTACGTGGAATTTAAGCATTTGATGTTGTTCCTTTATTATTTTAACTCATTTTGAACTTTTATAATATTTTTAATTCTGATATAATTTTTGATAAAAAGTTTAATTTTTGAAAAATTAATTGTTAATTTAAAAATACATAATTAGCAAAATATTAAATAAATTCATAAAAATTCTAAAAATTTAATTAGATTTATCAATTTGTTTTAAATTTTTATATTAATAATATTTACACTAAATTATTATAAACCACTCAAATGACAAACTAATAATAATGCAAACAATTATATTTATTTATTCTAAAATATATCAAGTAATGATAATTTTTCATCTAAATTTGGTATTTTTTGAATAAATTTTTTAGGATTTGTCAAAAAAAAATTAAAATAAATAAAGACTTGCTGTTTGTAATATATCAATAAATTAAATATAATGGATTAAAATTTTATAAATACAAAAACTAAATAATTAGCTGTTATTAGTTAAGTCTATAAAATATACTTACAAATATTTAGAGTGAATATAAAGATTATGATATCTTGAAAATTAATTAATATATTTAATTTATTTTATATTTTTTTGAAGTATTATTGAGGATATTTTTAAAATTATTATTGAGTAAATAAATAATTATTTTAATTTAGTAACATTAGTGCTTATATTTTCATTTAGTTTCAAAGCCTAAATTAAAATTAAGTATATCTTTAATCAGGTTATATTTATCTATTGATTTATCATTAAATTTTATCAAGTTAGGAAGCTCTGTAATCATAATTCTTTTTTCTGCTGATCTGATGAAAGGCTCCATCCTTTCTATTAATTTATCTTTTTGTTACTAAATCTTTTCTTTGTTTGCAGTTGCAATTATATTTTTTGCTAGCTATTGTTTGTTAGGTATTTAATTATTCATAAAAATAATATTTATTTATTTCTTATAGCCTTCAGCTCTTGATGTTTGCTTTTACTGTTTAGGATTATATTCCTGTTAGCTAATAAATAGAATAACACTAATACAAATTGTCTACTTATATAAATTATCTTTTAGTTCTGTGTCGAATCTTTCTTATAATTCATCATGAGTTAATTCTACATATTATTAGTTTCTAAGATAAAATTGAAATTAAAAATTATATTTACATTCTGGTTCTAAGCATTCTTCATCTAAATAGTTTAAATAGTATTAAATTTCTTTAACACTCAAAAGGTTATTGTTAAACTTAAGCAAATCATTTATATTTTCAAATAAACAACTAAATGCCCCTCTATCTTTATCCCCCATTAAGAGGATTAAATTCTATTTATTTAAATAATAATTTACAAATGTGATATGAAGATAAAATATTACTGGTGGATAAACGGCATTTTATTGATTTCCTTATTGATTGCTTTGATCTTTTTTCCTAACAATGTCTACAAAGGATTCAAAAATATTAAAACCTAAAGAATTTTCATCTGTTTCTTCTATATTACTTTGATTATTATTCTAATTCTATATCCAGTTAAAAACATATTCATATTCTAAACTATTAAAACTTAGTTAAGACAATATTGATTTAATATTTTTGTATATTGAGCCTTTAAAAAAAAGCTCTAATTCTAAGCTAAGTTTTGTATTTAAATCTGGAAATAATGGAGTAAATTCATTTGTTAAGATGTAATTAAATTTTGGTAAGGCTGCTAATTTAAAAGTTTGGCTTTTTAATTGAGATTGTATTTATGAAAATTTAATCTAGCTAGTAGATATTTAAGATTGAGACTGAGAAGACCTAATATTTAATAAAAAAATATTTATGAAATTTATAGAAACTGAGTAAAATTTACTAAGAAAGAGAGCTAAACTTATCAGGTAGGTATATTTCTAATGTCTTTTTATCTTTGATCTTGTAAAATGGTTCATAGTTAAATACTTAATTTGTTTTCATTTTTTTGCTTGCTATGTAGCATATTGTTTTAAAATCTTTCTTAATACATGATATTTAATCAAATAAAATTCTTATTTATCTATACTATTTCATACAACCAAACATCTTTTCGTTATAGCCAACCTCTATTTCTTACTTTTTCTTTAATTACCTTTTAAATTAAAACATTTTTAAAAGCATACATTTGATAATTATTTTACTAAGAATGCTCATAAGATAGTGTTTCTACCTCTAATTTAATTCCTTTTAGCTTATTCTCTAATTCAGTAATATCTTTTTTCATTTTTTCTTCCTTTTTAAATTTAAATGATTATAAATTATTGTTCAATTTTAAATTTCATTACTTCCTCTGCATGAATTTAGGCTTACTTCTCTATTTGTCTTTGCTCTTCTTAATATTTCATCTAATTTTAGCGAATGACACTAATTTATGCACTCACAGAAACATCTTTTAATTCCTCTAAAAATTCACTGCACTGCATAGCAAACTAGTTCTTTACTAGCACTCTTTCAGTGTACATCTTCTATGTATTTTCATAAACTTATTCATATTCTTTATTTATTTTTTTCAGCTTTACAATATTTGTAAATTTCGAGTTTATTTAATTTTCTAAGTTTCTAAGCAAATTCATAAGTTAAACATTTTTCTTTCTTTATTATACTAACTATTTTTAAGTTTCTGTCATTTCTGATTTTTTTATTTTAGGTTCTTATTCTAATTTATAATTTGATAAAAATCCTTTAAAATTTTTCATTTTATGAAAATATGATACCTAATCTTTTAGATTCAAGCATTTTTACTTTTTCAACAGCTGATAAGCTTCGAATCGAATTAGAGGGTTCTAATTAACCGATTCTTTGTTATCTTTTAGACTAATTCTCAAATGTCCAAATTAAATCTCTCTATCTTGAAGTACTAGCTTGAATTGTTGAAAAGTTATTTTCATTTTCATTATTAATCCTCAATCTATTTGGATTGTAATTTCTGTATATTGAATCTGCTTAAGAATGCTAAACAAAGCTATTATTTAAACTTTTTGATAGGCTTGAGCAGCTTCCTATTTTTTAAACACTTGATTTCGAATTATTTCCAAAATTTTCGAATGCTCGATCAGGTCTTTTAAGAACAGATTTTGTTTTTGTAATTTATTGCTTTGATTAAGACATGCTATTTTCTTGTATCAAGCTAATATCTTATAGTATCTTTGACTAAATAATAGTTAATATAAATCTGAAAATACAATTATGTAGAAATAAGCAGCTATTCAAAAATTTAATAAATCTAATTAACTTATATAAATCAAACAATAAGATAAAAACACATCAATATCATGCATGTTAGACAAAATAAGAAAAAAATTTTGAAATTTGAAATTTCGCGTTTTTTAGAGAAAATTAAACCTTTTTATTCTATCAAATTACATCTATCATAACATAAAAATGAATAAATATAAATAACATTTTTTAAAATTTATTCATTTTTAAAATTTCTTAGTTTTTCATTTTAATACCTTTTAAGTTAATAATAACATATTTTTTTATTTTATTTTAGCAGATATTAATATAAGTGCTTAATTGTTTTCATTTTTATTTTTTATCCTTTTAACTACCTTCAATTTCAGTTGGAAATTAAAATGGTAAAATAAAATCATAGTTACTAAACAATTTATAGACTTCTGAGTTAGAATTATTTTATTTTAATTGAGGCTACTTATTTTTTAGTAAATGAAATATTTATCCTAAGTAAGTTTAATAGCTTATATAAGTATTATTTAACTTTTTGATTAGTTCATTCTCTTCGTACTAATCTGTGTTGTCTACCCTAGATTCAGTATCTATTATTTAAACATGTTAAATATTTTTATTGATATTAATAAACAATAATTACTTTCAGATCTCCTATCATCAATATATTCTGCTAAGTTTCTATATCTTTTGTTAGTTATTTAAGGTTCTATACACTTTTCTATAATTTAATGCACAAATAGTTATTTATCAACACCCAAATTTTAAAATTATTTGCTCTGAACCAGAATTCTTTACCAAGGAAAAACTGCTTTTTTAGATAAATTTAAGTTATTCATTTCACTGAGATTATTTTCTATATCATTTTGTTCAATATTCTATTAGTTTTAAAGGTCATCATATTCACTATCATCTTCATAATTATATTTTAACCCATTTTAATTGAATTATATTTCAAATTTTGTTGTATTATCTTAATTATTGATCTTTATATAGTTGCTCCAGTTATGTGCAATTCTTAATATTTTTTTAATCTAATTCTATTATTATAAAATTTAATTTATTATGGAAATTTGCTAGTGTATTGACTAATTTATACTGAAAAACTTGATATCTCTTTGATAGTAGATATATCAAATTTTCCAAAAGTATAAAACTAATAATTTATTTACTTCATCGTTATTGATGTTGGCTGATTTCAAAAGCTAAAGCATTGATCTTCCTAGAATAAAATTTTCTCTTAAATAATTTACATGCATATGATATCTATTACTAATATTTACATTAAAATATATAAAAAGATAGGCGCATTTAAACAATATTCTCAAAAAAAAAATTATTACATGCGATAAGTTTATTATATAATTTCAAGTAATATTTTACTAGAATAGGTATCTTTGAAAGCTCTGCATTATTTTAAAGTATCTCTATACAATAAAAGAGCTATTTTTTTTCTATAGGTTTTATTTAAAATAAAAGTTTCTAACTTCATAGATTTTTCTTTTGCAAATCTTTTTAAAAAAATATAATTACCTTAAATAGCAAAAGATTGATTAATTTTTGTTGTTAAATTCTAAAATTTAATTAAATTTTAAATAAAAAAACTAAAAATTTTAAATAAAATAATTCTTTAAATATGATTTAAACTATAATTTTAAAAGAAAAAAAAGTGAAATATTTTTATTTAATTTTTAAGGTTTTCTATTGAGTATAGAAAAATCAAGAATAAAAATAAAAAATTTAAACACTAACTTACTCATCCAATTATTCATTTAGCTAATAAAAATATTATTTTTTTTATACTTTTGAAAGAAAAATAATATTTGATATTTCTGTTTGAAGAATGAATTACTGGAATTAATGAATTTAAAAATATAGCTTTACACAAATTTAAAATAAAGTAGGTGATTGGTTAACAAAAGCAACTTCTTTTTAGAAGTATTTGAAAGCAATTAAAGTGATAGCATATATATATACAAGTTTTTAGAAATATATTAATCAAGATTAACCTTTTTTATAAAGTAATAAATCTATTTTTTAGAATTCATAGTTAGCTAAATATAAAAGACTTTTTAGATCTTAAAATATTTAAATTTAAACTGTACTTATTTTATTCAATTTATATATGATGTTGTCATAAGTCTTACAAAATCAGCATATCTTATTTATCCAGACGCATCTGGATTAGCTTCTTTAATCATGACCTCCGTTTCTTCCTCACTTAATGGTTCCCCTAAACCTTTAACTAAATGTTTAAGAACTTAAGATTCTATTAAACCTGTGTTATTTTTATCAAAAACTCTAAATGCTTCCATAAGCTCTTCTTCATGATCAATATCTTTCATTTTTCTTGCCATTAAAGCTATAAATTCAGGGAAATCTATTTTTCCTATCCCTTCTGAATCTACCTCTTATATATATTCTTATATCTCTGCATCTGTTGGATTATGGTTCAGAGATCTCACTAATAGCCCTAAATCAGATATTTTTATATATCCGCTTGACTCTTTATCAAATAAAGAAAAAGCTTCTCTAAAATCTGCAATTTAATCTTCTGTTAATCTTATTTCGTTTTTATCTTTAAAATCCATATATCTAAAATTTTCAATATTAACTTATTTTTAATTTTCTAAAATCAATTGTTATTTTATAAATTATTTTGAAATTACCTTGTAAATTTTAAATTTTAATAAAAAAAAATAGCTATAAACAGTATGGTTCAGATTTTATGATATTTTTGTTAGAATTGAGAATCAGAACAATCAACAATCAACATATAATATGTAAAAAAAATTATGGTTTATTTAAGTATTTTAGTCAAATTTATTTCAGTCTAACTTATTTCTTTTTCCTAATTCATTTTTAGTATTAATTTCAATTGTTGTCCTCTTCTTCAGTTATTCCCAAAACTTTTTGAGTCACGAATTTTTTACTTTTAGTGAAAAACGATTTTACTTTTTACAAGAAGTTAGGTTATTCTTTATTTTCTACTTCTATTAAAATATATATATTAAAATAATTCAAAATGATTGTTAAACTTAATTACTTCTTAAATTTCTGCTCTTTTTAACTTATAATAGTTCAGATTCAGCATTTTCTTCATCTTCGTTCTCTTGATCTGAACCATTAGTATCATCATTATCTTATTGGTCATCACCTTGAGATTCAGAATCGTCTTTATTGTCTTCATCATCATCATTTTGGTTATCACCTTGAGATTCAGAATCATCTTCGTTGTTTTCATCATC
>JH719997.1:0-267951 GCA_000231845.2 Tetrahymena malaccensis 436 | reverse complement strand
TCAGATTCAGAATCATCTTCATTATCTTCATCATCACCCTTAGATTCAGAATCATCTTCATCACCACCAACTTGTTGGTTATCACCTTCGTTCTCATCTGAACCAGTAGAAGCATCACCATTATTTTCTTGTTCTTCTTCGTCATCATCTTTATTAGTCATCTTAATAAATTTAGCTGATTTTTTTTGATCTGATTTATCTTTTTTATCTTTTTTGTCAGTCTTTTTATCTTAATCTTCATTTTTTTTATCATTAGTTTGATTTCCTTCAGCATCTTCTCCTTCATCTTCGTTTTCTCCATCAAATAAAGCTAAATTATTTTTATTTTTAAGAGTAAATTAGATATAATAATATAAATACATTAAGTTCCATCAACTCCATCTTGAACTGTTTCACCAAGACCGTTTGTAGCTTAACCAACATTATCAGCTTTAGAAATACAAATAAATTATTTGATTATTTTCTTTTAATTGTAATAAAATAGATGCTTACCAACATTATTAACACCCTATCCAAGAGAATTACCTGCTTCTCCTATATTTCCAACAGAATCGCCTAAACTTCCAAATACATCTCCAACAGCTTGAGATGCAGCTTTTATTTGAAAAAAATATGTAAAGTTGTTTATTTAAAAGGTTTTAATTACAATTTAAGGCTGATCCCAAATTATCTGAAACATTATTTTCTTCTGAAACATATTCTTATGAAATTTCTTCAGTAGAAACTTTTTCAGGTGTAGCACCAGCATTAGTTTAATTATCACCTCTCTTTTTATGGCTTCTTGCACCTAAAGCGGAGGTAAATATTAAAGAAAGGATAAGGATAACAATTAATTTATTTCTCATTTATTTTAAATTAGTAGTTTCTTTTGTTTTTTCGTGTTTTTAATAATAATTAAAGGTAAAATACAATGTCTTTGATGTTTTTATTTAAGAATGACCGTTTTTAATTTTTCAATAATGCAAATAATGATTCTTCATTTATAATTTATAAAAACTTACAAGGTTAAGATAAATTTAATTTCGTTTTGAATGATAAACCGTTTTGAACAAATTTATATATATTTTATAATATTTTTTAAGACTACTAATATACTTTTAAACAATATTTATGACTTAAATAATTGAAAGAATAAGTAATACATTTCTATTCATTATTAATAAATCTCTGTAAAAAATTTTATTTGATTTAATAGAAATTTTTTTTATTTAAAAATAATTTTTTAATGTAAATTTAATTTAAAAATTTGAGAAATTTTAATAAAAAAATATTTTACTCTTTATAAATTTAAAGATTAATAATATTTTTTTGCTAGCAAGCTTTATAATACTTTATTTATTCAAATAAAATGTCTATATTAAATAATTTTTATTTTCTTTGTTTCGTATATTCATTCTTAAAAAATACCGGATTAATATGCTTTTAAGTTAGTGAAATTTATTAAATAAATTATAAAATCAAGATATTTAAACTACTCAAATGAATTTAATTTATTATTATTATATTTTTTTCATATTAGCTCTTAAAAAATACTGGACTATGAAGTTTAGAATTAGAGAATATTAAATATTTAGCTATTCAAATTAATTTTATTTATTATCATTATTATGATAGTTATTTTATTTTTTATTAATAAAATATCTTTTATGAAATATTTTATAAATATGATCTTAATAATAGTTAAGTGATTTATTCATTTGACTTAGATGTTTTTACTATAATTATTTTTCAAAAATGGAATATATCATATATTTTGGCATTGAAAAATTTTAACTTTCATAAAAATTGTTAGTTTTTTAGCACATTTTAGAATTATTTGTTTAGATCTGAATAAAGGTTTTCTAAATACTCAATAAAACTTTCTATTTTTTCTAATTATAAATTTTAGTTTTCTAACTAAAATATATTCTTTGGATTATCCCATAAGCATAATTAAGAAATTATAGCTTTTCTTTTATCTTGTATAGAAACTAAATCTTGCTTATTTACTTATTAGGGTAAAATATCAGAGTCACTTTAGTGTAAAGATGAAAAAGATGCTTGATTTTTCAAAATTTCCAAAAATATTGATCTACCTTCAAAATTAATTCTAATATAATTTCCATTTTCTTATTTTATGTTTAACACTTAATCATATAATTAATTTAGATTTTATGATGACTGCAAGAAATCATTTAACTTTTATGTTAATTTGAGTTTTTCTTTTAAGCTTTCATCATTAAGAAAAAGATTATATTACAATTTTAACAACTCTATTTCTTTCACTATTTTTCTTTTTTAATTTACTTAGAGCTATTCAGAAATATTACTTATTTTTCTAATAGTATGCAATTCATTTTATTCTTCAACTTTTTAACAGGGATATTAGTATTAATTTTCCAAATATTTTTGACTAAATTGTGAAAATGTCCCAAAGTTTATTCCTTGATTCATTATTTTTTTTAATTAAAACTAATTTCCCATCATATTATCTTTTTAAGCAATTTTGTCTTTTTGCGCACAATGAGTATTTTTAATATTATTTTAAGCTCCCTTTAGAACTCTGCTAAAATTTTATGGTGATTACAAATTAGGTTATTTCATACTTTTCTAAAATTTTGTATGTTTATCATCTTCACCATTCTTTAAAGGAGCCCATGGATTTTTTGTAATAGGCTTAACTCCTGCTTCAGACCCATAAACGGTAACTTATGATTTTTTTAGCATAGATAGTTAAGGGATATTAGAGTTTGAGGAATATTGGCTTCTGATTGCATCAGTGCTAGTATCACTCCTCTTTAGCTATACTTTTTTATTTTATGATTCTGATCTTAAAATTTGTTTACTCAAAACCTCAGCTACTTAAATCTTTACTTGAGATTCTTATTTAGGCTAAATTTAGTAAGTAGAGCTATCTTTTTAAATTTCTTTGAAAGAAAGATCACTTGAGGATTTAGAAGAAATGGTGTTCTTTTGTTATTTTAGATTTTGTTTTTATTTATCTAGTTAATTAATAGGTGGTTTAGTTGTTTTTTGTTAGACATTATTTATCTTTTTAATGTCACTATTTTATATCTATTTTTTTATCATTTCTAAATATCTTCTAATAAGAAATTTATAGTTTTTAATGATTTTAATATTTGAAATTTTAAATTGTGTAAACTTTTTAATAATCAAATTTGCAAAATAATAAATATGGTAATAAAATAATTATCAATATTTTTTTTAGATACACTATCAAAAAATAATTTTTATATTTTATAAATATAATACTTATAAATACTAATTGATTATTAGTAAATGGCTATCATTATTTCGCTTGATATGATATCTAAAACTAACTAGTTTATTATCTAGTAGTATACTTTGTATATCATAAACACATTTTACAACAGTAACTATAAATAAACATAATAAAATCAAGTAATAATTATTATAGCAGATCAATCAATACTTTTATGAATTTCATGTAATTTCATTTATTGCTACTGTTCAATAATAAGAAAACAGTATTTATTAATTTTGCTGATCAAATCAGTGATGGTGGTGACCATCCATCTTTTTGGCATATCTCAAACCACAGTATTTGCAAGTTTAAGGAGTGCCATGCTTTCTAGTATCTAATTAGATATAGACCTAAGGATGACCAGCATTAATTTCAGTACCGCCCTATAGTTAAAATATATAAATATAAATAATATAATATATTTAATCATATAATTCAATTTTCAATAGTAAATTAATTGGGTTTCCTATAAATAATATTATTTTTACTTTCTTATTTATTAAAATAATAAATTTATGATAAAAATGAAAACATATTTTATAACTTAATTTTTCTAAAGTTTTTTTCATTAATTAGATGGAAATTCTAATCTTTAAGATTTAATCTAAAATAATTATTTATTTGTAACAATATTCTCCCTGTTTTATGACTGGAATATCTTAATATTTTCTAATGAACTCATTACTTTATCTAAAGCAATTGGATTATTTCTGTAAAAATGTCTAATGCTTGAAATTTAAATAAGAAATTATAAAAATAAATATTTTTACAATGCATCTAACAATATTTGTATCAACATAGATGATAGGAACCTTAGCAATAAGTTATTCGGCGTTTGACTTATGAGTCCATTCAGAATTCTATTTTTGAATTATAAAAATAATATTCAGGTAAATTGGTAAATAAATACTTGAATGAAAGCTATAAAATTAACACATATTTAATTTTCCTATATTTAATAAAGTTAATGTCCAAATTTTATGCTAATTATTTTATTATCCTTTTTAATTGTCTAAGCTTTTAAATAATTATCATGGCTTATAAATATCGCTTGAACTATCAAAAATGGAGATATTAGGAAAAATATTAATTATATCTAACCTTTTTAGATGAATCACTGACGAGCCAATGATTTTCTTTCAAAGCCTCATATGAATAGGGATTTAAATTTTTATCAACATCAGATCCGAATGCTTGCTTGTTGAAGTAATATAACTAAGCAGTTTTCTTTATATTTTTAAGGAGTGACAATCTCTTTAAACCTTATGCAATCATTTTTACAATGCTGCGCTTGCTAAAATCTTCTTTTATGTTTTAATTATTTATTAAAAATTTAATTAGAAATAGCTAGATAGATAGATTGCTTATTGAAAAATAAGAGTTAAAGGAAGAAAAATCAAGCAGAATTATTAATTATTTTATATTATTTAAGATTTACTTTATATTTATTTGTTAGTAAAAACATAGATATCCCTACTAATTTATATATATGACCTTAGTATCTTAAACCTATCTATTGTATTCTTTCATTATTTGTATTATCAAAAAATAAATATTTATTTTTATTAATGTTAAAATGTTTTTTCTAATAATATCTAAATTTTATTTTAATTTAAAGTGCTTTCGATTATTTATCATTGTAAAAACTATAAAAACTTAAAAAATATAAATAATTGCCTTTTTATTTATACTCTAAGCATTAAAAAAATTAATCAATTTTATTTATCTTAAAATTCAAATATTTTATATTCACTTCAATTAAATATGTATTCTATTTATTCAATTTCTGTTTGATTTATAAATTCTTTTGAAATATTTTTCAGTGTTTAGTTTAAAATTTTCTAAATAAAAATTAATTAATTTTCTAAATAAAAATAAACTTTGTTGATTAAATTAACCTAAAAAATAGAAATATTTTACCAATAATATATTTTTTTTATATCTTAATTATTTGAAATAATTTATTTTGATTTATTAATAACATTTAATCAAATCAATTAATTTATTACAAAAAACTATTTTTTTTTTATTTTATAAGTTAATAAAAAATATTTTAAAGATCTAAATAATCTGAAAATCGTTAAATAAAATTGAAATATTTAAATTCTTTGCAATACCTAAATTTAATTAATAATGGGCTACTGTTTGTTTTATAGATTATTTTTATACATTTTATTAAAATACTTTTGGCTACTAATTGAATATATTTTTATATACAGCTCTTTAAAAGATTTAAAATTAAAACAAACTCGACTAATATACTTATATTAATATAGCAATTTACCAAATAGATTTCACTTTTCTTGATGTAAGCGTTTAATTATATCTTTTCCTATTTAATCGAATATCTAGTTCAATTTTATACTATCCAAGTGGTTATTTTTAAGCTGCGTTTTAGCAAATAAATCATTTAATTCCTCATCAGAAAAGATTTAATATTTAATAATTATGTTTACAAGTCTAATTCTTAACTCGTCATAATTAAAAGTTCTGACAAAGGGTATATCATGCACATAATCAAATATTTCATAATCACGGCTCATATTTATGCTGTGAAAAAGAAAAGACTAAGAAGATTATTGGGTTAAGGAAGGAGAAAATGGATTTATCTAGCTTAAGGTATTTTGTAAATAATTTTGTTTATGTTAATTCCTATTTGGATTATATGCATTATTGAAGACATTTTTTTAAAGAGGGGCTATGTAAAAATTACTCTCATTTTATGATTAAGATTTAGAAGGGCTGTTAGAATTTATTCTTATTAATTTATTATCATTTTCATTTAATTCGAAGCTGCTATTATGTTATTTTTCTTTTTTACTTTTTTTCGAAGTTTTACGCTTACTTTTTTTTCTTTTCTTTTTCTCTTTCTTATCTTATTTCTCTTCTCTTATGCTTTCATTACTTGGATTCTTTAAAATTCTGGTATCATAATAGTCAATTAGAGTAGTTGATCTCTAAGCTCTTTGTATTAGTGAAGGATAGACAGTAGCATCATTTGAATTCTTTTTTCTCTCATTTAAAGAACCTAAATTCTAAATTCTTTTTCTTTATGATTCTAAGTTTAATTAATGATTAATATCATTTTATAATTACTCCCTGCCTCTTCTAATTGGAGAAACATGTGCACTCTTTATTATATTATATAAACAGCTTGTATTACTTTTAAGCTTTTCTTTGGATTCTAAGTGTATGCTTGCACTATTTTTACGTAATGTTGCACAAGAATCTATATGATATGGATTATAATCTGAACAGTCTGTATATACATTTTAATCAGTTATTAGAGCCTTTTTTTAGTTTTATATAAGCTATTGAATAGAAGAGGTATATTTCAAATTTTTGTTTTTTATTTTATGACTGCTACTACAACTTAAAGGAGAGAGCTTTTTATTTGATTAAACTGATTGAGAAATGTTTAGTTCGTTATAAAACCTAAAGGGTTCAGAGTTATCGATAGCTGGTTTTGCATGAACTATTCCTGATTTATGATTGAACATTTACTCCAAAATTTATGCTCTACCTCCTAAATTATTTAAATTTGCTTGAAACGTTCCAGCTAGAGCATTTTTATTCATTGATGAAAGTTTTATAAACAAAATATAAATTTTCTTTAAAACTTATATTATAAGTAAAAAAATTGTTATTTTGTAAGGTAAAAAATACGATGTTTCTTAATTAAATAAATCTTTTTGCAATGAAAAACAAACAATAATCTCCATTAGTTTAATATTTTTATTATTTACAAAATTATTATTCGCAAAACTGGCGATGTTTATAAAATACATTTATACTTTGCGCACTTCTTTAAATATTTTATGTAATCCAAACTTATAATAATATTTAATTTTTTATTTTATTTCAAGCAATAAAGAGAATAACTCTGAATATTAATTAGAATTATAAATGTTTGAATTAAAGGGCTTTTGTTTCTATGTTCAAATCTATATAAAATATTTAATTTAATAATACCATGAAATAAATTAATTGATGATTTAAATATTTTTTTTAACTAACATAATAATTTATATAAAAATATAGCTTGCTTGACATACCACCAATTAATTCATAAGTTGAGAAAAGTTACTAATAATTTTATATTTATAATAATATAATTCATAAATTACAAAATACTACTTAGGTAAAATAAATATATTAATTCTCAAAAAGTTAAATTAAATTTTTTGTTAAAGTATTTTATGTGTTTTTAATTTTTTATAAGATGAAGTTATTGTGGTAATTATTTCAAAACCAGCTCATTACTATTATAATTAGGCAAAAAATTAAAAATCCTATGACTGCATATAAAGTTGCTTTTCTTTATATGATGTTTCTATGAATTCTATCAACTAATTTATTTGCAGTGCTTAATTCCTATGTTATTTCTCTATTGTTCTTAATAATACCATCTAATTATTAATTTTTTTCTGAGATTGACTATAAAATAGTATTTCCCTATCCCTCTAAATCATACACTTATCTTTTTGCATCCATCAATTTTTTATTTTACTATGATAACTTTTAAAAGGCTTAATTTCCTTAAGAATTGTATCTATCAGAGTCATCGGTCGAGTTTCCTACCAAATCGCTCAAATCCTTTGAATGCTACTCCACTTCTCTAAGTTATTTTTTCATTCTTTCTACTTCTTCTCTGTATCTCCTTATCTTTAAAATTTAATTATTTTATAGAATCCTATTTTTTTATTTAAGTTTTTACCTTGTTTCCTTAACCATTTCTTTGATTTGTTGGTAATGAATTAATTTCCTATTCAATTAATCTAATCTAAAAAATATTTTAATGAGAATTAAAAATAACTACAGCTAATAAAATATTTACAGTATTTTAAGCATCATCAGTATCTCTCTTTAGCTCTCTCAATAGATTCTAATCTATTTATTAAATAAAAGTTTAAGATTAACATTTTTATCCTAGAACACCATTTTTAATAAATCGTAAAATTATTATTTCATCAAAAAATATGGCTTTAATTTATAAATATTTAAAAATTTCTTACCAGGGTTTGTATTAAACTTTTGTAATTTTTTATTAAATTATTCCTTGATTTTTTCGTAATCTTATTCATATGAATCATCAGCAAGTGGAACATGTTAGGCCATTTTTGAGTAAATTTTTAACTAATCTATGCGTTTACTTTTGATATTTTATATTTTATTTTTTTACTTAATTCGTTATTAATTATAATTAACTAAACAAATAATAGAGTTAATAAACAATTTTTTATTGATTTGAAGAGTTAAAAAATCAGAAATTGAAAGATAAGCAGTTTAAATTATGCTGAAAACATCTATTTTATCACTAGAAAATTATAAACTTATAAAAAATTTTTACACTGCAGGTGACAAATTTACAGATTAAAATTCTACATTTAATAGAATATAAAATATAATAGAAAGGCTTTTTAAAAAAAACAGTTTATGTAAAAAATCTTTAATAAAAAATAAAAAATAGACAGACAAAAATATTTAAAATATTTATTATTGAAGTATTTACAATTTAACTTTTTAATGATATTTAATAAATCAATTATTGTGTTCATCACTTTCTTATTATTCGCGAAGCATTTCTTCACAGTCTTAATCTATTTCTACCAAATTAAGATCAAGATCTTTCTTATTAATTTCTATTTATTGAATTTATTGTGCAAGATTTTTAAAATCTTCGTCTTTGAGTGTTTAAACCCAAATACAAAAATCTTCTATATATAAATTATTTAAATGATATCTAGGTTCATTTACTTCAAACAAGTATTTAATTTAAAGCAGTGTTTTAAGAACTCCAGCTCTACCACTTGAAAGTATTATACCTAAATCTTTTTGTGCTTATTAAATTAATTTAAAATTTCTCAGCATTGGGAAAGTTAAAGCTCTTCTGTAGCATTGTTTAATTACTTCGTTCAGGGTATTATCACAGATGAAGCAACTCAAAACACTTGATAAATAATTTATAGTTGCAGCACTTTCGCATGAAAATTCTCCTCCCATACATCTTAATTCATAGGTAAATGCAAATAAGATATCAACTATTTCGATCAAACATTTATTTTTATTCTATTTTGTTTTTAAGTAAAAGCAAAATTATTTATGAATATTTATTTTTGCAATTTATTTAAAGGAAAAATATTTTAAAATTACATTAATGATAAATTCTTTATTTGGCAATTTCTTTAGCTAATTCCATTCTTCAGGAGAGTAGGAAGAGCTTGTATCTTAATTAATTGAAGCAACTTTTGTTAAAAATTCTAAATTTAGTTTAATATAAGATTCTATCTCCTCATTTTCGAAAGTATCATAAATATAAGCATCTTCATCAAATTTACTATTAACATATTCATTTCTCAAATTTATTCTATCTTTTATAGGTATTTCGTCTGGGTTAAAGTGCCCAATTTCAAATATCTCTTCGCCAAGATCCTAGAAATAACCTTTTACTTACTAATTAAATCCATAAGCATAAGCATCTTATGACAAAACTAAATTCTCAACTTGTTATTTGATTTCTTCAATTTCATCGCTATTAGTCTATTCTGTATGGTCGGCTTCTCCTATTACTTCGATTAATGGCTTTTTATTCTTTTTCTATTCAGGTTTTTTTATTTCTTTTTTTCTACTAGCTGCAAGCAATTAAGTAATCATATCTAAATCGTCAAAATGCTCGTCTTCAGTAGCCTTCTAAATTTTAACTGTTAACTCATAAGTATCATGGTTATATGAAGCAGCTGCAGGTTCTTCAGATTTAAACAAATCATTTTTGAATTCTATCGATAAAAGATAAGGATGCAAAAAGAATTTAAAGTTTCTTCCTTCAATGTAGAATTCAGCATTACTTATTTTAACATAAGGAATGCGAATAACTGCTACCACATATTTACTATCTTGAGTGAGCTTGAATTAAGGGATTATCATAGCTTTTATGTTATTTTTATTTATGGCTTGCTAAAGGGGTACTTACTATTAAGAAAATTAATTTTATTATAGTATTTTAAAAAGAATTTATAAAATTTTTTTAATAAAATAAATACTGTTTTTCAATTAAATTTATTAAATTATTTATTTACAAAATTTGTTTCTACTTTTGGACTTATAATCAGATTTTTTAATTGTTACTAAAATATCAAATTTAATAAAAATCTTTGCTTAATCTTTCCTACTTTTAACTAAATTTATCAAATAAGCCAATATTTATTTTATTTTTTTTTCAAACATACCTTATAATACAAAACCCGTCTAGCTCAGTCGGTAGAGCGCCAGCCTTTTAAGCTGGTGGTCGAGGGTTCGAGCCCCTCGGTGGGTGATTTTTTTCCCCCATTCAAAATAATAATATTTAAATAAAATTTAATTTGTACATATTTTTTAGTTTATAAAACAAATATCTCTTTAAAAATAGTTTTTATAAATTTAATTAAAAAATTTAAGAAATCTCTTTAATAAAATATTTCAATTATCTCTGATTTTAGGCTTAGTAGTGGTAGTTTGAGTACTTTCTCCTCCACCTCCACAACCACATTATTTAGATTAAACTTCTTTTATTTCTACATTAAGACTAATCTCCTAACCATTTTGACTGCAATTTTTTTTCCCTTTTGAACAATCGCACTGATGCTTATTGAGTGATTTTCTTTTGTATGGAATATTTATTTGAAGAAATTTATTTTTATCTTTATTTTTTTTAGTTTAATTGTCCTTTTCTTCATCGATTTATTTGTTAACATAATCAACGGGAGCACTGATTGAATCAATAGGAGCATTAACTAGAGTTTCACCTGATCCTTCAGACATTTCAGACAATTGATTTGCAGCATTTGAGGTTTGGTTTATTACTTAGTTAGGAGTTTATAAAGACTCTTCAGTTAAATCAGAGGCATCTTCAAATATTTCTGAGGGATTAGATATTGCATGACCTAGATCAGACATTCCTTAAGAAATAGAATCAGAAAGAGTGCTTACATCACTACTAACACCATTATTAACTATTTCAGTAGTAGATACATCAGAACTATTCTTTTGGTTGTTTTTATTTTTATTTTTTGCATCTTTATCATGTGCTTGTAATAACTATTAATTGGATTTATTTTCTTTTTATTCATTCGATTCAACAAAATTTTAATCTTTTTAAAAAATGTACTCAATGGCATCTTTAAAATTCTCTTAGATATATTTTTGAGTATCTTCAACATACATTTATTGATACACTTCCTTTTCAAGTTTTTCTGGTTAATCTTAAACCTAATTTTCCTTTAATTTTTCTTATTATTGAGTTTTTTCTTAAGGCATTTTATCATGTGCTTTAGAATTTTGTTTGATTTTTTCACCAATAGTTGTTTGCTTTTACAATTTATTTTCACCATTTTTGTGGAATCCTTTCTCAAAATCTTTTATTTTCTAGTTAGCAAAAAATTCTTATTCTTAGTTCTCAAGCTTAAAAGCATCATCTAAACCTGCAGAAATATTATCACCAATATTTTAAATAGAATCTTATATTTAATCTAAGCTATCTCCTGCTTTTTCGGATACTTTCTTTTTAATCTCTTCATCTTAGTTTTTATCTTTATCATTCTTCTACTACTTTTTATTCTTGCTTTTACCATCTTTTTTATTTGATTTATTTTCGTCATCCTTTTAATCATCTTTATCATCACTGTCATTTTTTTACTTATTTTTATTCTTAGTTTCTTTGTTTTTATCACCATTTTTCTTGGTCTTATCGTTATTATCATCCTAATCATCTTCTTTACTTTTATTATCATTTTTATCTTATTTATTATCATCTTTATCATCATCATCTTTATTATGATCTTTTTTGCTATTTTTTTTATTATCTCCCTCATCATCATTCTCTACACCTTCATCCTAATCTGATGAATCTTTTAAACTTTCTTTCCTAGCTTAAATAAACTAGTTAGAAAGCAGAAGACCTACTAGAATCAAAAAGAAAATATTAAATTTTCTCATTCTTAGTGTGTTTGTTTGATTTCTCAATTTTTAATCAAAATTAATATATAAATTATGAGTTATATCGTTTTTGTGTGTTTAAAAAAAATATGTATTCGTTTTTGCTTAATTAAAATAAATACATATTAATAACATATTTTAACAATAAATCATTTTAAATTTATAAATTTATTGATTATACTTAATATTTTTATTTAAATTTTATTAATTTATATAAAATTATTTTACAGAGCCAGTTAATAAATGCATTTTATTAATAAATAATTATTTATTTAATTATACTGCTTTCATAATTTTAAAGTTATTTATTAATAAATTTGTAAATTAAAAGTATTTTATTAATTTGAAAAAATAATATTAAAATTTATGATAAAATTTAATCATTGTTAAAATTTGTAAAATTATCCATTTTAAATATATCAAAGCTAGTAATAGTGTTTGTGGTTATTTGGAAGATTTATCTTTGTTAATAAGTTTAAAATTAATAATTTATGATAATTAAGAAATACTTTAATTTGTTTTAACAAATAATATCCATTATTTAACAATACGATGCAAAGTTATTAATTATTATTAAGTGAAAAAAATAAAAAGAAATTATTTACTTAATAATAAAATTAACTGATATTAATTTTATAAGTTAAACAATTATGATTAAAAAATAGGTAATAGAATATAATCCAAATAAAGAGGCTTTAAGCTAAAACGCTGTGGGAGTTAATTAGTACTAATATAATCAGCATATTCCCACAACATATGGGACTTTATATGAAAATCATAATAAAGTTTATGAAGTAAAAGAAGATTACGAAGATTATGAATAAATAAAAAAAAAATAGGTTGATGACTAAACTAAATTCAATTCTAAAAACCCAATTGAGTATTAAAATGAATTGAAAGTATAGTAAATATTAGAATAAAAGGCTATCTAGCAATTGCAAAATTTATGTGGAAGCTGGGATTAACAAATAAAAAAGCGGATATTGCTAGAATTAGATATAGTGCCAACTTAGCTTTTAGGTTTTTTTAAGTTTTTAATATTATTTACTTTAATAGATTTGTTATGGGTCACATTTAGTTGCCTTTTAATGCCTTCTGCTGGTATGCATTTCATACAAAGCTATATCACTGCTGATATTAGATTATAAATGTTTATTTATTGGTGTTCTAATATACTTTAGTGGATATGTTTAACTATCATGTTCGCAAAATTAACAATTACAGTTTGCAGAGCAACAATTGTTTCAATTCTTTTAAATCTTGCTTGGCACATCTTAAATTTTGTTTTTTACTACACCTCTTCTGCTTCTCGCTAGTATAAATTTTCTTTAGCAAGTCCTGTAATATACTGGGTAGAAAGCTTCATATCATTTTTGATTCTAATTATGTGTATACTTTTATATTGGAAAATAGATGTGTTTGTTAAAACAAATCCAGATCGTGCTCTAGTCCTTAATAAAAACATGGAAGAAGTAGTCTAAGAATAATATGTTGCAAACAATTAAGTTTTACCCATAAGTTAAACTAATAACTAATAATAAGGTAGTATTGTATATGAAATGAGTTAGAAATATATCCAAGTTATTGACTAATCCAATTTACATCAAAATACTAATTATGCTGTTAATCCATCTTAAACTAAACAAAACTTCCCTATTAGTCATAGATCAATCTAAATCTAAAATGCCAATACGTAAACTATTTAAGTCATGAGAGAAAATTAAAGTAGAGCTAACATATCAATATAAAATGAAACAGATGCTAATTTGTTAAACTAAACAAACGGAAATACTTTTTATAATGGTTTATATTCTTAGTAGTTTTTAGATTAAGATAGAAGCTTAGTTGTAGATGAAATACCTAATGCAAAAACTGCTGTTTTATCTTTTTTCCACAGCGATTGGAGAACACACTATGGAGAGTACGCACCTGACTAAAAGAAAAGGAAAATTATTTTACCTTAAATGGTAAAATAACTTGAAGAAGATCTGAAATAATCTAGAAAACTAAAAATGAAAGGGAATGTTCCTTAGATGTATACATACTATGATTTACACTTTGTAAATTAGAGCCCATTAAAAAGAAATAATGATGATACAGATTAGACAATAAATTAATTCAGCAAATCTTAAATTAGTTAAAGAAGTAGAAATATTTCTCCGCAAAGATAAAATATTGATTTCTAAATTTATTCATAAGACAGATTAACTCCAAAAAACTAAACGGCTTTAAATAATTAAAATTATAATATGAGTAAAAATTCTAAAGATTAATCACCAAGCAGGATATCATCTACCTTAAATGATTAAAGTAGCAAGTTTATATATTTATAACAAGGCTATGTTGATCATAATTAAAATTAATCTCAAATTTAAACATTTAATGAATAAAACTTGAAACCTAGGGGATAATCACTCTCATTTTATGGAGAATCTTCATTAGGTTTTAATTAAAGAAGTAGAGAAGCCAGCTAATATTTCAACTAATTTAATTAGGATAGTAGTCTACAGCAAATATAACACTCTATGAGTGTTTAGGGTAGATAAAAAGCATAAACATAAAACAATTTAGAATAAAATTAAAATAATATCGCAGCTTCAACTGATTAAAACTTTAGGTCTAAAATTTCTAAAATACATGACTCATAAATTAAAAATAGAGAGATAGAAGATCAAGAAAGTGAATATTTTAAAACGAAAGCAATAGTAGGTGATTTAATTATAGGTAAAAAGAAAAGATGGGGTAACTCAACAATTTATAAATAATAAAATAATAAAACATTTGATAATTTATCTAATTTATGATTTATTTATATGTTATTTTAAAGCAGCAAAAAAAGTGTTATGTTATTAAATTTTATTGAATTTAGTTAATAATTACATAAATTTCTATTATTTTAATAATAAATTCAATTCAGTATTTGAACTTGATATAAAAAAAACTATTTAACTTTAATTTAAAATTATATTTAGGAAAATAAAAGACAATAATTGATTATTAATTTTTAAATAAACAGGAATTAATTCTTTAATTTTATGATTTAAAATAATATGAAAACAAAAATATTTCCAATCAATTTGTTTTCTTTGAGAAAAAGAGGTAGAAATATGAAAAATTATTTTTATACTAGAAAAATTGATATTAAGAAATAAAAAAATAATATAAACTGAAGATTAAATATTTACTGTGATAATATATTTATGCCTTTATACATATTTTAATTCAATAGATATATAAAATAAAAAATTTAACTCTTCTTATCTATTTACCTAGTTTTTACTGTTTTTGCCATTTTTACATTTGAAAAGTTAAAAATATCAACATTTTTTAAATTAAAGTTAATTTTTTAATTTAGTGTAATTAGAAAAAGCTGAATTTTATACTAGTTTTTGTTATAAAAAAAGATTTCAATACATTATATACATACTGAATTTTTAATTAAAATAATTAACAATTGAAAAAGGATATGTGAAAACACCAAAATTATTTACTTTAAGTATTATATATTAAAACTTTTCATATTAAGCATTTTTAATCAATTTTTTTAGATATTTTCCTTATATTAATTTGCATGTGATTTAAGCTAGTCTAATACACCTCTGAGGCACATTTTTTAAACTTCTTAGTTTGCTCCTCCACCCTTTTTAAGCTCTTAAAGACATTCAAAAACCCTTCTTTATTCATATTCTACTCTTAATTAAAATTTAGAAAATTCATCATAGAAATTTCTAAGACAAGTGTTAAATCCTTCTTAATTTTTTGAGTTTTTAGAAAAGCAATCACTTTTAAGTGTAGCTTCTTTTGCATCTCTTGATTCTTTAACATCTTTATATACTTCCTACAGATTTTTTTACCAAAATTACTAAACAAAACTCATACTTATTAGCTTGTATTAACTATTTGTTATATTTTCTTAAATTAAATAAAAATGCGTGTTTATTAAATGTGTTTGATATTTTTTTAATAATGATTTAATTAGTGTGTCTTTTGACTGTTTAATTCGATATCAATATAAAAATAGAAATTATTTAAAAAAATTATTTAAATTAGAATATTATAAAATCACTAATTAATTATTTTTCATTATAATTTATTAAATTAAAATAGATTTTACAAGGCTGATAAAACATGAATATAATCTAGTTATGATTCTAAATAGTTGAAAATTAAAAAATAAGATAATTAACTAAATGTATTTATACAGAATTATAAATATTTATTGAATAGCAAATATATATCGTCATTCTAGAGAAAGTACAACATTTCTAACAAAGTTGTGTTGTTTCTCTAATTCATAAAGAGTACTCCATTGTTTGAAATTAATGTTGGCTATTTTATATCCTTTTAGCTTTTTTAATTACCTTTCTCTATATAAATGTCTTAAAGTATACTGATCTAAAGCAAAGTTTTTCAATTTAAGATCATATTTATAATGGTCAAATCCATTGTATTCAATAATAATATCTGGATGAACTAATATATCAACTATAAAGGATCCTATTTCAACATTCTATAGGGCAAAGTGGTTGGTCTGTAATAGGAACTTAAAAATTTTAGTTTCAGTGTTTGAGGGAGTTGGTAATTTTTTGGAAACTGGGAATTTTTCATTAAAAAGTAGTATCTACTCTTTAATGTTTGGGTTCAGCTCAGTATCACCTTTGTAATTTTCTAATATCTAATTAAGGGTATAGTTAAAGTTGAGAATTGTTCTTTTACTATCAATAAGAGAGGAATTTCTATTGATGAAAAGAAGAGTTTTCATTAAGAAAAATTCGTTTTTGATAAGGTCTGCATAGAGTATGGAGGATAAAAACTCAGAAAGATAAAGCAAAAACTAAACTTTTTATTCTTTTGTGCATTCATTATCAATTGTTTAGTAGCTTGAAGTGGCAAGTTTGACTTGAAGACGATCACAGAAATAATTCAATACTTCGAATTTAGGATAAAACAAGTTTAGGTAATCAGGGATAAGCTTCATAACTTCTAAATAATTTCCTTAGTCGAATAGAGACTAAAGATGGTTTAAATAATAGTTTGCTGCACTAACAGCTGGCATGTACACATTCATAGCACTTAGGAGATGAATATTTTCTGCCTTATAGGTTGAAAAGTGCTTTTTTTGTAATGCACTGTAAATCTTTGAAATTTCAGTTAAATCGAAGTTTGCAAGTTTTTGCTACTTCATGACATAATTAAGAACATCTATAGGTAGTACTTCAATTAAATGCTATATGTATTAAGAATTCTTACTAGGACTTGCACGAATAATTCTAAATGCCTTAAATAACATCTTCAAACCCTTTAAGTGTTCCTTTTCATCATAAGACTTAATATCCAAAATCAAGTTATGTGCTTGGGCTAGTAAATCTTTTTAAAGCTATTATCTGAATAAAACAAAATCAACTTCTAAAAGAAGGGCAATATCTTGTAAAGATAAGCTCTATAAAACTTCTCTTCTCTAAAAATTTTCTACCATAGCATTTATATTTGTGAGATCAAAGTACATAGATGTTTTTGGGGATTTTGAAAGCTATTTATACTGTGTACACACAACCTGCAAGAGGTAATTAGAAATTTTTGAAGTAGGTGTGACATAATTGTAATGCACGTGACTTATTAAATGCTTTTGTACATCCTTTATAATATTGGTTTAAGCATACAAGCTGTACTTCTCTTATAAATTTAAATTTTTAGATTCTAGTAGAGTAATAATTTCTCCTTGTATTGCCTATATTTTCTATTCTTTTTCTTCTGAAATATTTTTTTCAATATCTACTTCAGCTTCCTCCTCCTCAGCTTGGTTCAGTTCGAAGATTTTGTTTACTATGTTTTTAAAGTCTTAATTTAAAATCATTTATTTTATTTAATCATCTGAGAGCTTTCTCTAAACAAATCTTTACTCAAGATCTTCAAGGTAATTAAAATATTACTGCTGCTAGTCGCTCATTTTATAATTATCTAGCTCCTTCATAAACCTATAGAAAGGGCGCTAATTGCTAATGCCGCGAACTAAGGTTGAAATTCTTTTGAAAGCTAACATTCTAAAGATGGATAAATTCTGCAACTTTTAAAAAATTTACAAGGAATATTCTCAAATTTCTATTAAATTACTTCCTAAGATATAATTTAACTTTTTCAGGATATTTTATTTAAATTTAATTTTGGATTAGTATGTCATAGAAAAACACATAATAAATAAAAAATTATACGCACTTACATCTATATAAATAATATTGATTTAATACTTTACAAAATTATTAAGTTTGCAAAGGTTTTATAAAATTAAAGCTAGCTAGTAGGCATAAATAAATATATTATAAAAATAGTTATTAACGTCTCATATTTTATTTTATTTCAATGATTGAGAGTATAAAAAATAAAGCAAAAGATGATCCAAGATTTAGGAAAATTTTAGGAATAGTTTTAATGTTTATAGCTTGCTGCTCTTTTTGTTATGCTGCATTTGTAATCAAGATGTTAAAAAATATGAACACCTCCTAACTTCTCCTATACAGATCAGCTTTCTCTTTTATAGTTAATCTTTCATAATTAAAAAAGGAAAAAATATTCTTTTAAGATGAACATATTTCTAAAATTGCTTACATTCGATCTATATTTGCTGGTATAGTAGACTTCAGTATGATAGGAGCCTATTAGTATCTAAAACTCAGCGAAGCTGTTTCTTTGATGTTAACATACCCAATTATAAAGTGCATATTTGCTAAAATATTTTTAGAAGAGAATGTCAGACGTCCTATCTTTTTACCTTCAATTCTAAATATAATAGGAATTTTATTGATTATAAAACCTCAGATAATTATAGGTTTTTTTACATCTTCAAGCAGCGATGATATAAGCTTCTTATCAAAAGAGCAAAGGGATTAGATGCGCCACTAAACCTTTGGTTATTTTTTAGCAATAATCTTTAGTCTAAGCTTATCAACAATGGATATAATTATTCATAATATGAGGAGAAAGCTTTCCTAAGCTGTATTGATGCAATATGGCTATTTTGGATCTATTATTTCATCAGGTTTAATGATTACATGGAGATAATATAATAATGCTAATTTAGATATAAATAATTTAATTCTAATTTGTACTGCTGGGGCTACTTATTTTGCAGGTCAGAGATTGTTTGGTAAGGCTCTTTTACTAGGCCGCTCGAGCCAGATTATTCCATTAACCTACCTATAAATACTTATTTAAATATTTATAGATATATATGTCTTTGAATAAAACTTGAGTCCTATCAGTATAATAGGTTCTATTTTTATCACAGCTGGAAATTTAAAAACAATAGCAAACTGAATGAATTAAATCTAAAAAATAAGTTAATTCCAAAATAGCCATCTCTGTAAACAGTTTATTATGCCTGAAATAAAAATAAATAAAAACATACTCTATACAAACTAAAATAAATAATCATATACTAAATAAAATCCTAGGTTATCATAATATCAACTAAATAAAATGAAAACCCTCAATCGATCAACCAATCAATCAAACAAACAAAATTTAATTATTAAAAAATTATTTAAATTTTATTTTAAAATATTTGGAAGTAGTAATGTAAAAAATTAAAATAAAGAGATATTTGTAAATAAAATGTCTTGTAAATTACTTTACTAATAATAATTTATTACTATTTAAAATAGATAAACAAATACACACATTTTATAATTTACATTTTATGTTTATATGATTGAATACTAAATAATGTTATTCATATTATCAATAAATAATAGTTAAAATCAAATTAATAAATACTAAACCAAAAAAAATTATCTTATAAAATATAAATAAATGAAGTTAAGCTAGTAAAAAAATCTTACTAAAATTAACCAAGCATTAAATAATCCAAAATAATATTAAAATTAACATTAATTATATCAATTTTAAGATATATTTTTATATATTAAAACATTAAAATTTTTTCATTTAATAAATTTAGATTTTTAATTTTTGATAAAAAAATAATTTTTGAAAATATGGCTCAACATAAAATTAGAAATTTTGAAGATGAAAAGCAAATCTAAAATTTATAATAAATTGAACTAATATTATAAACATTTTTTTAAAACTATTAAAAAATATATAAAATTTGTATTTATATTTAATAGAATATTATGAATATTTTAATCTTTCAAATAGTTAGAAAGTTTATATTAAAATTTTAATCAATTAAATACCTCACCAAGCTTTAATATTTATTTTTTATATTATTTTTATGTATATTTATATTAAAGAAAGCAAATTTTTGAGTTGTAAATTTGTGTAAAATTTAAAAAAATATGATGGAAGAATAAGTTATAAAATACGTAGTGACAGGTAGCGGTGATCTTGCTTTTAGGGATACTTTTCTAGAGAGATATGTTGGGAATACAAATAAATTTTCATTAATAAATAATGTTTTTAGTAAAAAAATAAATAAGACAGATTAAAGATAGCTATAATTTGATTTTTTGAATAGCGATTTAGAGTCAATATTAAATTAACAAATTGATGATACTAGCAGTAGTACGGCTATACAAGGGTTGATATTCATTTATGATTAAGATGTAATAAAAATAAATATTCCTTAGCTAGAAGATTTATTTAATATTCTTGGTAAAAGCAAAGATAATATTTTATTTGTAATAAATTAGTCTTTTATAACTAATAATTTTGAAGAAATAAAAAGTTTGCTTGAACTCTTTATGAAAGAAAATATTTCATAAATTTATTATTAGGAAAATCAGATCGGCATTAACACGATTAAGTAAATAGATAAATGGATTATAAACAGAAAATATGAAGATAATTTGACTTTGGCCTACTAAGCTTTACAACCTTTACAACAAAATAAGTCTGAATAAGGAACTCTTATTGTTTTCAAAAATAATAATAATAATCAAAAATCAGAAATAAGGGAGAATCATTAATAATGTAATTTAATATGATAAAAATAAATTCTTCTAGAGTTTTTTATAATTGTGTATGTAAAGGTTGTTCGTATTTGAATTGTTAGCCTTTGTGTATTTTATATCTATTTTATGAGAAAAAAAATTGTTGATTACAAAAAAATATATTTCTTTTATTAAAGAAACAAGCACTTATTTAATCTATATTTGTAATTATGATTATATTATTAAATAATTAATAAAAAATATATAAATTTGATTCACATAAATAATGAGTAGCAACCATCAATTGAATTTAATGCTTATAGGACATTAAATGTCAGGCAAATCGTAAATAGTTGAATCTTATATAAGCGAAAAGCCATAATAGAATGACTAAGAAAATATAGAAACAAATGCTGTTCTATTTTTTCAAAAAGAATATTAATTAGACTAAAAAAAAATAAATTTATTTATAGCAGATACGCCTGGAGTAGAAAGCCATTTATTTGAAAGAATATTCGATTTAATGATATAAAATCAATAAATAATAGTTTTAGTATTTGATTTATGTAATGAGCAAAGTTTAGATTTTTAAAATAATGTTAGCAATTAGCTCAAAAAGTAAACTGAAAAAACAATTTGTTTATTAGGAACTTAAAATAAAAAATTTCAGAAAAAAGATGAAAAATATATAAAATAAGTAAAAATTAAAATTGATCAGTTGAAATTGTAATTAAATATAAAAGAAAATGTTTTAGTTAAAGTAGATGGTAACAATATCGAATCAATAAAGTTAGCAATTTAAAAATTTTTGGAAATTCATGGGAATAAAGTGGATAGAAAATATAATTTAAGGTAAGATAATAGTAATAAAGGCCCTGAATAATCATGTTAATTAATATGAAATTAAATTATTTAGTGATTGTATATTTAAAAAGTATAGTAATTTTATTAGAAATATTAATAAATAAATATAAATATGATTAGTCTTTTAGTTACCTGACTTACATAAAGAAATAATTTATTAATAGAAATTTTATTTTGATATTTATTTTATTTATGAAAGAATAATAACTATTGATAATTTATTTTTTAAGTAAATAATAGAAATTAATTATTAATTTAATTTAAGTAAAAAAAAATAAAAATTTGTGTGTAAAAACATATTTTTTAACGAATAAATTGAATTAATTCATTTTTGATTTAAATAAAAGATTAAAAAATAAAACAAAAGATTGAAAATTATAATTTACTTAAAAAAATATTACCTTCTTTTCCAAATTAAAAAATAAATTAGGATTTTTGGTAAATGATTTTTTCCTAATTTACATCAAAATATTTCAAATATTTTAATATTAATATTTATTTAGTTGCTAAAATATTTTTTTTAATTACACAAATTTATAGTTTTTTAATTTATAAAAATGAGACATTTAATTGGTAGCTGGTAATTATTATCATTTTATTTAACTATTTTACTAAAATTTATCAAAAAAAGATTAATTTAAACTGAAAAGTTCTTATTAACTGGCTTGGAAAAGAATCAAAATTCAAAGAAATTTATCGAGAAAATTATTTAAAAAATATAATTAATTTTTAAATAGAAAAACTTATAGATAATAGAATAAATTAGACATTTTTATTCTGAAAACTCTGAATATTAATAGGATTTTTTGATATTAATACTAAACAGGTAATAGCTTGCATTTTAGCTGCTAATTTAAGAATTATTGTTAAACATATATAAAAGAAAATTTGTATTGTATTACTAAATAGTTATTTTAAAATGCTTTAGAAATACATTTAGGTTTATTGTAATGGAATAATTAGGATTATTGAGAATAATAAGCAGTTTGAAATACCGTTAAATATATAAAAAGCCCTAGTAGCTATCTAATTTATCTAAGTTGCAGGATATGTATTAACATTAAATGCAGCAAATAGCTTAGTAGAAACAAAAATTTCTGCACTGAATCTAATAGTAGAAGTTTCAACAGGTACTTATTTTTTATATTTTGAAGGACAAGATTAGTTAACGTGGGCAATCTGCATAGTTATGAATATTTTTTTAACAATATGCGTTATCTTTTCTTTTTTCATTGGAAGTCTTAGTGATAAAAGTAAATTAATAAATTCTGCAGGAGTTTAGTATATAGCTTCAGTGATAAACATATTTCTTACATTATACAACTGGGTTTTTATAGTATCTTATATCGAAATAAATATGGGCTTATTAACTTGTGGATAATAAAGCTTCTTAGTAAGCTAAAGGTAAAACTGTTAATAATCCTGGTATATCATAGGTATAGGTATGTATGGAGCATTTCTTACTTTACTAACTGCATTAAGTGTTTTATACTTTTTTAGAAACTATCAATTTGATGAAAAAATGAAGCTAAAGAGGAAGTTTAATATTGCTTAATTTATTTAGGTTTTATAGAAGTTTGTGCTTGTTATATTAAATTATTAGCTGTAAAAATCTTCGACTAAAGAGGGTCAACAATACTTAACAAGCATTAACTATTCTGATTTAATCCAAAATATTTTTTCTTTTTCATATGTACTTGTTTGCTGCTATGATGTGCTTTACAATCTACCTTATTTAAGTAATGAATTGTCTAGATTTTTCATTTTATGCCTTTCATTGAACATAGCTTAAATTTTGAATTTCTAATTTTGGTAGATTTTTCACATATTTTATCAAAATGAATTGTTTTATACATTTTGTATGATTTCTAGTCTAACCTACTACTTCATTCTAAGTATTTATAATAGAAAACAAGAATTCATATTGAAGACTATGGCTATTTTAACTGCAAAAAAGTCTTTGACTGATTTAGAAAACGCAGATATTGAAGCTTGTGCTTTTTATTTTGATTTTTTTATTGAGTAATTCATGGAAATGTGTGAAACAAGCTTATCAAATGAGGATTCTAAGTTCAAAGTATTTCAATTTTTAAGAACTCATATTGAAAATTGTGAACACTAGAGCTGTCACTGCAAAGAGAGATATTTTTAAAAGTTAATTTTAGTAGAAAAAGAAGGATCTAAATAAAGTATAAAAAAAAAGAGAATTTATGAAGATTTTGATTTTAGTGAATTAACAAAGTTTAATGAAAGTATATTCAAGATATTTATTAATACAAACTAAATTATCGATTCAGCAACAAGAGAGCATCTAACATTAAAATACGTATCTTTTATTAATAAGCACTTAAATAATGCTAAAAAATCATATTATGAGTTGAAAATTCTTAAAAAATAAAAAAAAAATAATAATTTTTAGGATTCTAATTCTTTTTATTTTTTGTTAATAGAGAAAATTTTCTCAAGTAAGCTTTATGAAAGGTTATAATAGTAATTCTGTTAAATTCAAAAATAATCTAAAAATTATAACTAATTAGAAGGAACTATAAAAAAAGATAGAAAGATTAATTTAGATATAGGAATAAGTGCTAACTTTAGTATAAAATTAGATCCTAAAATTGTTTTTACTATTGATGAAGTAGTCGGCTCAATCTTACCAAAAATTTTAGATGTGGCTGAGTAGAAATATAAATTTTGGAGAAATTTTACAGAAATAGGATATAAAAAACTAGAATCTATGAGATAAGATTTATTAAAAACAATTTTTTTGCTTAAAAATAAATAAACTTACATTAATTTGTAATTGTAAACACTTCAAAGTGGATACGTTTGGACACAAAGCACATATTTTATAAGATTGATGCAATTAATTGATATTATTGTAAACAATGACATAGTTCTTGCATAAAAAAGATAAACATAAATTTTGGAAATATAAAACAGAGAGTTAACTAAAGGAAACGAGAGCTATGAAAACAAAAAAGGAGAAACAAATATTGATTTTTAGTCAAACACTAAGCAGCTTAATAATGAGCTGATATGTATTGTTACAAGTATCTCTAAAGAGAATATAGGTAAACTATTGTTGAAAAGTGAATCGCTGTATAAATTTTTTGGTTTTAACTCAAAACAAGATTTTTCTGTGATAGACAACATTAAATAATTAATGCCACATTTTATTGCTTCTCAGCATGATTAATTTGTATTAAAATTTCTTGAATACGAAGAAGCATATTCGGCCATACCTAAGTAATAAGCTTAGAGATCGAATTTGTAGCCAGGCATTAACTTAATAAATGGAAAAACGAAAAGTTTTGCCAAAAATTACAAAGGTTTTATATTTCCTGTTCAAATCTAAGTTGATATTCCTTTAACAATAAATTAAAATTAGTTCATTTTTATATCAACTCTGTTAAAATTGCAAAGTAAGTAGGAGTACGTTTTGTTTAACTAATAAGGATAAATTTTAGGTTTTTCTGAGAACATTTTAAATCTATTGTTTAGGTAGGCAAAAAAAGTACCTAGTTGTATGCAGGCAATGAATTAGTTAAATTTTCATTCATTATTTTATGGCTTAATTAGTTCTTTATGTGATAAGAGAGAGTTCATTTAGAGATTTATTTAGGCACCTATAAGCACGTTTTTTAATCAGTAAGAACTATCAGACACAGATACTCTGGGTGAGATTATTTTAGAAGAAAATTCAAAAACTTCAATAGAATTGTTTGCTGATCCATTTTCTGTTCACAACTAACTAGACTAATTTCTTAAAAGGCAAGTTTACTTAAAAAAATCTTTAAATCATATATAAAAAAATAATGTAGAGTCTTCTCCATTTTCAAAAGATAGCAGTTAGTTTGTTGATAGTAACAAAAATATAAACTATGTCCATTCTCGTTCAAAAATGTTTAAGTCGATTAAAACTTTTATCAATAGTAAAGAAAATATTTAGGCTTAATTTAAATACGATCTGCTTGACTAAAATGTTTTGGTGTAAGTAAACGAATTTTTTAGCAAAAGGGTGCAATCTCTTTAAAGTCTTAAATCAACCTATTTTAAGCACTATGCTGATACTTCAAGCAAAGGCACGAGAAATTCTATTCAAACCAATGTAATAAGACCTAAAAATTAAGAAATAAAATATTTGTAATTTGAGTATAATCTTTATTAATGCTGCCTGCCTGTTTACTTGAATTAATTATTCTCAAAAACTAACAACTAAGTGAGTGAAAATTTCCAAAAATCGTTATATTTTAAGTTATGTATCAAAAACATTTAAGTAATAACCAAAGAATAAATAGATCGCTAATAAACTTAAAATTCTTTAGCTAAATCTACATATATTTAGAGCTTCAATAATTATAATTCTGTTGATTACTCTAAGACAGGAGTCGATTCATATAGAACTGTTAAGTCTATATCTTAAAAATAGTAAAACTATAAACTAGGAAGAACAACTGAAACTTCTATGCTTGATTCCTAAAATTCTAAAGCAAGTTTTAATACAGATAATGATATGAATAATATTCAAAAAAGTTAAATCAATACTTCATCATATTATAATGCATAAGATAAAAGTCCTTCAAAGAGTTTTCAGGTTAAACGAATGAGCCCTGACAACATTAGCCAGAGTACTTATTTCTAATAAGAACAATTTAATAGCTTGAAACCCATATAAGAAGAGCATATAGAATCTCAGTAAGGTTTGTTTCCAACAGAGAGTGATAGATAATTATGTAACGATTAATATAAAAAGCGTTTTGATTAATACAACTAAATGAGCCTAGAAAAAATTGTAATAAAGAATTAAAAATAACAGATTCAAAAATAAAACAGTACGTTAAATTTTAAATCTGGAAGTCTTTAAAACATAAAAGTTCCGACTAACGAAGCTAAATCCGCTATAGATTCATTTTAATTGGCACAAGAAAGAGTTGATTCTCCTTCGGTTTCTCACAATAACATAGATGATACTGGTAATTTTATAATTCTTGGATTAGATTAATTCATTAGTTTTTATAAATATAGGCTAACATAACATTATTGAATCTAATTTTGCTATACAATCTAATATTTAAAATGAAATTAGAAAAGTCGATTCAGATGACCACGTTGTCAGGGACAGCTTCTAAAAAGATATGTTATTTGATGGTGAGGAAAATAATAATAGTATGGTTTCAATTAAATATGAATAAAATTAGTCACATAATCATAATATTTATGAAAGAGGAGGATAAAAGCAATTTTTAAAATCATTTTATACTGTAGTAGGTGCAGACTTAGCATCAACAGAAAACTAAAGAGAAAATATAGATGAAAAAGAGGAAAATGAAGAAGAAGATGAAGTATCATAAGATGAAGAATAAAAAATAACAGCTTCATTAAATTCATAAAAAAGCAGCAATTAATCAGAAAAAGCAGATTAAGCAGAGATTGCTGATTTAAAAAATGAAAATAAAATGGATAAAAGCTCTAAAAAGCTAAATATTAAAAAAATTTTCAAAAAAATGTAAAAATTTGGCAAACATTCAATAAAAATAAAATCAACTCATAACGGCTTGAAAGAAAATAAAAATATGATGTAGAGAAGCTCAAACATAAATTCTGGTATTATTTACATCAAAGGTAGTTATTTATATATTAGTTACAATAATTTTTATTAATTTTTACAAAAAAATTTTATCAAATATTAGATATCTTTAGTAAAACATAGATGCCTAAAACAGTTAGTTAATACTTCACCTTATTTTTCTTCCTTTTTCTTTTCCTATTAATCTCAATTTTTACGTCTGAGAATATTGTAGCTGCTGATTTAACTGTAAAGTTTTTAGAAATACCAAACTTTTTTTTTTATAAAACAAATTTGATAATAATTCATTTAAATTAAAATAATCTTAATTTTAATAATAAATTAGTAACTAGAAAACCAGCTATAAATTTTAAAATTACCAAGATAATTTAATGAGAACTATAATATTCTTTTATATTCTTATTATTTAAATTTATAATTAAATATGGGCATGATAGATACTAATAATATTCAGTACCCAATAAAAAACCTTATCGATAGCTATCTTGAAAGAGGTCTTTCAGCTTATAGCTCTCTAATGCTAAATAATTAGAATTTCATTCTTAATATGATATAAGAATTTTAAAATTCAGGATAAATTAATCAAACTTTGATATATAATTTCTATTCTGCTAATACTTAGACAGCTCTATAAATTAATACAGCATATGCTATCTAAACTTCAGAGTTGTAAGCATATTAAATTTAAAAGAATGAAACAGATTTGGTTCAAAAAAATTCTTATCTATATTTTAGAAAAAATGCTTTAATCAATACTAAATTTTTATTGAATATTGTTGACTGTAGTAAGAATCTTGCCTTTTCGCTGTTTAGTTCTCTAAATCAAAAAGTAATCTACATAACATTGATTTGTGTAATCTTGGTTGCAATTATTTGTTTAATATCTATCCCGATAATCAAAGAAAATAAAAAATATGAACAGCTTTATCTCTCTACTTTTTGCCAACTGAAATTATATTAGGGCCGAAACGAGTATGAACGATTGCAGTATTTTATAGATTAATTTGACTATTTTAAAAATTCTGTTAAAAACTTAGATGAATTTTCAGAGCATCTCACTATTTTATACAATAATACAGATTTATCAATTCATTTTATGCAAGATAAAAAGCACGATGAAATTTAACAAGAATAAATAAATAAAAATAAATTGCTTAATATTATTAATAGTAAAATGCAACAAGAGAGATAGAATTCTTAAATCAAATAAGATGACTTAAATTCAGATTTAAGCAAATAAATCGCTAAAGATGATTCTCCATAAGTGAGAAGTAAAACAAATAGCTAACCATTTGATATGAATTACACTTAATAAAAAAATGAAAATAAGGAAAATGAAAAAGAGACATCAAATAATAACCTATCAAAAGATTATTAAAACAATCACTTAGAAATATTATAATCATCATTTGTTAAAAATTTTTAAGGAAAGAATTTTCAAAAAGATGTAATTTTATAAAATCAATACAAAGAGTAAGCTAAATTAAACCACAGCTTCAATAATTCGAATATGTCATTTGGAATATCTTAAAATAAAAATAAATTCAGCAAATAAGATGATCAGTCAACGAATACAAAATCTTTTAGCAGATAAGTTAACAAGAATTAAAAAATGTCAAGGAATTCAAATTAAAATAAAACAAAAAATTAAAGTAAAGCAAATAAAATTTTAAGATAAGATTTTCTTTTGCAAAGACAGATTGAAGAATACTATTTACCAATCATAAAGCAGTTGTTATTGCTCTTTTTTATTTTTTTTTTAACAGGGCTATTTTATTTAGTATTAACATTGCTGGTTGTATAATAGAATTCTGGTATGATAAGTCCAATCAACGTAAATTACTCAGCAATTTAATTACATTTTATAGCTGCTAATTTAATTGTTTTTTGTAATTTGGCAGCCTTCGATTAATATTTAAATGACTATAATAATTCATTTGCATAGTTTTATGATACAATAGTAGCCGATTTACCAGATTTAAAGGAATAAATAAACTAATATTTAGTTTCTATTCCAAATTATGAATCTTAGTTGCTTAATTAAATATTGGAGTTATCTTTTTATAGCAAGTCATAAATTGATAATTTACTCTAACTTTTAAAAGGTAACATATGCCCTCTAGTAAACTCTTTAGGGAATGTTTTAACTGCATAATTAGAATGTTCAAATAATACAAGTACTAATTACTTCTAATAGGGTACTCTTGGAGCGATTGAATCTATGAAAACCCTAATAGGATAGTATTAGTAAACAATATTCAGTTAAAATATCCCTAATAAAAGCGATATTTATAGCTTTTTGAATTCATCTCTGCATATAGAATACTTTATAAAAGGATTTGACCTTTTGATTCAAGTATTTAGTAATTTATCTTCTTAGATAAATGATTCTAACATCTAGATAATAAATGATTTTTCAACCACAATTAAACAATATTTTTATATATTTGGAATTTTACTAATAATAGTAATACTTACATTAATAACCTACAACATTTACTTAACTAAAAAAGAAATTAATGGATTAAGGTAATCTTTGAAAATAATACCTTATGAATACTTCAACGACGATAAAATGATTTAAATTTTAAAAAAAATTAACTCTCTTTGAAAAAAAATAAAAAATTTTCCATATATATTTAAAGTTTAATCAATATTTTATTTTATGTAAGAAATTTTATTTTTGTTTTGTTCTATTTAATTTATAAAAAACGAATTATATTTATTCCATTCTACCAGAAAAGAATAAATTTAAAATATTTAAAATTAAAACATGTTTTGTTCTTTTAAAAATAAAAACTTCACTTTTAACTTGAGTTTGATAATAGTTTTGTTGTGTGTGATATTTTTAATTATTTAAAAGATTTATTTAATCTTTGTAAAATTTTTAATATTATTTTAATTCACCAGATTTATATTTTTGGAAAATAGAAATAAAATATTTTTTTTTTAGATACATTCTCATAATTTAAATTAAAATCTATTCAAAAATGTTTTATTTCAAGGGAGAGAGATTTTTAAATATGGTATATTAAATATATTTTTATTGAAACTTCTATTTTGTTAAAAATTTTTAAATTATATTTATTGAATGAGATATCATAGGTATAGTAATATTTTAAAATAATTTTTAAATTATAATTAAATAAAATAAACTCACATTTTTTTTATATTTAGTTAAAGATTCTTTTAAAAATTAATTAGGGCTATAATTTGGCTAGCTTGATAGTTAAAAAAAATTAATAAATTAAATTATTTAAAGTGGGTAGATTATGCTAATATATTTGATAAAAATAGAATGAAAAAATAAAAAGAAGAAGATTGAAAGACTTGCTTTATTGAGTTAATTAATATTAAAACAAAGTGAAATATTAGTATCAAAAAATTTATAAAGGATACATACTTACTTTCTTTCTTTATATTTGTAAAATATATTTAATTCTTTATAAAGTCTTTTGTAAAAGTATTTAAAAGAGGATTTAACATAGAATAAAATACGACTCATTCAAAATCAACAAACAAACAAGCTAGCCAACATTTTATAAATAAAAATAAATAGAGTTAAACATAAATGAAAAATATTGGATTAACCTGCAAGCTCATTTAATAGTTTTCTAGAAGTGGTACAATTGTTAAAACCATGTAGAAAATATCAGATAAATTCAAAGTGAAGCAAACTGTTGCTGATAAATAAAAGTTATAAAGTTTCCTTACTGAGCAAACTAGGGATGGTAGCATTAAAGAAACAATTGATGTTACTGCTAAATATGATGCTGAGTTTAAATCTTTTATAAAAGATTATCAAGCTAAGCATAAGCAATATCCTCATATTTTAGATCTTTCTCATTATTCTCGTGAAAACTCAACCTTAAGCAAATCCAACTAGCTCAGGTAATTTGCTAGCTAAAGCAGAGAAATAAAAATTATTCCTTTAAACATTCAAAGCCAAAATATTTGCTTTATCTTGATTACATAAAATATATTTATACTTTCGTATCAAGCCTAAATCCATTTTATTATTATAAAGATAAGAAGAAATTGATATGATTGAAGAATTTAGAAACAGAAAAATAAAGAAAATCAATGAACCCATCGATTTGGTAAGTTTAAAATAATTTTTAGAAGCCCTAAAATATTTTTAACAAAGCCATATTTTGAATAATCATATGAGCACTAAAAAATCTAATTTTTTAAATAAAACACTCTTTGAAAACAATCAGAATCTTGCTGTCAAATTAAATAATTTGGATACTTTTACATCTTAAAAGAAAATTCTTTAAAATTCGTTTATTTCAAAAAGAGTTTTGAAATTGGATTTAAGCCAAAAGAATTATTTTAATAATGAGCTTCAATGAAGTTGATTTTCATTTATATAAATAAATATTTTATTTATTATTAATTACATTTGTTTGGAATTTAAAAGTGCATACTATACCTTATTAATTTAATTCTTAATAACATTTACATTTTTGATATTATTAGATCGATTACTCTAAAGATCCTGAAATTAACGAAGCAGATGAAGAAATTGGCGAAGAAGATTTTTAACTCCACTAAGATCCTTATATCTAAGAAGATAGAAATCATGGCTATAAAGCTAAAGAAATGAGAATGGGTTTAAATGATGATTTTATGATCGTTTTATTAGATAGAGATGTTACAACATAAGTCACTACTCTTAACAGAGTTAATCACTTTAGATACCTCATTTTTATGGGTAACGGCAATGGTTTAGTTGGTTACGGAAAAGTAAATTACGTTTATTTATTATAAAATATTAAACAAATAAATCAAAATTTAATATTAGAAATTAAATTAAATAAATTAATGATAAGTAAAATCAAATATGAGGGATATAATTTAAAATCATTCAATTTAAACTAATTTAAATTAAATTTTGAAATATAAAAGGGTAAAGGAAGTGATTTTGAAGAAGCTCTTGATAATGCTATCCTCCATTGTAAACGTAATTTGATTGCTGTTCCTCTTGATATTTTCCATACAGTCCCTGAACCATTAGAAGGTCATTTCAATGGTTTCTAAATTAAAATACATCCCTCTAGAACTTTTAATCCTTGGGGTGCTCCCGTTCTTGCTTCTATGCTCTTGCTTACCGGTTTAAGACATTGCAGATTCAAAACTATCAGTAAAAAGGTCAACTCTTATGCCTTGGTCATGGCTTACTTTAGAATGATTACTAAAAACAGAACTCCTAAAGATATTTGTGAACAAACTGGCAAAAAGATTTACAGAGAAAATTGGGGTGCTCCTTATTTCCTTAATCACGTTTCTCAAAACTTCGTTTGAGATTTTTTAGTTAAAATACTTAAAGAAAATAGCAAAATTATTTAATTGTTTTATTTAGAAGTATCAATAATAATCCAAACAAACAAACAAACAAATAAACACATACATACATTCTAATTCTACTTGTATCCTTGTTATATATTTTATTTTTTAAAAACAATATTTATATCATTCAACGATTAAATTTATTTAGTAAATATTCTAATAAAAATATAGCTAATTTTTTTATAAATAAGATAACTCGAAATAACATGATACAAGATTAAATTATTTGAATCTAAATTTACCTACATTATTGCTTTAATACAATTATATTATGTTTCATACAGAAATTAATTTAAAAAATAATTAAACAAAAAATTTTAGTCAAAAAGTAAATAAAAATAAAAAATAAATTATAGCTTCTCTAGAGCCTTGTTATCTCTTTCAATGGCAATAAGGTGTAGAAGAATGCTAAAATTAAAATGACATTTAGGTATATCGCTATCTGCATACTAAATCCATAATAGTAAGTAGGAAGATATACTTAGTCAAACATAAATATATTTATAATCAGATTAATAAAACTAAAAAATGTATAAAATTTTTTATTAATTAAGTAGAATAGAGTAAAAAAAAAAAATAATTGACATATTTAATTTTACGATTAGATAGATTTCATAAAAAAAGATAGTTTTTTGTTTGGAAGTGGGTATTTTTACTCACTTTTCAGTTTTTTATGTTTCATTTTATTTTTTCAATTTTTCATTTAAATGCGATTTTGGATAATTTAATATTTAGTAATATAGAGGTTTAATGTAAAATCATTTAAGTACTTCTAAAGCAATGAAAAAATAATTTACGAATTAATATATACGAATATAATAAATTATACCTAATAAACTTTATTAAAATTATGAAATATTTGTAAAGTAATTAAATATTGTGAAATTTTTATATTTTAGCTGAGATAATTTGACACTTTTTATCAAAAAAATAAATTTAGATGGGAAAAAAATGGTTTTTCAGTTTTAGTAACTCGAAAAAAACTCTCTTTTAATACTTTTTAGTGGGGATTAACATTCCTTTTCTTGTTCTGTGACATCGAAATCTTACAGTAATTAGTTTGAATTAGATGTAATTTTAAAACCTTCTAACAGGATAGTTTCGTTTGGAGACTTAAACACTCCAAATATGACTGAATTCAATTTTACATTTATTGCAAAACCTAAGTACCCTCCATTTATCTATATAGTACTAATTTTAATAGAATTTTCAGCTGGGAGGAATGTATTTAAATAGAAATTAGAATCAAAGATAGCTGTTACAGGTTACTTTTCGTTATTCTTTTTGCTTAGAGTTATTATATAATATGGGTTTACATTTATGAACTCAAAGAAATATTCCTTAGAAGAAAGCTAAATTTTTTCTTTGCAGCTTGAAGTAGGAAGAACTATATTTAATGATGAATTTAAAGACTTATACATATAGGTCTTTGAATTTTCTATTAAGATATACTCATCATTTGGGAGATAGTATTTTATATTTATTGGTGAATAATGGATTTCACCAAAGCCAGGTTTCTTTATTATTAGTAAATGATTTTTAGGATTACAGATAATTTCTGTTTTATCTGGTAAAACCAAATGAGTTGCTGTTTGCAAAGTATCTGAAATTTTGTTTAAGAATGATTCTTCTAACTCTCCTTTAATAGTAGGATAGCTCTTATGAAGTGAGCAAGTGATAAGTTCATCTGTTGTGCTGTCAAATATATAAATATTTTTACCATTTTACTCTCTCATGTATTGTATGTATGGCTCATTTTATCTAATATAAATACTTTTCCCATGAATTTACTCTCCTTTAAAGTGTCCAATCAAACATTCCATTTATACTACTAAGTCTTCATCTTTTTTATCAGCTCTTGTGTTTCTATTATTAGGGTTATTACCTTTTAAGTTAATATTATTAGTCCTGAATAACATTCCGACATTGTCAATAATTCCGTTTTCAATTGGTGATATCAATCTACCCTTTTCAAAGAAAACTTCACTCTAGGATTCTGGTGTTTACTCCTAAGGTAGCATATTCAAAGACATTTCTTAGTTATGTATTTCCTAATTTAAAAAAATATATTTATTTTCAAATAATAAAAAATTTATATTGTTACATCTAAATCTGATTTTTCTATAAGCTGCTTAAGACGGTACAAGATCCCTTAAATAGATGTCTGCTTTTCAAGACAAATCTTAATTATTATTTATTATTCCATAGGTAAATCATCCAAACTTGCAAGCTTCTATTTTAAATCATCAAAGTTGGTGAAGCTACTTTCATTAAATTCTTAAGGTATTTCTTTTTGTGTTAAAATATGATAAATTATCAACCCCAAACTAAAAATGTCAAATGAAAAGTCATAAGATCCAGTAAGATCCTAATTTGTAAATTAATTTTTTTGATTCCAAGTGTTTCCTTTAGTTAAAATCCACTAGTATGTAAGAGATAAGTTAACCTTGTCTTGTTTATTATCTTTAGAATTTTAATCCTTTTCTAACTTTTATTCACTCAAGAAGCTTGATTCTTTTAAGCTAGTGATAAGAGGTGTAAAATTTTCTGTGATCATGATATTTTATGGCGTTATTTGAGTGTGTATGTAATTATGAAGATGAATATCTTATATTCCCAGTGCAATTTGATAGCACAACTTAATTCTCTCAGACTCTTACACTTCATACTTTTCAATGAAATCTTCTAAATTACCAATCAAAGGTATGTAAATTATATTAAGATAATACTTTTAATCTTCTCGATCTATGTAACTACATAAAGGCTTAAGAGTGTAATGGCTTTGTATAATATTAACAAGTTCTACTTCTTTAAGAAGCATTTCTATGTGAAAGCTTGTCTCTAAAGGGAAAGAAATCAGTGTGCAGCTTTGAGATGTTCTTTTTATGATAGCCTTGTATGCTTCTTTGTTACCTAATTATTATTTTTTTTGTAATTGTAAAATTAAAATTAATTTAATAAATTAATAAGTATTCAAAAATAATACCAATCTAGAACTGGCTCACAAATTCAAAAGAAGAGTTCGAAAGTTCGGGAAGAGCTATGGTATTAACAGATAATTATTTGAGGATATGAGAAAATCCAAGAGTTACAGGCACCATCATGCTGTGATCAAATCTTTTCTTTTCATAGGCAATTTTGTGAATTTCATACTATCTTATTTAAAATGATTTCTTTGTAGATTAGTCTTCAAGATACTTTAAGATGATATCTTGTATGATTAGAGATGATTTAACTCTCTATTTACGTATATCATAATTAAAGCAGTTAGAATCGAATCCGAATATGTTATTAACAACATTGTGGGTGCTCTAGTTGAAAACAATTTAGGTGAGAGTGTTTTAAGGGTTGGGGAATGTGAGTATTTCTTTACTTTGAATTAAGTTTTCAAATTTTGAGCATTCTTTTTCTAAATTAATAGTTTTTTGCAGATAGTCAATAAAATTCTCTCTTTCAACATCTACATAGCATATGTTTTCTCTTGCACTAGTCTCAGATCCAACTGAATTCTCTAGGACATTGTCGTTACTGTAAACAGATGCAGTCATGTCTGATATTTTTCTAATCCTCTTTTACTCTGAAAGCCTTTAAAATAAGCTAAGCTATCTAGTTGAATTTTTAGCACTGCTTTAAAGGCTGCGATCAAAATTACTATTTGAGCTATCATTTTCAGATTATCTTCTACTTTCATTTAAATTATTTAATTTCTTATCAAGCAATTTTCTATTTGAATTTGTATCAGTGTTTAGATGCTTTCTATTTTAATCCTAGTCATTCAAATTACTTAATCCTAAATCTTTTTTCTTTAATTATTTCATTGAATCCGAATTAAAAACGAAAGGTTAGCTATTTGGAGCATCTAGCTAATCTTATGGTTAGCTATTGATTTTTTGTGCATCTGAACTGTAAAAGAACTCTAATCTTTTAGATGTTTTAGGAGTTTGCTAATCTATATTTTATTCATTTATAGATAAATCTTAAAGTTAATTATTTTGCTAGTTTTAAGGTTGTTAATTAGCTTTTTACTATTTTTTACTGCTTAAATTAGGATACTAAGTTTATACGTCACCATTATTTTTTTATGAAGATTCAAATTACCCTTAATCTTGATTTTAACTGTTATAAATTTCAGGTAAATAAACTCTCTCTTAAGAGCCATTTTTAAATGATGAAAGAAGATTGTTTTTTATGTTAGTAGTTTAAAATGGAGAATAGTTAGATATTGCTTTTTGTTAAGCAGAGGTGCCATACTTAGAGTGAGTGTATTGGAGACTATCTCTATCACTGCTTTTTTGGCTGTTTATACTGTTTTTACGATTATTTCCATTTAAATTTGAGCTAGAGTTTTTAGCATTTTTATTCATCTATACTTCATTCATATTTTGTAGTTTAATGAAACCGCCTAATGTATTACCTTCTTCTTCGTCTCCACTATTCTCCTGAAACTGGGCTTAGTCACTTTCTTATAATTTATATTTTAATTCCTATTTCATAAAATTATATTTAAATTTTTCATTTTATTAGTATTATTATTACCATATTTTATTGTCTAATAATATGTAATTGTTCCTTCAAGTCCTAATTTTCTTCTTTCTTTTCATCTATTGCGTTAAGGTAAGTATTTTTTGAAGACTCTATTGCCTACTTCTTTGTTTATTCAATACTTTACTCTTTATTCAGCTACTCTTACAAACTTATTTTTTCAACTAATATTTTTTGCTTTTCATCTTCTAACTGTCTTATAAATACTTTATCTTTTGAAGCTTAAGGAGAAGCTTATTTATTTGTATCTTATTTACCCTTCTTTGCTTTATTTTCTTCTTTGACAATTCTAATTCTAGCTTCAGTTTCCTAAATTTAACGACGAAGCTAGGCAACCTCTTGATTTAAATTATTGCTTTTTGCCTAATACATAGAAAAAATTATGATAGAAAATGATTGAAAAATATTTTACTTTAATTTTATTAGTTTATTCTAACTCTTTGGCATGGATAGAACTAAGATTAGCATTTTATTTTTACAGATCTCTTATTTTTTATTGATAGATATCTTCAAGTTATTAATAATCATTTCTTTATCTATAAGAATAATAAAATATAGTCTACTTTAGATAAATTTGTATATAATTTACATGAGAAGCCCAACTTTATTTGAAAGCTAAACTTTATCATATTTTTCTTTATATTCCTATGATGCATCTAAAAGTATTTTTTTTTCTAATCCTAATTCTGTCATGTCAGAAGTTCTCAACATTTTTTTTATTTCATCTGCTTCTAAAACTTTTTAATCTATCAAATCTCTTTGAGCTTTAATTTCCCTTTTCAAAGAGCTGATTTCATGATTACTCTCTAACAATTTCTAAAAAAAATATTTCTTTATCTTGCCTTTTTAAAATAGCTTACTTTTTTTTAAGGAGATAAATTTGGTAAGTCTTTTAATGAAGGTTCTGCAAACTACTAAAGTACTTTGAAATCTGCAATTTATCGTTTCATTTAACTAATTTTTTACTATTATTTTACCATATTAAATACTCAAAAATTATTAAATTAGAATGTAAATTTACTTCAATTTTAACTACTGAAGACTTTAATTTTAGATTATCATCCTACAATTAATGGTATTCATTTTTTAATTAAAATGAATCTAAATACAAATCTTTTTTATGAGTTTATTGAAATTCGTCAAAATTCCATTCATCCTATTTATATGAACCATAAAAAGTTGAAGACTCTCCAAATGAAGATTTAGTGTATCCACTTTGAGGTCTTGTTGTTCTCAGGAAGCTAAAAGAATGCTAAATTAAACTTGGATTAGAAAGCCTATTTGTATCAAGTAGTTTGTTTAAAATTTAAGTTTCTTTCTTTGTAGTCTTGCGTATTTTAATTTGATTTCCTATAGTGTAAGGTGATTGATCATAGTTTGATTCATCAATAGATGTGTTTCTGGTATCAAGCTTTTGGAAGGTGTTTTATCTATAATAATGTATAAATCAATATATGCTATCTTTAAAATTAATCAAAATTTCAATCATTAAGATTCAGTTATGTGTTAAAAAATATCTAATCAATTTAATACTTCTTTATAACATTTGGTCTATTTGATTTAAATGTTTCTTTTATAATGCTATTTGAATTAAAAGAAAGCTTTGCACTTTAAGGCCTAATTTATCTATGTTTCATGTTACTTGTTGCGCCTAAAGTATTTTTGAAAACCTAATAGTATAAATTTGAAGTTTATTTTTTATTAATCGAATGTTATAAAATTTTAGATTTTAATGCAAATAAAAGAAGTGGTAACTATTTATTCCTAAAACTATGATATAAAAACTAATAATTTTGAAATAATTAATCATAGCCTTTAAAATTTAATCTATTTTTCTTACTATTTTTATTCTCTAAAATTAAAATTATTATTTTCCTTTTAAACAAAATGAGATCATAAAATTTTTAAATTAAAAAAATAATTTTAAATTTTAAAATAAAAATAATCATTATTTTATACAAACTTTAAAAATATTCAAATTAGGAAAATTGATATTTATTGAACATAAAGATTTAATTAAAGATAGTATTATAATTACTAAGTAAATTTCTTTTATCTAGAAACTACAATTTATTAATCAATCTTTAAAAAGAAAAATAAGAAATGCTAATAAAATATCATAACTATAAATTTGAACCATATAATTCTAATAACGTCAAATACATCCCTGGTTACAATAGAAGGATGAAATATGGAGCTTGGTTTTTATACGGTGCCTATTCTATTATATTTTTATCATTTCCTAGATTTATTTTTTCATTATATGAAAACTTCTATCCATTAGAGGAGAGAATAGATAAGAGATTAGCCAAAAAGGAAGCATATGAAATCTTGGTTTTATCTAAGAACTAATTTAATAACAATTTTATAAAAAATTCAAGCACCCTCTGAAAACATTTAAATAAAAATATAATATTTCCTATTTGTACAAAAATTTATCTTTTATAGATGTTTCTTAATCCAAATTTATTTTCTTACTCTTTTAAATCTCAAATAAGTATCATAGATACAAACAAAAAATCCAAAAGTAAAATAATAAAAAAAAATATTAACAAGCTTAAAAAATGTCAAATAGTTATTCCAAAAAAACTTATTTAAAATGAAAAATTTTTTATTAAAAATTTGAAAATTTTCTAATTTTTTATCTTTCTTTAAAAATTAAAATCTAATGATTGATTCTTTGAAATAATTAACTAATTTTTAAATAAATGCGTTCAAATTTTTTTAATAATCATCTGATCTAATTTAGTTAATATTGATTTATTTTATATCTTTAATTAATTTTCTTTTTTGTTTATTTTTTATTTTTAATTATTTAATTTTATTTTCTTTTTTTACTTTTTACATTTAACTTTTTTGTTTTGTTTTTAATTTATTTAACTTATTTTTCTTCTTTCTTATTGTTTTCTTTTTTCTTTTTGCACTTTTCTTTTTCTTCTTTGTTTCCTCGCTCAATCTTAGTGTGTTCTCAATCTTAGGCTATGCTTTAAAAAAATACTTTTTATATATTGTGTAGTGCTGATATTTTGTTAGCAAAATGGAGATCGTTTGAGATATTTAGTTTTATTTTGAAAAAGTATCTCCTTCTATAGTTACGAGTATAGCTGAGATAAATTTTAATGGGTTACAAAATTTTTTTCAATAATCTTTTAGTGAAAATGATGGGATTGTTGGAGATACTTTTAAAAGTCAATATCTAATCTACTGAATTTAATGATTACTAATTCCAATCTAATATTTATAAGAAACTTTAAATAAGCCCTCTGTTTGATTTTTCGACAATGCGTCTAATACTTGAAATCGTTTAAAAACTTAAGTTTCTTATTTATTCATCGGAGAGTGATGAGTAAAAAACTTTGGAGTAATTATTGCAATAAAGTAGATTTATTTAAAGACTTTTAAGTGTTTGGATGAATAACAGTATTGTATTCATAGAGCTTTAAAAACTCTCCATATTTAAAAACTTAATTACTCTTTCAAGATTTATTGAGGTAATAAAAAAAAAATGTGTTTTTCTCACTTCCATATTTGCTTTTAATTTACTTTTTTTTTTTTTAAAATTAATTAATTATTTTGAAAACCAAGGGAAAAATAAATTTTTGAAATTAAACAATTTCAAGCTTTATTTAAAAAAATAAATTGAGTATTTATTTCTATTTTTAAAAAAATATACTTTCTATCAACACTAAAATAAAGACGATAAATTTATTATGAATTCTTTACTTTAAATAATAAAATAAATTTATTTTATTTTAAATTTGATGAAAAATTTTTTATGATATTAAATAAAAAAACAAAATGATCAATTAAATTTTAATATTATAAAAGTCATTAATTTATTTATTTATCAAAACAAATAATACAAAACATTGTTAAGTTCCTATAATTATTGTTATTAGAAATATGATAAATTTATCCAATCCACAACCTTTTGTCTGTGAATTGATTTAATTTTTTATGTAAAAAATCTTTTAAATTGAAAATAATAATAATAATAATAAATTATGGTTAAATTAAATAAGAAATTAGAAAGTACTTTTTTTTCAAATAATATATTGAGTGTTTATGTGTGAATGTACGTAAAAAAAAATAGCTATTACCAGTAGAGTGTTAGCTCTTTAAACAAATTTCATAATTTTAAATTGGATGATATTATTAATCCTGATAACAATTAATTAAAAGGAAACAATATATATTTAATTTATTTTACTTTTAGTATATAGATAAACAAAAAGAAAAATATTAATAATTTAAGATTTTAAACTGTGTTAGGTTTGAAGAAGCAAAATTTATTCTAGAAAATGTAGTATTTTAGCAAATTTGAAGATATTCATTTTAATCAGAAACAAAATGAAGTCATTGAATTATCTTTGTATAAAATGAAAAATAATAAAATATAAGATTAAAAGACATCTTAGATTCAGAAAATAGATAAGTTGAAATTGCCCAAAGAGTATAAAATATAATTACTTAGAGGTCTTAAAGAAAATTTAGAACTAAAATTATCAGAAGAAAAGGCATCTAAATAGAGATTGAATGTCATTAGGAAAATGCAATTAAAGTAGGAACGCTTGGAATTATAAAATTCACTCAAAAAAAGTGATTTATCAAAAGAAAACGAAGATTTACCATCTAGTTCTTAGTCAAATCAAAGCAGTCCAAAAAAAGGCAACAAAAAAGTATACGAAGAGATAACTAGTCTTGTGAAAGCACTAACTACAGTAGAAAAAGATCTTATCAAAATGAAGCAAGAAAGAAATAAAATATCTGAATAGTTAGAAGATGTTAAATATGATTTGATAGATATGAAGGAATTTTAACAAATTTAAGCTTAAGAATTACTAAAATAAGATTTATATATGAATGACTTAAAAAAGCAGATTACAGTTATGAGCTAACAAGGTTTATGCACACCAAGAGAATACGTCTCTAATTTAAATTAGACAAGATTAAATTAAACAAGGCTTAACGCAACAATTATGGAAGAAGTCAAATTCAAATTAGAAAATGTAAAAGATTTCCTAAAAGACGCCTATAGTAAAATTAAAAGGAAAAAAAACAATGAAGATCCTAATTAGCAAAATTCATAAGGATAAAATACAAATAGAATTTTATCTGGGTTAGATGTTCAGTGAATTAACTAATTAATGCCAATATATTTTCATATATTGATGCATTCACATGAAATGATGCTGAATAAATTCCATCTCCCACAAAAATATTCTAATAAATTATCAAACTAAATCTCTATTTCAATCATAAAAAACAGTGTAATCTTTTAGAAATTAAACAAATTTTTAAAGGATTGTTTAATTTTTATAGGATAACTAAAATCATCACTAATTAAGAATACTTATAACTAACTGAGAGTTTTTTTCACAACGAATCAGTTAATTAAGATTTATCTATCTTCAAGTGAAATTTTTAAATATTTGCTCATTTAGATAAGAAATTTACTCTTTATAAAAATTTTACTGATATATTAACCAAAAATAATTATAAAAATCAATTAATTATTATTAAAAATAACTCAAATTATATTTGAATCTATCTTAACATATAAATCCTTTTCATCTAATTTATTTAATGTATTCAAACAACTTTGTTTTAGTTAAAGTAATTCTTTATCCTTATTAAATAAGTTAAAATACAATCTATTCTTCTTTTTCATTTTTCAGATTTAAATCGTTTTAATTTTCAAATATTATATTATAAAATTTTATCTGAGTTTGAAATTTTTATTCAAAATGTATAATTTAATGCATTTTATTGTATTAATAAAGCTCAGCTATAAATTTATAATAATACTTAAAGTTTAAATAATTTAAAAATAAAAATAACTTAAAAAAAAAATGAAAAAACTTTATTATAAACCACAAAAATTTAATAATATAAAACTAAAAAACTTGTTTAAATTTAAGTACTAAACTTTAATCTATGATCTTTCTTTAGAATTTGGTTAATGGTATTCTTTTTTATTTTAGGAGTTAAATCACCAATTTAATTTTATTATATTTCTTAATTTTAAAATATTTAGTGATAAAATAAATAAATAAAATTTGAATTATGATAATAAAGTCTTTTAAAAATTGAAAGTTACTTAAATTAATATTCTTTTTACATTTTTAAGATATTCTGCTTAGACCATATCAAAATAAGAAAAAAATGAAAAGATGAGAAGCAAAAAAATTTGTGTGCATCTACATGTTTGGATATTTTTAGATATTTATATTTGAATTATATTTTTTCATTATTTTTTTAGCTGTTAAGGTTACTCATAATTATTTTGTTCTGCATTTGTTTTTTGTGGTTGATTAAAGTACAAATGACGTAAAATTTCAATAGATTTATAGATTACAACTTCTTTATATAATCATATACACTAAAAGTCTTTTCAAAAGAAGAAGGCGTATTGAATTAAATTTTTAAAGACAACTTTAAAAAGATCTTTAGATAAACAAAATAATAATCTTTTGATAATTAAAAGTAAAATAAATATCGAATTTATAAATGAGAAAAACCTTAATTATTGCTATTGCAGTACTTTTGATTGGCTGCGTATCTTCTAACAAGATTGAACCTTTATAAGGTAATCTTTTGAGATGCACTGCTGATGTTGCTAAGGCTGCTTAAACTTTGGGAAACGCTATTAAATCTGCTGTCGCTTAAGATTGGGTCAGCTTTGCTAAAGGTTTGATTTCACTCGCAGAATAAATAAAACCTATGGTTGAAGACTGTAAGGATCCTATTTGCTTAGGTCCTGCCACTTAACGTTGCTAACAAAAGGAATAAAAATAATGTGAACAATGGGGTGCTATTGAATATCCTGTCTGCAACGAAGGCTATCACAACTTTGGATGTTGTATCTGTGCTGAAAGCTGTCCTTCTAGATATGAAGATTAAGGTCTTTATTGCAAAAAACCTAGCTCATACGGTAGAGGTGCTGGTTATCCTTGGGAATTTGGTGATGATATGAGCTTATCTAATGCTTATAAACGCTGTGAAGCTGAAAATTCTTAAGGTTGTGAACAATATGGATTGATTATCTATCCTAAATGCGCTGAAGGTTTCCACAGCGTAGGTTGCTGTATCTGCTCACCTGACTGCCCTGAAAATTACACTGATATTGGTGTTTCTTGTAAAAAGCCTAGCTATGGAAGAGGAGTTGGCTATCCTATGTACTGGACTGACTGTCCTAATTCAGCTATGAATTTAGAATAGAAGTTAAGAAAAGAGTCTAGAATGCTTGAAGCTAAATTTGGTGACCTCAGTTGTGATGAATTAATCACTGCTATCAAGAGCAATGGACAAATATTCGTTGATGGTAACGACAACTAAAACATCAACAATTCAGTTGAAGTTGCTCCTACTATTTCTTAATTATCTGCACAATACTTAAATAGATGTGCTGATATGGATAAGATAGATGTTGATAATTGATTTATAAAAAATAAATAAATAAATAAAAAACACAAAGAATGAATTTAATAAAAGAATTTGCTTTAACTTTAAAAAATATGTTAATTTTATTTTATGATTATAGTAATTTTACATATTGATAAAAAATATATCCTGATAATTTACATCATTCATTACATCATAAGCATAATTAACCATTTGACATTTTATTTGTTTCTACTCATAATTTAGTTTACTTTAGATTAACTTGCTTAATCCTAATTACTATTTACAATATAAAAAATAATTCATTTTTCAAGAGACTATTTATCTCAATGATCGATCATCTTTTTTAGATGAGTAAGTTTTATGCAAAAATAACTGAATTTTTAATAAATTTAAAATTTATATAATAACTTTAACATTTTTTTAAATTTAATAATGTATTTAGCTTTATAAAACCTCATTTTAAATAGCTTATTTATTTTTATATGCAAAAGATAAAGCTTTAAATTCGATTGTAAATTAAAATAAAATTTAGCAAGACATTAATTAATAACATTTAATCAATGTTAATATATTTTTTATAAAAGATTTTAAAAACTTATATAAAAAATTACATTTAATACTTCTCAACTTAATAATTAGTTTTTTAAAATAAATTGAATTATTTTTTATTTAATTCATGCTATAAATTATGTTTGTACTTTTATTCTCATTTTTACTGATTTCAAATCATTTTATTTATAAAAGATTTAATTATTAATTAAAATAAAATTTTATTTAAATAATTTGGTGTGTTGTTTGATTTATTCTTTACTCTTTAATATTTAAATATTTATTATCTTATTTTTAACTGAAATATTGAAATGCTCATTTTTCGCTTTCTGAAATTAGGATATTTTACACTATGCTTTTTATTTTCTGTTAAAAACTTAAATAAATTTAATTTGATGAAAGTTATCTCATAAAAAAGCTTAGGTATGTTTTCTAATAAATTTTTGATTAAAAAAAATTAATTTTCTGATATAAAAAGGATATAAATAATTATGGATAAATTAATTACAAATTAGTAAAAAAATAAAAGTCTATATTTTATAGATGTTTTAAAATATTAGAGTAAGTTTAAATGTGTTACATCTAGTTTGGTGGGGTAATTTGGAAAAAGATAATAGGGAAAAATAAAAGTTTGAAATTTTAAAAATATGTTAGCTCATTTATTTGTTTTAAAGCTTGATAAAGATAGATAAAAATACATTGACACATTTTTGCATGGATTTTAGTCTTTTCTACAAAAATCTATAGAATACTTATAATACATAAATGCTTTTATTATTAATAAGGTGATCACTTACTCATAGATCAAACATACAATCAAGTTCTAATATTTCTTCAGTGGTTTTTATTAACTAATTAAATTTATATACATAATTATCAAATAACTAATAATAACAATAATAAAGTGTTAAATGAACAAAAGAAAAGGTTCGTTAGAACCTGAAGAAGATGATGGAGAATTAAGAAAATAATCTTCTTTTGCTTTTCGCTAAGTTAGTTCTTATAAAGAGGAAGAAAATGAAAACTAGCAAGTAGAAATTAATCCTTAAGAGATAAAATCAAATGAAGAAATACAATTCAAAATTAATGGTTCAGATTCAAATTTAGAGGAATAATATTAACAAGATTAGCAAAATCTTCTTAAAAGCCAGCAGCAATATAGAAATATGGATGGAGAATAAATTTTACGTTACATCAAAGTAAAGCTAAAAACTAACCCTTTCCAGAGATACTAAATTAGAAATCGTAATATCATTAATTACTTGATCGATATATTTTTTGTTTGTAGAAATTTGTGATTAATTTTAACTCCTAATAATTAGATAAATTTCCTATAAAATTTTTACTGCACATATTGTTGATAGCTTTCGTCACCATGTAAGTAAAAATTATGGCAACTTAAGAAATAGACTACACTCGTTTCAACATAGATTTTTGGAAGAGCACTTTGCTTGTAAAATTTCTATTTAAATTATTCTTTTTTAATTTACAAACGAATATTTTTGGTATAATATTAATGGCAAAACACATAACAAAAAATATATAAAATTAGAAAATAGATGAAGGAGACGACAACCACCAATCTAAATTCTTTTTTACACCAGAGGATTTACAAACAAATTTGGTAGAAACCATTTCCTTTTTCTAAAACATATAAACTTAAACTTAATTTGAAGTTATTGACTATGATTAAACAAAATTCTACCTATTAAGCTATTACACTATTTGGCCAACTGATAAATCTCATAAATTGGCGTACTGCAGCACAATCAATATAAAAGAAGGAATAACTTAACCATTTTAACAAGACAACGTATAAAGTATAAAAGTAAACAACTTAAAATGATATTTTATTAGTTACAAAATTCTATCAAGCTTATTACTATTTTGTTTATATTCTATTGGATTAATTAGCTAATTTATCTTAATTTCATACTTAAAAGGACTACACTTAGAAGGTAAATATGTTCTACTTACTCATTTAGAATTTATAGACCAGGTTTTCTGTTAATTCTAACATATGCTGGGATATTAAAATTATGTATATGATAGAATCTGGTTTCAAAGTAGAAGCTTCTGTTGATGCTGATTAAGTTGTATGTGATAAAATAAAAAAAAAACCATCATCATTGGATGAATCTTAAGAAGATGTGCTTCGCAGTTTACAAGAAAAGTTTTTAAATTCAACACTCCAAGGAAAAAAATTATAGAGTGATTAGTTTTAATTAAAGTAATAAATTAACGAGCTCAGCAGCATAGCACGTAAATAAAATAGAAGAATAGTTGCAGAAGCTTTATCAAGTTTCCATATTAGTAAAGAATGGAATAAATTTTTAGAAAGAAAGGATAATTACTAGCTAATTAGACCAGTTAAATAAAAAGGTTACCAAAGAATCAAATCACCTTTTTCTTAGAAAAATCAAAAAAATCAATAGAACGTACCTACCTAAATACTGCTGGTAAGACTTTTTCATTTAAATTTTAATAATTAATAAAATAATAATAAAAAAGCCAACAAAGGGTCGCTTTCTTAAGCAATAAAACACTTTAAAAGCTACTAGAGGATTTTAAACTGCATTCATTAACTTTATGGTAATAATAATATCTTCAGTTCTGTTTTTCCTTCACATGAGGTATGTTTATAGAATTTTTGTACTCTATGAAACTGCAAGATAAGCTACAGATAGGGCTTACTTATAAAATATTAGGCTAAAGTAGTCAACAAAAAATATAATAACCTACCAAAGTAATAAATATATTTTATTTGACAAATAAAGTTATGTAAAGTAAAATTTTTTTAAAAAGACCAACAAACAAGATCATCACAGGATCAAGATAAGTAAATACAAACAAATAAACTTAGAAATATCTATGATAATAAGCACTCATTAAAATGGGAGAATATAACATTAAGAGAGAAGCTAAAATTCTTCAACAAATGGTAGTTATTGAGTATGGTTGGAAATTTCTTTTAAATTTGTGGAAGTATATTGCTTTATGTTTCGAGTTCTTCGATAGAAAGGTAAGAAGGACAAGATATTTCATTTATATTTGACCTGAAAGAGAGATTGTTAGGATTTGGCTGTGCTATTGCTTGGATTACTGTAGTACAGTATGTTGAATATGATCGTGAGCACATTATATTTTCAAACTTGATGTCTAAAGTTATCAAACAGTAAGAGATTTGTCCATTTTAATAAATTAAGAAAGAATAAAATTTTATTTTAATAAAATAGATGGCTTTATACTTTAATTGGTATTTTCCCTATTTTTATGGCCTTTGGAATATTTGGTAATTTTATTAGACTAAGTTAATTTGTAGTCACAAACATTTTTTTTAAATGAAGGGTATTGCATGTATAACGATAGTGTCTTCTTCCATAGTTTTAGCTATACTATGACAACTTTATTTGCAACTTATCATGGAGATCAAATATCAGATTTTATGAATTCTATTAAAGAGTTATCATCTCCTTTGGAATAGATGTACATGCTCCTTTATACGATGCTTTTTGCTATGGCAGTTTATAATTTCTTTACATCAACTATTGGGTTAGCTTGGGAAGAAATCAAAGAAAAAAAGAAAAACAAATTGTTGAAATAGTAGCTCAGGGAAAACTACTTAGTTGAAGAAGAGCTTTTTAGGGCGAAAAACGAGGGATCAAGTGATAGTAATAAGAATTAAATGAGACTTTCATAAGAAAATAAAGTTAGCTCGGATTAGCTATTAGAATATAGACAGTCACCTTTATCACCTTCATTACAACTAACTCCTTAAAAATCTAATGTTAATACTATATACAAATAAACTTCAGGTGAAAACGAAGAAGAAATAGTTATCACTAGTGTTCAAGCATTTGATAGATTAATTGAATATATTAATAAGAATAAATAAGATATGAAAAAATTAAGCTATAAAATTGATGAGCACAAAAAGTATATTTGGACAGATACAATTGCTAAAAAGAGTTAAGTAATTTCAATTAAGTTCGTGCTTTTATTTATTCATTTTTTCATTAAGATTGAATAGCTCTTTAAGGAAATGGTAGACTTTGATTCTATCGTAGATGTCTTAGATATAGGTAAAATGATTGTTGATAAAATATGCAAATTAATAATTTTTTTTTTATATTAGGTCACTAAGATAAGGATGAAATAAAATTAAAATACAAAAAGTATTTCAATTATATAATTAACTAAATTAATAGATTACAAGAGGATATAAGCACGATTTGATTTATAAAATTTTTTTACTCTCTATTACAAACTAAAGGAAAATTAATCTTTAAAAATTCAACATTTTAATCTTTAATTCACAACTTTGTTTGTAATAAATTTTGAATTAAGAATATTTTCATCCGAAGTGAATGAAAATAATTATTATTTATCAAATTCATTAATGAATGTTTGTTTCAATAATTATTAGTTATCAAATTCTTTTCTGAATGTTTCTTTCAAAAAAATATTAATTATTTTAATAATTTTATATTTTGCTTTAATAATTTATTCTATTGTAAGCTGTTTATTTCAAATTATGCTTTAAAAAATCAACATTTTAATAATTAAATCTTCAATTTATTTGTAATAAATTTTGGATTAAAAATAATTTAGTCTTAAAAGTACTGAAATAATTATTAGTTATCAAATTACTCACTGAATGTTTGTTTCAAAATAAATATTTATTTTGTTTTTATGATTTTTATATTTTAAATTGTTTGCATAAATTTTTTTATAATTATAAGCTGTTTACTTCAAAATTTATAAATAAATAAATAAATAAAGATTATTTTTTTCTTCAAAAATTAATAATAAAATAAAAAAAAAACTTTTAATATGGAATCTCTAAATAAATAATAATTTAATCCCTAAAAAATTTAAATTTACTAAATTAAAAAAATATTTTAAAAAGTTATTAAAATTTGCTAATTTGATTATTTTTTTATCATGAGTTCAATAAAGAAGGTGAAATAATTAAATTGATACAATTTTAATAACTAAAGAATATTTTATTGGATCTTATATATGTCTAAATTTCATAAATCGTTTTATTTATTTATGTTGATTATTTTTGTTTCAAGAAGATAAAAGAATTGAAATCATAATTATAAAAATATTCAAAATCTGTTAAATTTTGTTTTTGATGAGAAATAGATTTAGTTTAATAATTTTGAAGTGTTTTTCAAAACAATTCTAGTTAGGAAATAAATAATTTGAACGTTAAAATATTCAATATAAGCATTAATTAAATTTTTTTGTTAGTCTAGTTAATAAAACAAATTAAAAACTATCTTAGCAAAGCTTGTAGAATTATAAATAAATATTAAATAAATAAAAATAACCAAAGAGTATCTAAAACCGTTAATTTTTTTCAGATTTTTAGTTAGTGAGTAAGTTAAATAAATGCTTGAATTTTAAAGTAAGCTATTTCTTAATGAAACCTTAAAAGATAATGATCTTTACAACTATAGTTCAAATATGTAGCATTTAAATTTGAATAGTTAGCAATAAGAAAAATAAAAGGAAAAACATGCTCTAAACTAGCTGAGACTTTTAAGTGAATACGTAGAATACAACGAATGTAATATATTAAAAAAGTTTATTTCAAAACATTAAACTCATTTATAATTTTTCTAGCATTTGGTGCATGGGGAGAAGAGTCTGTTGTTGTAACATAGGAACATTAAAATAAAAATGAAAAAGGGGTTTTGAGTTAAAAATAGAAAACAATGTTTAAGAATACACTTAATGAAATGAGTTAAGCTCTTTGTAATTTAGAAAGAGGAAGCAAAAAAAATAGTTAATTTATTGTTCAGAAGTAAAAGATAAAAAACCATCTTTAAGTTAAAGAAAAAGCAAAAGTGGTACAATATGAATTTGATAGTGCAGATATCATCAGCGATTTAAAAAAACTTAGAGATGATCTTTAGGAATCACCAGATAGACTAAATAAGGTTAGAGGTAATAATATTAATGAGCTCATTTATCCTTAGAAGTGCTCAAGCTCTCAGGAATAAAAATACTTAAAATAAAAATCATAACTCAGTTTTAATGATGAAAGTGTCATATTAATGAATACTCATATATAAACTAATGAATGTGCTATCTCTTAAGATTAAAATATAACACAGCGTTCTAGAAGTATATCCACAACTGGAAATTAAAGGATAAGAAAAGATCAATAGCTAACAAAATAAAATTGCGATACTCAATTAAAAACATAAGAAAGTTCAATTTTATAAAATGGACAGTTTAGTAATTTACTAAGTAGTTGTGGAAATACTAAAATATAAAATGTCTAAAATATAAGATATCCCACGAATGGGTGTAACGTAAACAATAGCATATCTTAGCCATAGAATTAGGATAAAGGAATCTTACATTATATTATAAAAATGAAATCTAAAGAAATTAATAACATCAAATTTAAGGATAATTTAAGCAGTAGTAAGAATAATACTATGTATTAAAATACAGTAGGACTTTCAACTGCTATTTCTGAGACAGCACCAGCAACGCCTTCAGCTTAGAGTTTCATTCAAGGAAAATAAAATTAAAACATTGTAATTTAAAAAAAGATAGGTAGATAGCTGTTTGACTTCGAAAATAAACAGGATAAAATATAAAGCATTTAAAATAATACAAATTAAATTAATGCAAGTGAGTTTAGCCTATCTTTAAATTAAGCAGAACAAACAAACTAATACAAAGAATCAAAAATAGAAAATCTAAATTAGAACATTTAAGAAGAAAAATAAAATTAATTCATAAAATCATCAAGCAGTAGTCAGAAAAAAATATAATAAAATGATACTCTTAGAAATTACAAATAAATTCTATCAGCAAGAACGGATGTACAAAATTAAATTTAAGGTCAAATACTGCAACAAGAACTTATTAAAAAGGATAACTCTCAGCAATAGGACAAGGAAGAGATGTATAATTTTGAGTCAAGTTCAAAGTTTTTATTAAAGAAGAGTGTTTCAAGCTCATTTTAATAAAATGAAGAAACTTCAAAAGACAACAATTCCATATCTATAAATATGTCTAATAGCAAAAGAATGAGCTGCTAAGAAATAAATACAAATAGGTAATCAAATTTACTGCTGATTTAGGATGAAGGATAAGCAAAATAGTCTCTAGCAACACAGCCTATTGAAGTAAGAATTTCTATATTAATCATTTTATTAATCATTTTTTATTTATTAATAGGAAAACTAAAATATTAATCAATCCAAAAGAAAAAGTTTAACCTAATAAGTTAGATAAGATGCTGTCTTTCATAACAAATAAAATTCTAAGGAAAATATAAACAAATAAGAACTATTAAAAATTTAATTCTTTGAAAAGGTGAAGAATAAAATTATGTAGACTACAGCAGTGCCTTCTTCATCTCATAGAGTTTCTAACTCATTAAATTTGAATAAAAATTAAAATATAAGTTAATAACTGTACAACCTCACTAGCAGCTAGACGCCTTTGAATTCATAATCAGTAACACCAACTAATAAACATAATAAAACTAATTTAAATAATAACTAAAATATTTCTTTTTCCAGAGCAATAGCTGAAAATAGTTTACCTTTTCCAAAAAAAGACATATAAACGTAAAGAGGAAGCTACAATTTGAAATCATAAATTAATAATACTGAAGGTGAAAGCATAATTGGAAGCAATCTTTGCATAAAATCAAATTCGTTACCTAAAAAATTCTCTAAATAAGAATAAGAAAACTAACCAATATCAAATTAAGACAAAAAAATAATAAAAAATAATTAAAACTTCATTGAAATCAAGAATAAAGTTCCTATTGTATAAATGCTAACGAACAGAATATCAAGAGAGTCTAATTTACTAATGAGTAATATATTAAAAGAAAAAAATATTAATATTAGCTCTTAAAATTTAAATTAAAAAGATGTTTAACAAAACCCTAATGTGTATAAATCTATAAGTTTAAGTTTTAACCCTTTTAACAACAACTACTTCGAAAATACTGATTAAGAAAAAAATATTACACCTAAAAATATAATAATTCAACCAAAGTAATCTTAAATTTAAAGATTATCAGAAAATAGATAATTATCTCTCCTCCCATAGCAATAGCATATGCAGCCTTTAAAGGGTAATAAAAACATAAAATAAATTCCTAAAATCCCAAAACCAGTATATTTAAAAATAAAAAATAATGAAACTGATTTTGAAACTAATTAATGAAAAACAATTTAAATCTATAAAAGAAGTATATTCGTGTCTGCGTGTGATGTTAATTAAGTTATATAAATATAAAAAATACTATATTCTATTACTAAATCTAAATTAAAAACATAAATAAAATTAAAAAGATTTATTACAAAAATTAAAAAACTGAATTAATTAAATTAATTTGCAATTAAAAAAATCAAAACTATTAAGTAAATGTTATTTATATTTTTTTCTAAATAATCCACAGTAAGATGAAAGACTATTTTTAGTAAAAAATTAAACTTTTGATAAATTCTTTAAAAAAACTTTCCTTAATATCTGAAAATAAGTAAAGAAAAACTTTGAACGAAATGCATAAGAATGGCCATTTTATTACAAAACTTTCTAAGAATTTTTTATCTCTTATTTATTATACATTTTTATCTTTACTGTAATTATTAGTGGCTAATGAAGAGAAGAGTAATAAAAAATGACGAATTTTAAAAAATAAAAAATTGAGTACTCACTAAATAAAGTAACTATAATTTATTTAGAGGTTTTGTGGTGATAATTTTTATAAAATCTCTGAAATTTAAATCAGAAATAAAAAATAGTTTATTGATATTTTTTTTATTTATTTTTAACACGTAAGCAATAAAAAGGAGATAATAGTTGATGAGATTAAGTAAATATATATTTTATTAATACATTCAAAACAAAGCTTTCACCAAAAAAAATAAAATAAGAAATTGTTTGTTTTAACGTTAGATTTCTGACATAAAAAGGCCAGAAAGGAGAGTAAAAATAATTATATATATATATTTATATTTTTTTGAGTTAAGTTATGAATTTGAGTGTTTTATTTTTTATTCCAACTATTCTTTAATTATTATATTTTATTGAAAATTATTATGACAATATGATCTTTTTGATACTTTTTTTATTAGATAACTAGTTTCCTCTATTAATTGATTCAGACAAGGTAATTATTAATTCTTTCTACTATTATAGGTTTGTAAAGTTCTTATAAAATATATCAATCTACTGCTTCATCTCCTGCTTCTCCGCCATCTTCATCTTGATCATGATTGTTAGGTTTTGGCACTATTTTAGAAGGCTCCTTAGGTACTTGCATATTAACATGAAGAATTAAATCAAACTGAGTTTCTAAAGTAAGTAATAAGTGTGCACATTCTTCTGGCTTATCTTTAGCAAGTTAGTAAGATGTTTCTAAAAAATTTTAGTAATTTGTGGTTACTAAGGATTAATTTAACTTTTAACTAGCATTTTTTAAAAATGTAAATTTTTATTCATTAGCTCTTCTCAATGCTTCATAAGATTATTCTTTAGGCATATTTTAAGGCATGTTTACGCAATATGTAAATTTTGGTATAAGCTAAGGAGAGCACTCACTCATACAATCAGGATCCATTTACTCTAAGGCATCTTAATCTATGTTTCGACGCTTTTCTTTAAGTATTTCTTAGTTATTCTTTTTTTCAGTCATTGAATGAATATGCTTTTAAGGCTTCATTTCAAGTTTAAATATTTAAGAGTGTGGGTAATGTTCATGATTTCTACGCTCATCTGCAATTGAAATATTTAATAGCGATTCATCATAATAATGATGAATGCTGCGAGGATAGTTGTAATAACTATTTTACTAAAAGAAGTAGCCATTATTTGGTAAACCATTCATACTAAAAAAGTTAAATTCTGGATGAAGTTCATTATTTATATGGTCCCTATGGGATAACTGATTTAAGTTTATCATATTCTAACTTCCTATTTAGCCATTTTGATTGATCTAGCTATACAAACCATTTCCTAAAATCATCTAATTCATTTAATTTAAATCTCTTGAAGAGTTTTACTAAGCCTATCCTATATTTTAAATGCAAAGTCCCTAGTGAAGATGATGATTTCCTAAATCAATTGACCTTTCAGGATGAACATCATCAGCAAAATCTCCTCTCCCTTTTTCAGTCTTTTCCATACTACTTAAATAGCTATTTAAATTTTTTGATATAATCTTTTTTAATTTCTATTATTTTTTTTGATCAAATCAATATTATAACAATTAGATAAAGTGAATGATTAAAAATAATCTGCGATATATTCATTATTTTTCATTCTATTTGATTACTAAGTAAAATCTCAATAATTTCTATTATTATTATTTGAATTTTCCGATAATTAACATACTATTGCGAACTAAATTAATTCAAATAATTTTACACAAAAACTTACTACATTATTAAAGCTTCCATCTCTCTTTTTTTATAATCCAGATTCATAGTGTGGAATTGTATCTATTGGTTTTTGATAAATTTTTAAAAACTTGAATAAAAATGTAGCAAGTATTACTTCATATGTTAATCTAATTTAATCTAAACTCAATCAACTTCAAGATATTGAAAATAATTTTAGTACAAAAATAAATAATAAGAACTTCTATAATACTAATAAAAAAAAATAGAATACTAGGTGGTAAGCAAAAGATATATTTAATACAACCTTTTTTATTTTAAAAAAACTTTTAATAAAATTATTTTTTATCAGATGTGTGAATATGTTTTAATTGCTTTAATTAAAACTTGTTTATTTGCTTCAATTATAATTATTTACAATTTTTTTTTTGAATAATTCAAACATTTTAAATTAACTTTTCTAAAAATAATTATTTCCTTTATGTTAAAAAATCTTTTTAATTACCTATCAAAATTTTGAATTTTCAATAGCAAGCATTATTATCAACAAAATCACACTTTCATGATAAGCTATATTCTTTGTTTTTATGAATTTGTTTCTTTATTTTTTTTCTCTCTCAATGGTATCTTTAAGATCTTAGTTAGTCAAGAATTTTTTCAACAAAATTTCAAATATTTAAAATTTTCAATATATTTTTGATAAAATTTTAAATCAAACTTAAAACAATAAAAAAATCTTTTAAGTTTATTAATTAATTTTTTTAAAGAATTAAATATTATATTTATTTATTTTTTGATTAAAATCGATTATATTTTTCTCTCTCTCAATGATATCTTTAAGATCTTATTTAGTCATGCTTTTTTTGAATAAAATTTCAAATACTTAAAATTAACAATATTTTAAAAAAAATAATTTAAATCAGACTAAAAACTAAAAAATATTTTAATTTAGTTAATGTTAATGAATTTATTTAAAGAAATTAATATTATATTTATTTATCTCAATCGGTCTAATTTTAAATGTATTTTGCTAAATATAATTTTTTTAATAATTTTCAAGATTATTATAATTTATATTATCTGCTTTTTTTACCCTAATAAATTATAGATTGTAAGGAATACTGCCTTATATATGAAGTTTACATTTATTACTCAAATATTAAATATTTCAGATATCAAGAATAAAAAATTAAAATGAAAAAACTAAATATATTAATAATAATGACCGAACTCCAAATACCTCAGAAAAGAATGTAAATTGTTATCGACTGTAAAACCAAAATAACTAAATACACATAGCTAGCTAATAAATTTTCTAATGAAATGATAATAAAATAATAAAAAGAAAAACTAGAATATATTCAGTAATTAAATAGCAATTATACTTTTAAACAAAATGTGTAAACAATAAATATTTAATACTAATGAAGCAATTTACGTCTTTAGTGTTATGTCAGCAGAGAAAAATGAACAAATGTACTTTTAAGAACACTTTTAAAGGCATTTCACAATAAATAAAAAATGATATTTCAAAAAGTAGAAAATATTTAGTTATAAGATTAAAAAGTTTTTCTATATCATAGGTTTTTCTTATAAATGTAATTTTGAATCAATAATTAAAAAATAAATCAATAATATGCAATATCATTCTTTATTTGTTGGAAAATTAACAAATTCATGATTTATTTTATTTCTTTAATAATCTGATTTTGTTTAATTCATGCAATCTTAATACCAACTTTGATTAATAGTAAATCTTATTTTTAATCTTTAAGAGGTGATTTTGTTTCTACTAACTCCGCTTTTTATATTTAAAAATCATTTTTTAATAAGATAGCAATGACAATTCCTTATTTTTCATTTTAAGTGTTTTGATACTCCCACGCCTACAAATTAACACTAATATTAAGTACATTAATATCTATTTTATTCCCGCTGAAGGCTACAATTTTCAACATTCATCTATAATATTTTTTTAGGATATTTCACCTATTTACAAACGTATTTGGCTAAAGTATATTTATCAGGATATTTTATGAAAAAAACAATGAATTACATACTCAAAATTCTTTTTTTAGATCTATTATAAAAATAAGTTGGATTTTAAACCTTTTATTTTATTCTATTTTCAGTATAAATTTCTTCGAACAAATATTTTTTTAACCATTGTTTTTTTTCTATCTTTTAATTTTTTAATATTAATAAAGTTAAACATTCTCTCAGCCAAATCTGAGCTTATTGACATATTATTAACTTTTCAAGATACTGGTTAAAAACGCCTCTTTTATTTTCTTTTTATACAATAATCAATTTAATTTATTAAAAAATTTCAAATAAACAATATCAAAAATAAATCTATACTTTCGGATAACTAGAATCTGATATAATGAGAGCTATAAATATCGCTAAATACGGAGATCCTATTGTTGTTAAGCAAATCGCTAAGCCTAAGTTGGTTGGACCTAAGGATGTTTTAATTAAAATGCACTTTGCTCCTATCAATCCTTCTGATATCTTCTATTTGAAGGGTGTTTACGGAATCAAGAAACCTCTACCTACTACTGGTGGTTTCGAAGGCTGTGGTATAATCGAAGATGCTGCCAACAAATCTCTAATTGGAAAGAAGGTAAGTTGTTGGGCTGGAGAAGACAATTACAACTATGGTACATGGGCTGACTACTTCTTGACTGTAGAAAAGGACTGTATAGTCTATAATCAAAATGAATAAGTTCATGAGTAAGATTGGCACAAGTATTCTTCCCCTTTCATTAATCCCTTTACTGCTTGCTCATTCTTAGACTTAGCCAAGGCAAAAAAAGCAGAATGTGTTGTCTTTTAAGCTGCCTCAAGTGCTGTCGCTAGAATGGCCATAAAGCTTTTCCACTAAGAAGGGATCAAGTCTATTGCTATAGTTCATGAAAAGAATTATTTAGACGAAATAAAAGAAATTGGAGCTACACATGTTTTCCATGATTAAGATGAACATTTAGTTGAACATCTTTAAGAAATTATCGCTAAAGAAAAAGCTAAAATGTTATTTGATCCTATTACTGGTCCTCTAAGTGGAGCTATTTTCAATGCTCTTAAGGCTGATGGCTAACTAGTAACCTATGGTAAAATTCATAGAAATATGCTCTGCGACATTGACCCTCCTGGTCTCTTCTTCAAAAGAAAGTCAATTAGAGGTTTCTGGTTACCTGATTACTTAAAGGAAAAGACTCCTTAAGATGTTGAGAGATTCAAATAACTAGTTCATGATAACATACATACAATCTTCTAAACTAGAGTTAATAAAGTTTTCCCTCTTGAATAAATTGAAGAAGCTTATCGTGAATCAGCTAAGCATGGTGAATTAGGAAAGAACATTTTGAAATTCTGATCAAATTATCTACAATAAAATTAATAAAAACATAAATAAACCATAAAATTGATCAGATTTTGAATGTTATTTTTTCAATTAAAAAATTGATAAAAGATACATAAATACATTTATTATTAAATAAATAAATCAAATAGAGAGTTAGATATTCAAATCTTTTTTAGAAATAAAAATAAATATTAAATACAAACATAACATTTTCAATTTCTATTATTTTGTTACACTCACCTATTTGTTTGTTTATTTGTTTACATTTTCAAATAAGTAAGTTATACAAAGTAAATTTATTTGAGCACTATATTTACTAATTATTCTAGAGAAATAATATCCAAAAATTTATTTTAAATCTTAATTCTTAATTTAAATTATTCATTAATAAATTGATAAAGATAAAAATGTATTTTTATACAATCAATTTTTATTTATTAATATAAAGGCTGCAAAATATAAGTATAAGCAATTATAAATATATATAAAGAGAAATGGATCCTAAGATTCTATACACCTCTACACATATTAATTTATTATATATTTTATTATTTTACTTATTTTAATATGTCCTCTTAAAAATATCCATATCTCTTTTTAAATTTCTTAAAAAATTATTAGCAAATTAATGAAATTACAGTATAATTAATTAAGTTAACATAATTTTCTCTAAATTAATAAAATATAAATTAAGGAATATAATAAATAAATTGTTTTATTTGGCTTTCTATCTTAATTGATAATTTCTATTAATAATAATTTTTAATAATCGTTGATTGGAAAGTCATATTAATTATTTAGAGCAATTAAAAATAAAAACCAGTAGCAAACGAGATTGATACAAAATACTATAGATTAATAGAATTACAAATAATTACTATCAGTTTCATAGAGTAAAAATTTTTTATTAATTAACTCAAAGTATATTGTAAGAATTATAATTGATTTGATAAAAGTAATGGGTAACTTAAAAAAACTCAATTCGATACTTTGCTTAATATTGATCTGTGGGAATTTTGTGAATTCTTAGAGTTTTTACGTGTGGTAACCACCAATAAAATCTACATTTTACTACTAAACTAGTGGAATTTTAAATTATGGTGTGAAGGCCTCAGTTTATTTCATAGATTTCTTGAGAAATTAATCTGCAGTTGCTGATTTAAAAAGTTCAGGTAGACGAGTAGTTTGTAACTTTTCTATAGGGATTTATGAGAGAAATATAGCTGATTCCAATAATATTCCTAAGAGCTTACTTGGTAATCCTGTTCCAGGTATGTACTAAGCTAACTTTCTAAACATTGCAGGATATTAAACTTCAGGTTTAGGAAGTGTAATGACTGCTAGAATTGATTTAGCAAAGCAATTAGGATGCGACGCAGTTCAATTCGATAACTATGATTACTATTAAATGAATTAAATAACTGGTCTTCTGCTTAATTATCAGATTCAACTCAGCTATTTTTAATATCTTGCTTATTACGCTCATTCTTAAGGTTTAGCTGTTTCTCTTAAAAATAATCAAAGTTAAGCATCAGATCTATTCAATAGTGTAGATTTTGTTTTTAGCGATACTTGTGATGGGACAGCTTCTTCCTGTAGTTATATGGATTAATATGTGAATAACAACAAGGCAGCATTTGGAATATCTTATAGAGAAAATTATTTAAATTATATTGCAGACTAAGATTGGTAGCAATTATGTGTCCAGTATATTTTAAAAAACTACTCTTGGCTAATTCGAACTAAAAGCTAAGACGGATATTCTTTAAGATGTGCTATAACAAACTAATCAAACTAAAATATTATTTCAGCAAATTCACATATACTTGGAAATTCTATTTCATTGATTTTGTTTGCATTTTTCTTGATATTTACTGTTTGAAATAAAATAAGAGACTTAAAACTTAGAGTGCATTTTATATTTTGTTTGCTTATTAAATTTAAAAGATTTGATAAGTGTATGCAATCGATAAATTAATTAATTTAAAATTATTCTATTATTTAATCAACCATTTACTATTATTAAGCATCATATTTTTTATAAAATCAAGTTAAAACTTTAAATTTGTGATTTTTTAAGTTAAATATTTATTTGTCAAAAAATAAAAAAACAAATTTTATTAGATTTATTAAAGTAAAATAAATTTTTTTTCGTTTTTAAGCTAATAATTCAACATAATTTAAGCAAATAACTAGCAAAACTTATAACAATAAAATTCTCTATTTAAGAAAATAAATATTTTCATATTGTAGTTTGCTTAGTATTTTGAATTGCTTCTAAGTACTATTATTTAATAAAGATTAAAAAAGTAAATAAAAAGTATATGTTAAATGGATAATGTTGTAAGGATTTTTTGGTGTTTTAAATTGTTGAGTATTAATTTGAAAAAATGATAAAAAATTTATCAGAAAAATTATCAATTAAAATGAATATAGAATATTATAGATTTTGTTAATTAGTCATCTATTTGGGTATTATAAAGTTAAGGCATTTAGTGTCAATTAAGATTAGTGTCTTAAAATTGTGTCATAATTCACATACTCAAATAAATGTGTGTCCTAAGAATAAAAAATTCATTTTTATTCCATTTAATTAATCTAAATTATCATTTTTTTTTAATTGAGTTGATAAAAATACTATTTCCATATGCTTTAATAGCTTGATTTTATTTTTTAATTTACTCTTAGAAATTTCATAAAAATACTAAATTACTAATTGAATTTTCTAAAATTAAATTTTAAACACAATAAACCATAAAGAAAATAAATACTTTCATTATTTAGTTCAAAGCGTGAATGTTTAATTCTAATTTTCGTGATTTTTTTATTTTATAAAAAAATATTATCTAATAACTATTCTTAAATTTTTATTTATTTATTCTTTTGACTCTAATCACACATAAAAAATACATTTATTGGATCTTTATGGTAAATAATTTAAAGATATAGGTACAGATAAACAACATTACAAATATGTTTTAGGTAATATTTAGTGCTTTTAAGATTGAATGTTATGATAATATTCTATAAAAAAAATAAGTTTACTCTAATAAATTAATTATTTAAGGAGAGCTAGTATATTTGAATAGATAAGTTAATTGTTTTAAACTAAGGTTGAATTAAAACTCCTAACTAACAAAATCTTCATTAAATTTTTGTAACTTAAAGGTTACATTATTAAATATCTTAAATATTTTTGTAATTAAGTATATGTGGTGAATGGAAATAAAAATAAAACATGAACAAAAGTAATTAATGTTTTATTTATTATCCACCACAAAAAAAAATACTGATTTAATAAATTTAATAGATATCTTAATTCCAATAAAGTTTTGTCGATATATATAATCAACCACAATTGTATTTTTAAATTAATTTGGCAAAAAAGTATTTAATGTAATAATTAACATAAAAATAAAATTCAAAAAATAAAAAAATAAATAATGAAAATTCAATTTTCACTTTTAGTAGCTCTGCTTACTATTTCAAGCTCACTTTGCTGGGTCAAAATTGCTCCAAATACAACATTTTAATATCAACTCTAAGGAAATGTAAACACAACAGTGAACGCAACTGTCTACTTTATTGATTTGTTTGATAATATCTAAAATGGAATGATTAAATAACTTAAAAAACAAGGTAAGGTAGTATTCTGTTATTTCTCAGCTGGCTCATGGGAAGACTGGCGTCCAGATGCTTCATAATTTCCTCCTAGTGTTATTGCTTCTAACTATAGTGGATGGGCTGGCGAGAATTGGTTGAATATCAGAAATTTTAATAGCACCGGACTTGGAAATATTATGAAAAACCGTATAAATTTAGCAGCTTAAAGTGGATGTGACGGAGTAGATCCTGACAATGTTAATGTATTTGAAAATAACGATGATGCTAAATTAAACATAACATCTCAAGAGTAGTTTGAATACAATACATTCTTAGCTAATTATGCACACTCTTAAAATCTTGCTGTTTCTCTTAAGAACTGCATCACTTTATCTGATTAGCTTCATAGCTTTTTTGATGTTGCTGTGAATGAATCTTGTAACCAATACGATGAATGTGGTTACCTTGATTAATTCATTTAGGAAAAAAAGGCTGCATTTGGAATTACTTACTATGACTAAACTCCTGCTAAATAAAGAAATTGGCCTAAATTGTGTGCTGCACAAAAGTCTAAATCTTATTCTTGGATAATAAAAAAACTTTCTTTAGAATCTTGGGTTATAATTTGTTGAGTTTAATTTTAAAAATAAATCTGTAAAAATTTATTTTATTTTTAATGTTTCATTACAATATATTTTATTTTTAATAATAGCATTCTAAAAATATAAAAAATAAGTTTAATTTTTTCAAGTTAATCTTAAATTGTTGAACATTTTTGAATAATAATTTCAGATTAAAAATATAATCAGAAAATGTTTATTAAGAATATAACTTAAATTACAAGTTGCTAAATATTTAATAAAATAATTTTTATTTTTTTAAAGATAGTTTGTTAATTTATAAAATAATTTCTTGTTTTTAAAAGTATTTTCTGCAACATTGTTTTCTTTTTTAGTAGTGAGTATTTTTATGATTTTCTATTTATTTAAAAATGAATGTAATTTTTATAAAGATTGATTAAAAATATTTGTTAGTTTAGATATTTGTTCTTTCTTTTTCAATTCTTTTTAATGCTTTTTTTTCCAAAATAGTTTAGCTATTTATTTTATAAAACATAAAATAAGTAAATGATGAAAATACCCAACTTTAAATTCAAAGATAAGTAAAAAAACAACAAAAATTAAAAATAATAAAATAAATTTAAGTGAAGTATATCTTTTTTATTAATATAATATGAATAAATATTTATTACAATGATAAAGTTCTCATTTAATATTTTTTAAATATAAGTAATTCATTAGTTATTTATTGCTTATCTATCATTACTATATTTTTATTTACAAAACTTATAGTGGGTATACTACATTAGAAGATTTGAAAGGAATCTTTTCTATATTAATAATACCTCTTTCATGAATTATTGATTGGTTTTGGATTATTTCAGTGTTTTGTGATTTGTCTACAATAGACAAATTCTCACTATTTTTATTGAGTTGAATCTAAGGCTCCAAACATATTCCTGCTACCTCTACATCTTACTCTTAGTTAATACTGCTAGCACATTAAACTCGTATTCCTTCTATACAGTGCTATTAAACTACTGATTACTAATCTATACTCTACTCTTAGGACTCTGTTTTAGATTTTGATATGATTTTATACAACTTAATAATAATAAAAATAAAGAGTATCAAGCCTAAAATAGCTGCTAGTATAACTATTATTAATATTAAATTCAAGTTATTCATAGAAAAATCAGATCCCATTTCATTTAAATTTGTTAATTTATTTTTTAGATTTTATTTTTGATTATTTTCTAATTTTTAATCAGAAATGTTAAGTTTATTTTAATTAATATTTTCTTTAATTAATTTAGAAATGTATTTACAAAAAGTGTAAAGCAAGTATTAAAATTTTCAAAAAATTAATATTCATAAAAAAGTAATTTGAAATCCATAGATTAAATACACTTATGCCCACCAATATGATTATAATTAAATCTTTTATAGCTTTAACTTTCTAATAGTTAAAAATTAATTGTGGGATTTATTATTAAATAATTTTTTGTTTTATATTACAGAATCCTGTAATAAAATGCAACCAATAATTTTTTAATCGGGTTTTAAATCTAATTTTTTTTGTGTTTAGTGAATTGAGTAAATTAAAAAATGAAAATCTTTTAATTTTTGAGAAAGAAATATTTATTTTTTTTGCATAGAACTTTACAACAAAAATATGCTTTCCTATTCTCCTGATATAAAAATACATAATTTAATAGAATATGTTTGGGTCAGATTTCTGCAAAATAAGTTATGATCATATTATTATTGATTTGCTCAAATCCTGAGAAAAAGAAAAACCCTAAAAGCCAATCTTTATTTTAATACGATTAATCTATCAGTAATTTAGAATTTTATAAGCTATTGCAGTAATCATAATTAGGGTAATCTCTCACTATAAAGATTCCTTATTGGATTTGAATTTCAAATTCTAGATGTTTAATCAAATTTCCTTAAGTTTGTAGTAATCCTCCTTTTTATACTGTACTGGTTGTTGAGAATTATGAATTTCCAAAGCAAATCTTTTCCTAGTGGATGTATAGCTTATGAACATTTTATTGCTTTGTTAATCCAACTATAAATTAATCATTTATTGGATCTTTTATTCCAATACTTAGTCGAATTATATATTTTTTATCATATTTTATCACTTTATCTAAGTAACATTACGAGTGGTCGTAGCCACTTAATTTATATCGGACAAAAGGAAAACCTTATTCATTTTTCCCGATTTCTAAATCAGTCTCAGCACCACCTTTCTAGGATTTCAGCAAACATATTTGATCATTTAAAATTAAATTTGTAAGATCATTTGTATTTAATGTAACATCTGTTTTGAGATTACTACTTTCTTGATTTGAGAAAAACAAATTTTAATTTTGTATTTTACTACTTTTACTTGACCGATCAGAAAAAGCATCAGTCACTTCCTATTAATCAAACAGTAAATTTGGTTTATCTATGAATTATATATTATTACTATTATTTTAATCATTAATTTAAGATTAAAATATTTAGTTTGAATCTTAAAAATCAGTCTTTTAATTAAACATTTGCAGAATGGCTTCCATAGAATAATTTTAGGTATAATTTGATTACTTTTCTAATGAAGAATTTTGCTATTTTTGATATGAATTAGCAGCCTTAACTTCAGTTATTTCCTTTATATCAAACACCAATTCGTCTAGTTTTTTAATTTATAATTATATTTATTCCTTAACAAGATTTAGTGATTGCTTCAATTTTTGTTCATCAAATGATAGCAATGCTTATGGATAGAATCTAAACATATTCAATGAGATTTCTTGTATTTACTACTACTTCTATTGAATAAAATTACTTAAATTCTAAAATGAAGCGTTTCTGTTTGCTAAAGAATGAGTTACAATACTCTTAAATTTTTCTTTTTCAGCCAAAATATTATATTGATTTTGAAACTAAATTAAATAATTAATATTAGTATCTATAATTGAAATAAATTTATTCTCTTCTTCATTCAGAATGTCAGTTAAATCTTACTTTAATTTTTTGAAATTGTCTAAAATAGAATTTTTGATGAATTAAAAATGTCCATCTGAGTTTTTGTTTACTAGATTCATTATTTTTTAGATTTTTTAACTCGAATTGCTTGGAGGCCAATTGAAAAACATTGTTTTATCATCAGATTATAATATTTTATTTATTAAGATGAGCTATTTCGTGTTATCTATTTCTTCATCAATAACACATTATGCGCACTTGAAAAGATTCAATTAACTAGGAGCCAGCAATATATAAATATATTAAAGATCTGGATGAATTTCACAATAATCCATTTTTTTAAATTATGATTGTTTATTTTATATTATTGCTTTCTATCTTCTTTAAATACGTTCCTCTCAAAACCTATTTATATTATGAATCTAATTGGAAATATATAGCAAATCAAAATAAAATAGAATCAAATTTTAGCTTGTTAAAACTGTGTTAACAAAATAAGTATTAAAAGTAAGGAGAACCATGTAGAAATTAGAAAAAAAAACACATAATAATGAATAGATAGAAATAATCAAAAAAGAAAAAATGGGAAATTTATTAACGAAGCCATTTATTTTTATTTAACCATATTAACTGTAAAATAACAAAGTTAAATTAGCAAGCTTGGTGCTCAAAATATTTCAAAAAATAATTCATACTGCCTATTTTTACTTAGCGATCTAGTTTATGATATCTGAAATATATAATTATTTTTATGAATTTTGTAACAACGAATAAATAATGTTGCAGAAAATCTAAATTTAGATCATAATTAAAATGAGAGAGAGATATTTAAATATGAAATATTTTTTAATAAACGCAAAAAATAATTGTTTACAAAAGCATATGATATATATTACTAATTTAAGTGTTTAAATAATTTATTATAATTATATTCAAATTTATCAAACACCAACTGAAGAGGGATTAACGTTGCCTCTGTTTTCAGTAGTAGTGGTGTCATTTTGACCTTGAACTGACTTTTGAGCTCTCTTGGAACCAGTCATGACGAGGAATTATCTGTAGTAGGGGGAGTTGACGTGATATAACATTTTTTCTAAATTTACTTTTTTGATAGTTCTTGCTATTTTTATTTATGAATTTGATTTTTAATTTTATATGTTTTTATTGAATAGAGAGAACTATTTCAATATTATAAACCTTCAATCTATGATAAATTTAATTTGTATTTTATAGGTTTATACTCATCTCTTATGCAAATCCTTTCTTTATCACTGCTCTACTTTCTTGTCTTTGAAGCATTTTTGCATTCAAGACTATAAAATGTTAACTAATTCTACTTATATTTAAATATTTTATTCACATGCATATTTTTTCACAATTTAAATATTTCAATCCATTAATTTAAAATTGCCAAAAGATAGAGCAAAGAGTATAAACACCATTATTTTGTACGCAAAACTTTATTTCTCAAGACTTTCAGTCTTCAATTAAATAAAACTTTAAGCAAGCTAATTTCTTTATTAATGATTAAATTCAAAATATAAATATTCTTTTCTAACATATTTTAATAAGTATTCAAAACAAATAAACTTTTTAGTAAGCTAACTTTACAAAAATGTTAACGAATGATAGTTTGTTTAGCTTTCTAAAATATATATGTAATTTATTAATTAATTATGTGCAAAATTTAGTTCAGATTAGCATTGAGTCTTCATTAATATTACCACTATTATTTAAAACATTTTTATCTTTATCTGACCCATTTTTAGCAGATGAGCTATCTATGAGATGTTCGTCATTTGTTAAATCATGCAAAAACATTGGAGGAGATGAATTGTAATTTGAGATATCCGTTTTTCCATTCGATTAATTACTTTATTGCTTGTTAGTGTTTGATGCATTATCTACTTCTAAGTTATTCTATATATTTGCCAGATCTGTCTCTGCTTTCTTTTACTTTTATTAATCTTATTGGGAATTAATTTTCTAATCTCCTTCATTATTTCCTAGCTTTGATTTTACTACTTTTTTAGGCTCATTAGCTTCTTTTGTTACTCTTGATGCAGGTGTACTTACTTTTGAATTTCTATTACCTATTTTTTACAATATTTATGCATACAAATATTTTTTTATTTTTTACTGTCTGCTTTATTGCTTGAAGGTTCATGTAGAGTTGACTTTGACATATTTTGACCTGATTTTTTTGAGTCTAGCAAAGAAGGTACGCTAGGTTTTTTTGAAAGTGTTCCTCCAGTTTAGGAGGATAAAACTGTTGACTATGACATTTAGTTAGAGCCTAATTATGACCCCTTTGCTGAGCTTGCAGACCTATTCTTTTTATTTTTTAAATAATGCTTATTAATGCTTAAAATATTAAGCCTACCGATGAAGTGGCACCTGCAGCATTATTTGAAACAGTTGTAGCTGTTTTTCTTACTATATATTTAAATAAGATTATTTGAATGATAAAAATAACTAATTGATATTACCTGTTCTAGTTGTTGCTTGGGTTTTTGTCTGTTCAGATTCAATTTTCTTTATTATTTCGTCCATTTTTTTAATAGTGTAAAATAATGCAGTAATTTAGTTATCTTTTTATTATTGTACCTCCTCTAACTAACGAATTTTTTCTTGATATGGATAGAGTGCTTGCTGTATAATCTAGTTCAATTATTATGAAAGAATCTTATCATCACCTCCTAATAACTTAGTGTAAACTTCTTGTGAATATATCTCATGATCTGGTATTTCACTCATCTCTGTATTTAAATTATTGAAAAGATCTGTTTTAGAGAATATTTTTAAATTGCTTGAGCTGCCATTAGTATGATTTTTTTCGTTAGTGTCCTAAATTCCTTGAAGGGTACCTACATTTTATTACTAAGCTTCTTCCATTTTGTACTGTTAATGTTTATATAATGATCTTTTAGTACTTTCAAAAGTGATCAAGTTTAATTAATAGTAATTTAATGCTAATAAAACTTATCTATGCTTGAATAAATATATAATAAAAACAATAATAATCTTTCTAATCAGAAATCTTTTGAAATAGTAGTAATAAAATTTCAAAATAAAATGTTTTGGAATTTCTCTTTCCTGAACAACATAACAATAAACAAGCAAAATATTTTATTTTCAAAAAGTATTTCTTAAATTAAAATATAATCCAACAAATAACAAAATAAAAATAGCTAGTTACAATTTTTGAAAATAATAAAAAAATAAATTAAGCAACTAATAAAATATTTTAAATAAAATTGTCTAATTTTTAGAATAAAAAAGTTCTGAACCTTAAAGATTTAACCTTAATTGTTTGTCAATTGGATGAAATATTATAGTTTAAAAAGTAGTTTCGAGTTAAACTTTATAAATAAAATAGTATTTAAAGTTTAATTCGTTAGCATGTTAAATTATTTTTTTTCAAAAAATCGAACAAATAAAATATTTTAATTAAATACTGTAAAATTAAATAAATTTATCATTTTATAAAATATTTAGATACATTTATATTTTTTTAATGAATTAAATTTTTTACATTAATTACTTAGTTTTTAATGTGTTTAAAATTAAATTTTACAATAAATTCACTATATTTATTAAATATTTAATTAAACTAAAAAAATTATTGATATTTAATTTCTTTTTTATAATATTAAACAATTTGAATACAAATAAAATTTTTAGATTAAAGATATTTGATGTTTTTTAAAAGTCTATTTATTAATTTATTTATGTTAAAATAGTTAATAAAGTTTTACATAAAATATTCTTTGAAATGAATTTAAATGTTTACTAAAGGAAAAGCATGTAAGTAAATAAATAAATATAAAATTATCAGGCCATTATATTTTTAGAGAATTTATTTATTTTTTTATTAAAATGTTTGAAAGGATTTCTTAAAAATTTAGAAAAAATAGTATGAATAAATAAATGTGTATTTTGGGTATTAAAGGACTTAACAATTAATAAATTACTACACCTTATTTTAATTAAAGATGAGATTTTAATTAATAATATAAATATCTATTGACTAAATATCATTAAAAAAAATAACTTTATTTTTTTTTATGATTAGTTATGAGATAGGGATAGCCAAAGAAATTTGATTAATTTAGTAAGAGATCTTATAATTATAATGTGTTTATATACTATTTATTTGGCTAACTTATTTATTAAATTAGTAGATTTGATCAGTTCAAAAAAATCATAAAAGAAAAAGTAGCCATTAAGAAAGAATATATTTTAAGATAGCCAAAAGATTTTCTACTTTAGTAAGTTATTTATTGTTTAAGTTAATTGAGTGCAGATAGATACAAAGATGTCGCATTTCGGTAGTGAAGTTAATTCCCCTAGAAACTTGAACTCATCTTTTAATCAAGAATTAACTATAATTAGCTAATAAAAGTTATTAAATTAATTATTGAATATTAATTTATTGTATGATACCCAAACTACAAATGGGCTAGGCAGTGTACTTTCTGAATCTGAAAATGTAGCAAATAAGATTATTTAGAAAATTATAGTAGATGGTGGGAATATTCTTTATGATAAGTATTTGCAAGAAAAAATGAATGATCACTCAATAAATAAAATTATAAACTTAATAGAATATGTTCAAAAATAAGAGTATTTATTTTATGATGATATCAATGAAGGCGTATTAAATAACGGAGTAATTGAAGATACAGAGCCTTTACCCTCATAGCATGAAAATTGGAAAGGCTTAGCTGTCTCCATAGAAAAATAAATGTAACCTTCATTCTCCTAAAACAATCTAAGTTAAAGAGAGATCGATTAGATTAGTGTAGCTTAATCCAAAAGTAAATACCAACTTTTCTCATTGATAATAATTAATTAATTAATTAATAGTTTAAAAATGATAAATACTTTTAATTCTTTTCTATTTATTTCAAAATTGCATAAAAAAGGGATTTGTTTTTTATATTTTATATAAAAATCTGTATTTTTACATACTTAAATTAACTTTAAAATTATAAAAATTAAATAAGGAACTATTGGAACACATGACAGAATGAGAAAAAGTGATGTTTAGTCTTCAGCTACACTCAATGCTATTTACCCCAAAAGAGAAAGCATGATTATAAAATCTGCCTTTGAAAATGAAAAAATACCTAAGCCAGTTGATTTAAGTGTACCTAGAGAAATAGTAAGAGAAGAAGAATAGCTTAGAGTGTTAAAAGAAAGAGAAATCTTAATAAAATAGGAGAAACTGCAAATGGAAGCAATAAGGAATTAAGAGTTAAAAGAGTAGTAAGCAAGGTTAAAGGGTATGCAAGATGTAAATAAAAAGCTATTCACTTATGACTTTGATGGAAAATTCATCTTAACTAATCCTGTTAAACTAGAAAAATTACCTCCTTTCAATTATGCAGTAACTCATTCAATAACTAAAGTAGATGCCAAGTCAAACCAATTACCATCAAATTAAACAGCTAATAATAGTAATAATACTTCTATCATAAATTAATAGTAATTGCTTGATGCAGCTGATGAAAAAAGAAACTCTAAAAAATTGCTTTAGCCTTTGATAGCTGTCTAAAAGACTACCTAAATGCAATAATTTAAGTAAAGTTAATAAGTGGAAAAAGATAAACTGTTCTCACAGTAAAATGCAATTGTGGGTGATTAAGGAAAAGAAGTATTTGAGCACTTCAGCATGGCTAATGGTGTAACTTTAATTGATGCAAACAAGCAAAAGGCTGGTCCGAAATTTGGAGCAAACTTAGATTATTCTATTGTTAACTAAACAAATTTAAACAGAACGCTACTAGATTAGTCTAACTCAATTCGTATGACTAAAAGTGAGTATAATGCAATAACTAGAACTGGAAATTTAAGTAGATAAAATAAATAAGAAGGATCAACAATTGATTAAGATGGGTAAAATCAGACTGAACTTCATGGAGGAGCTTAAGGTGGTTTAAGCTTTTTACTTAATGATTCGAAGCTGAAAAATTATTCTTAATTTAACAACTCCATAAATTAAAGATAAAAAAGAGGATCTAATCATACAAGCTAAATAAAGATAGCAGATCCATCTAAATTAATAGAGACAATCCATAACTTAGACTAGCAAAATGATGATTAGTTAAAAGAATTAGAGCAGTTAAAACAGTAATAAAATCCAAGAAAATCTGCTTCAACTTCTAATATCCTAAAAATGACACCAATAGATGAGTTCAATATGCAAATATACTAAAATAAGCACATAGCTGATAAAAAATCTGACTTACTATCTCTTCCTCCAATCCCAGTACCTAAACCAAATGAGTTTTTAAGAGCCAAGTAGACACTTGGATTCCTTCCATAGAACCCGAGGGAAAGAGCTCCCAAAAGGGTTATAGTAGCAAACTTAACAGGAAAAAGACTACCACCTCCAGGTTTGGGTAAAACAACAGGGCATGGACTAGACTAAGGAATAAATCCTGATAAATTAGATTCACTGGAAGGAATATTAGAAAAAATATAAAATAATTCATTACTAAATGGAAGCTAAATTTTAAGATGATTTAAAACAAAGCAGCAATCTGACTAGCTAGCTAGTTTGCTAAAAAGTAAAAAAATATATTTTAAATGTATATTAAGTAATATAGTTAATGCCATACTTAAAAAGGCAAACTAAAATTTATAAATATTAATTTTATTTATTAATTTGAATAATTAAAAATCTTTAGGATGCTTAAAGATATTTTTTAACTTATTTTTTTATTTTCCTTATTTTTAGATATGAAATAATTATATAATTGTTTATTTGGATGTAAGAATGAAAATTGATTTTTATGATTGATTACAAAATTGAAAAAAAGTAAATTAAAATGGTGAGTTTTTAATACACTTAAATTTAATTTATACTTAAAAATAAGCATTTTTTTGATAGTAAATATTTAAAAAGATATATACTTAAGTACTGCTTTGTAAAAAATAAAACAAAATATATTTTTGTTACATATTTTATTGATTTTTTAAAATTTATCTCAACTCAAAATTAGATTATATCACAAGCACTTTTAATATTACTACATATGCTCAAATCCTTGTGTTAACTTGCTAAGCATATAATAGTTGAATGTTGATAATAGCAGCCACAAGCTACTGCAAACTAATTCTAAGATTAGAAATCATAACAATTATTTGTATATCCTTGTAAAAATGTGAACTTTTCTTTAAATAACCATATGTCTTAAGTTTTTCCTGAACCATAAAACATATCATAGATAATTCCTGCTTCGTCAATCTTAGTTTTCCCATTCATATATGGTTATGGTAAATCAGTTTAACTTTTATTTGTTGAACCAGTCAGTCTATAAGAATTATTGACCGATCCAGTAACATATACAGCACTCATTGTAGTTTAAGGATGTTATTTTTTAAGAATTTAATAATTATTTTATACCCATTTGTCCCATTATGGAAGCGTTGTGCTTTTTAGTTTTTTCTATGATGAAAAACAAACCAAAAGAAAAACTATAAATAATTAAAGAAGTATCAGTTTTCTCATTTTCTATTTTATTTTTTTCTCTATCTACTTTTCAGTTGTTTACTATTTATTCTAAAATTCAAAAAAAAAAAATATATAATAAATAATAAATCCAATCAAATTTGATTTATTTTATAGAAACATTTTGATTTTACATCAATCAAGACTTTTAATTGCAAATTTTAGCACAATTTTAAAATACTCAATTTTTTTAAAAACTATCTAAATACTTTTTACGTTTTTAAAAAAAGATTCTCTCTCTTTTCTGTATAATAACATATAAAAAATGATTAAAACAATTTTTATTTTTTTTAACTTAAAGAAATAAACCAAACTAAACAAATTATTCTACAAAGTTTGTTTTGTTTTTGAAATTTATTTTTTAAAAATATTATTTTATTTTATTGTTATTCAAATTATAAATTAGAATTTATGTTTTGAAGTAACTTTTTTAAATTTATTTAAAAATTACTTAATTACTTTATTTCGTTTTTATATAAAGATAGATTTCAAAATAAATAAAATAAAAATATTTAAAATATAAAATCTTTTTTTAATTTATTAACTAATCGAAATAAATCAAACTAAAAAATAGCTTTAAACAATTTATTTTGTTATTTTAAAAAGTGTTTATTTTATTGCAATTATAAATAAATATTTGCATTTATTTATTCAAACATATTTTTTAATAGAATTTTTTAATCAAATCTAAAATACATTGAAACATAAAGACATTTACGAAATATGTATGTTTATTTATTAGTGCTTAATTTACTTTTAACTCACTCATCAAATGATAAGAGCACCTAAGAAAAGAGAAGCTAAACCGATGAAACTAAGAATTTGGCTTCCAGTTTTAGATACTTTAGGTTGAGGAATGGGTGTAGGTTAGGGATCAGTTTAAGGTTTGGGTGTGGTAGGTTAGGGTTAAGGAGCAGGGGTAGGAGTAGGAGCAGTTTGTTTGTTAACTGAGTCCTTCTTTCTTGATTATGTCAAGTCATGGATTTTTCCAGCAATTGGAGATTCTTCAACCTAAATAATTCCATTAGGATAGCAGGCTCTCATACAATGGAAGAAATGGATGAAATGTTAGTTATTAATGACTCTTTATTTAATGCATGAATCTGAATAATCTTATTTTCCACAGCTGTCTCTAACTAAACCTAAGTAAGTTTTAGCATCGTTAATACATTTAGTAGCTGCATTATTATTGCCTTAGTTAGGAGCAACGCAATAGTGATGTAAGCATTTTTCATCACATCTAAGAGCATTATTTGCTGAGACTTAAATAGAAAATAAGGCAGCTAAAGCCAAAAGGAAAATAATATTCTTCATGGTTTTCTTTTTGTATTTTACTTAATCAAATTTATTAATTAATAATATTTCTAATTATTTTTTTGATTATTATTCGAAAATAAATCATCATATATATAAGAAGGATTTATCGATACTTAGTTGATAAATAAATTGCCTTAATCCTAATTTTAAAAATAAAACTAATCTGATATTTGAAAAACAAATAAATTTTATTTGGTCAGCCACTTTATGACTTAAAATTTATTTCAAAAAATTAACAAGAAAAATATTCAAAAACCAACTATCTGAAAATTAATACAAAAAAAATCATAATACTTTTGTTTACTTATTTGTAAAGCAATCAATTTGGAAAAATTGAAACGTGGTATTTTTTTCATTTAGAGTGATCCTTTTAATTGATGATAATTAATTCAATTTCTTGCTTAAAAATATGTTTTAGAAAAAAAACATCTTAAAAAATTTTAAGAAATGAAAAACAAATTTAATTTTAGCAATTCAGTGTATATTAATATCAACAAATTAATTTCATTTCTTGATTTTAATATAAAAGAGATCAAATAAATTAGGGCTTCCTCAAAAATATTATAATATGAAATACAATAAATAATTTTAGTAAATTGATGTTAAATTACTTTATAAAAGAAAAATTTTATATTTCTTTTAATTTACATGTGATTTCTATTATTATGTTTGGAAGATATTTTAATAATTCGAATTCTTGCTTATGATTAAGAATCAAAATAAAATAAGATAACATCTTTAAGAATCATTACAAACTTCGATTCAAAATTTTATCTTAATACAAAAAATCCAAGTAAAAAAAAATATTCTTAATCTTAAAGAATTTTACAATAAATTAAATATAAGTTTTTTGTTTTTGTAGTAAAGATATCTTTGATAAATCTGCTTAAAAATATAATTCAATTTTTAATAAATAAATAAATAAATAATATTTGTTTTTTACTTAAAAATTCAATCACAAATATTATTTAATTAGAAAATTGAAATGTTTGAATGATAAAAAATTTTTTTAATAATAAAAATAAAATAATATTTTTGAAAAGTTTTAGTGGAAATATTTATAATGCATAGTTAAAATGATATGAATATAAACAGTTTTAAATTATTTTAATTTATTTATTTATTTATTAGTAAAACTTAAAATATGATTGAATAAATCAGTTTTTGAAAAATCTGTTAGATATTATAGAGAGATTAGGATTTCTAGAATTTTTATTGCTGACAATTGATTTACCATCTAATATGCTTTGTCTTTCATTTGGGCTAAGCATAGATTTTTTCATAAAAGTAGTGTTTCCAAAAGTTTTACTCATTAAGGCTATTTATGAATCTTTATTAGCCATAGAAATCTTATTTTCTTTCGTTTTTTTAATATTGTCAGCTAAATAATTTTTCTTTTAGTGCTTCCAGTTTGTAGTAACATCAATACCTAGTCTGTTATTTATTTTTGAATTCGCAATAACTGGCGGCTCATATTTTGGTAAAACACCTTTAATTTAGTAACTCCTATTTTAAAATTAATTAGATGATGAGCTGTTTTTTAGCAGAATAAAAAATTTATTACCAATACATTTCATCTGTTTCAATAATTAGTTTGCCTGCTTTTGCCTTGCCATATTCAACTGGAGAAAATGATATAGTAAATAGAGTGCCATCTCTACCATAAGGCTCTAAAATTCCTGTGGAAGGAGTAACAGCGAATTCTGGATCAGATTCAGGAGTGAATTTAGCACTAAATGTAGCAAATGTCTTAAATCTATTAGTTAACCTAAAGCTTACAGTATCAACTGTATCTAGAGGTGCACTTAAAACTATAATATCATCTTCGTTTGGAGGGGATGATTCCAAAGTAATCTTGAACCTTAAATTAAGATAATAAAAATTTAGATTGATCATAAATAATTTCAAAAGATAAATTACTTCCATAGTCCACCCATTTTTCTGTGAATTATAAAATCTATATTTGTTTTGAATGGTTTCATAGGATGGAATCTTCCTACAAATGTCAGGTAATCGCTTTTATTAGATAAAGTATTTTTAGTCATCCTGACTTAAAATGATTTTGTTATAACACTTTCTAATTTCTGAGGTAGCTTTTGATTTAGTAAAATGTCATTTAAAATCAAACAACTTGTTGAATAAAAATTTTTACATTTTTGATTTCAAACTCGAAAGTATCTCTTTCACCAAACACCTCTGTAATTCCTGGTAACTAAATCTTAAACTCATTTTCATAAAATACTCTACACTTAGTCTTGAACGTAGCCAATATTCCTGTCGAATAAGACTCTATATGATATTAAAAAAAGAGTTAATTTATGTAAAAAACTATTAAATTTAAATATAAAAATTAAGTAATTAATTAAATAATAACCTGTGATTGCCTAAATTGGATATTTCCATTGAATTTTGTCATTCATAGAAACAATGATTTTGCATTCATAACATCTTATTTCTCTCGGAGTAAAGCTAAATGGTATTTAAATTACTCCAAGACCAGGAACATAAATGTTATCTTCTTTGCCTGATTTCTTTGTAAGCAATTGTAATACATCTTTAACTGAATCATCTTCAGACTCAAGTAATATATTAACTTAAATTTAATCCTTGAAAGGATTTTTAAAAAGTATCACTGATGAAAAATCTTTGTTCAAACCAATAGTAACTATTTTTGGTTCAAATTGTGTAGGCGGGATTCCCATACCAAATGCTAGGTAATCCCAGCGTCCTATTGTTTCTGTTTAGAATTTTATTTCACTTGTTTGTGTAGAGTCAAGGACTGACGGCATGTAACGAATATATACAGATATTTCATCATTTGCTGGAATTACAATTTGCTCTGGAAGAACATCGAAATTAGACTAGTTACTAACATATGTATATACTCTGACATCTTCATTTGAAGGATTATCAAGTCTTATTTCATGTTATTCAACTTTTCCAAGCTCAGCCTTCAGCATAGGAAGTCTTATAATTTAAGAATCTTCTGCTACCAAATTAAGTTCATACCATATTTCTCCTAAATGATCGCTTACAAATGCGATAGAACCTAGCAGGATCAAAAAAATAAAAATAAGCTTTTAAAAATTTTTAAAAATACAATTTACCTTATTGTTTGCCTACCTTTAGAGGTAAGAAGAATAATTCATACATTTGGCTAGATTTAGGAGGAATTTACATATAAGGAATACCTACTAAACCATCCCCTTCAATAAATACTTCAAAATTAGCAGTTTCGTTTGATGGATTCGTAATTTCTATGTCAAATGCTATAGCTTTTCTTAATGTTGTTATCATGTCTATTTTCTTCTAACAAGGGGGGCTCTCAGTGTTGAGAAGAGCAGTCCACCAAGTATATTCCCCTGTAGATGTGTCTGTAAAAGTAATACTTCCTGTGTACTACCCACTTAATAAAGGTGTTATAAGAAGCTGATAAACTGCTTTCTTGTTAGGGCCTATGGTTAATTGAGAAGGACCTGATGCTCCTACTAAATCAGTTTCTACTTCATAAGTAACCGATCTATCTAGATTTGGATTTTTTATGACTAGCTCTTACTTTGTAGTTTATCTAGCTTGACAATTTATTACTAAATGATCAACAGCTAAAGGTTCTTCTCCAATACCTTTTAATTCATATTCGAATACATCGTTTGTAACAGGATTTGTCATAATTAATTTAGCTTCAGCCTAACAAATCCACAAAGGAGTGAATTGAACAGGGATATTCACAGTTCCTTTTTTCTTAACAAGTATATCTCTTATACTTTGTATTTGTTGAACATTTTGATTTGAGTTGCTACTCAACTGACTTTTTCCTGTTTATTCTCCTGCGACTATAGCTGCTTTATCTATATTTTAAACAAATAAGACCTATAATTTTTTAAAAATAAAAAAATATGCTTTTACTTCCCACAAAAAAGCATCTGCCGTTCAATTCTTCATTTGGTATTAAGTTTATTTTTATCATCCAGTCTTTATCTGTAGTGTTAACTATAGGAATCTCCTAAACTACTGTTTCTTTAGCAGCTGCAGTGAACTCTAATGCTGCTTTTACCGGCTTTGGAAGACTGGTCACAACTAATTTATATCTTCTTATATCATACTTTTCAGGATTTCTTAATGTTATATTAGCTGTATATTCCTTGATAGGAATTTTGAAATTGAAATTTAAGTACATACTATTTTTTTCAACACCTTCAACTTCCTCTGTTTTAAAAGTATAAATAAAATTTTTAAATAGCAAAGCAAATTGAGTGAAAAAAAAAAAAAATATATATATATATATATTTACATAGTGTTTCGTTTACTAATTAGGATTTTTAAATATTTGTTGGAGCTATGCTGCTTATCATAGAAAGACCATCCATTCTTTTACTATCAAATGACTGATCTAGTTTAGATGCTTCTTGTTTTCTTTTACTTGCACGAATTGGATTCTCTAATAAAATAGTTTTTGAAGTAGTAACAATATTTTGATGAGGTTATTCGATATCAACGTAGAAGTTAATTATATCAGGTGATATATTTGGGAGCGTGTATTTTTTAGGGTCAAAATCTTTTTTCTTTTTGAGACTCATGTAATATTCAACATTTTTTCTTGCTTCTCTCATAGCCTCATTTTTAAAAGGGATTTTTATTGGCCAGTTTCTTTACTCTTCAACATAAATAGGAGGCTAAATGGGAGTTTCTGGAATTTATATTACTTCTTCAGGCAAAGTCACAGCACCTATTACTTCATATTAAAATTCTCCTACTGTAGGATCAGAAAATATGATGTAGCACTTTTAAGTTTCATATAGAAGTGGTATGAAAACAAGATTTAGGTGAGAAAAATTATTTTTTTTAATAACCATTGTATCTGCCTGTTTTAAGAAAAAGCAAGGAACTGCATTAAGTGTTTCAAGAGGAACTAATTCATCAGGTTTTTGAGTTTTTTTTTAATTTTATTTTGTATTTTTATCTTTCGATTTTACATTTGGTTCTGTATCTTTTTTTTCTTTAGTTTCAAATTCATGAACAATATTTACAGAAAACTCACCATGACTATGGGTTAAAAATTTATTCTCTACTTTTACTGTAAATTCTTTCTTCTAATAAAGTGAGCAATCTATATCAATTACTTTTGATGAAACTCTCCCGGTGATATTAGATTTAAAGTCAAAAACTAAAGCAGCTGCTGCTACATTAGACTCTCTTCTATTTGTAAATCTTATTCTTCCATATACTGGTTATGATACTCTAGAAACAAACTTGACTTTAAATTTATAAATTGATTTTGGATCTAACTTTATTGTATCAGCTTCATTAGTCTCAATCTAAAAATCAGGACAGCCTGTTCTTTTCACCCAATAGTGTATTGTTTTATTAGAGGGGTTTGTTAATTCTATGGTTTTTGTTACTTCCTCTCCTAAAACACAGGAAAATATTATAGGCTAACCTTTTGGAATGTAATTAGGTAGAGAATTAAACAATTAAATTAAGAATAAAACAGTTTCTCTCTACGAAGCTTTCGAAAGATCTACAGCGTTGAAAGGAGTTTACAAATTTATGTCTTAAAGTGCATGATGAACCTTATCACAATTATAGAAATTCTCATCGTCTGTGCTTGTAACAGGTTTCATTTAAGACAACTAAAATTTATTTTAAAATAATTTAAAAAAATATTTATAAAATTGGAAAAAATTACAAATGGTGTCGCTTCATTTCCAACATAATTTTTTATTAAATTTGCAATTAAATGTCCACTTGCTAGCTCCTTATCAAAGGATGTAATACGAAGTGGCTAGTGAGGATTAATTATTTCATGATTGAGTTCAAGCCAACGTAAAAGAACTCCCTCAAACTAGCTGTAAATATTACTTCCGTTCAAATAGTAATCTGGTATCACAGCTTTATCTGGATGAATATTTGGAATCGCTTTTAAATTTTTAATTGAAATACGAGATAAATAATAAATCTTAATGATCTGATAAAAGAGAGTTATCCAAGCATCAGCTTAAAAGTAAGAATATCTATGAGAAGATATTTTCAATCCATTTGGATGAATAGTTTAAACTTCATCTTTTGAAAGTGTTTTTATGTAAGCATGGTACTCATTATAACCCAGTAAAAATTATGGACGTACATGATTCAGCAAAGCTCCATCCTATTTCAGTAGTCTAATTAAAGAATCATATTGCTAGTAAAGCAATAAAGATCTCTCTGTCCTATTTAAAGCTCCTTCAAATACAGCCTTTGTTTCCATGAGAGGGCTCTTTGAACCAACTAAAAATTGTAAAAGTTCATACAGCTAATCTCCACTTTCTTCAACAACGCTATCAGGAAAGTTTTATATATTATTTTGCAACACTGTAAAATTGAGCCAGTTTTTTATTTGATCTTTAGAATGCTCAAGCATTTCTTTAGGAACTGGACTGTAACCTAAGGCACTCCTTGTACTTCTAATAGATGCTCTAGATGAATGTGTTTTTGCAGAAGCTACAGATGCTGAATATTTTTTCTTAATATTAGAAATATTGTTATTTGTTGTAATATCTGACTAATCATCTTGAGCATCTTCTTCTTACAGCAAAATAGAATTTTTATTTGGATCTATTTCAGTTTTATATTCTCCTTTACAGCGCTGCATATAAGGAAAGATAGTTAGTAAACTATTATCGGTAGTACCACTAACTGGAATAATATATCCTTTATTTTTATCATCCTTAAATTCGATATGAGTAGTAAAGGATATAGGTTTTTTAGAGGAAAAGTAAACTTCAACTTTGAGCTATTTATAAATTTTATTTAATAAAAAATGCAATAAAAACTAAATTTTACTTTGTTTTTGCTAACATTCAAATTCTTTCCTTCAGGGAATCTGCAATCTACTTTGATATTTCCTAATTCCTCAAGCACTTAATGCTTAATTTTAAGATTTTCATATCCATCATTAATAATTCTGAAGATGCATTTAGATTCAATACCTAAAGGTACAACAGGAAGAAGTACCTCTCTTCTATCAAACATGAGTTTAGGAAAAGCAGCAACACCTTTTACTTAAATTTTATGAACAGGAGTTGTTGATGGACCATCATCACCATCCAAAAATAGGCAAATGACTTCCTCATATTCTCCTGGCTCTTTTGGATCGAATGAAGCCTTGATAATTTAATTCTAGCCTGGCTCAATTCTTCCCTTTAATATATATTAAAATTAATTATTACACAAAACATAAATAAAATAGCAAATAAAATCTAAATCTTACATATATTGGGTGAATAGAAAATAGCTTTTTCACTTTATCAAAAGGAGAATCATCTATTCTCCAAGTGACAGCTTTTCTTTCAGGATTAGATAAAGTAACTTCGAAATTCTCAGGATAGTCTTTATCTGAAGTTGTAATTATTTTTCTAGGAAATTCTATATTTTAAGGTTAGACTAAAAATTGAGATTTGATACCTCTGCAAATAATATTTCTAATTAAGCCAGGGAGAGCTCCAAATCTTGCTAGAGTTATAGGCAATTCAAAATTATAAGGTTTTGCGTCATTTGGAGTAAATGTTAATTAAAATCTAAGAGTTTAATTAGGTTTTATTGTTATGTTATATTTTTTATTTGGAGACGCTTAAAGTAAGCTTTCATCTGATTATATGCTTTACTCATCAGGGTCTAGATCCATATCGCTATTTTCATTTCTTTTTTCTTCATCTTCTTCGTCAATAAAGTCTTGATGAACGCTCTTAAGAATACTTTCATCACCTATCATTAAATATTAATTTATATTTTTGTTTTGAGTTTTTCTAATTACCTTCATCAAGTGGTGTAATTTGCAAACAGCCTATTCCATCTGGACAATCAGGATTTTCTTCTTCAGTTCTCATATCTAAAATCAACTCAGCTGGGATTTCTGATTTATTTACAAGACTCATTTCTAAGTGGCCAGCATTATCTTTTTATTATTTAAAATAAGTATGATTATTTAAAATTAAATTTATATGTTAGAATATTTTATTAAAAGTTAATAAAATTATTCTAAATTACCTTTAGTCAATTAACCAAAGTTAAATACATCTTCTTTTATTAAAACATTTGGGATTACAGTTTAAACACTGAAAGGTAGTTTTAATATTTTTCCTCCTCTTATAAGTACTGATATTTCAGTTTTGATATCCCTTTCTTCTCTGCAGCTATACTTAACTGAGCATTCAATTTACCCATCAGGCTATATTTTACCAATTACAGGAGTTACAATACAATTTTCTGGTAACTTCTCTGTTAAGACCCTAAAAACAGCTGGTATTCTAGAAGTATTTTTAATTTAGAACACTCTGGTTTCTTCTTTGCTCACAATCAGCTAGCCAAGCTCAATTGATTACTATCTTATTATGCATTTCGCTTCGTTTACAAATCCTTCGCACTTCACACTTTATTCTATACCATTTGTGACATGTATAACTAGTTTATCAGACTCTTATCTCAAACCACCTAGTATAAAATTGAAAATATTTTAAATCAATTCAAATACATAATTAAGAAATGGTTACCTTGTTGATTTTCTTTAAGAGTGCTTAATGGAGAAGGTCTATATGTAATTACGGTGTCAACTACTCCACCATTAGGTGGGACAATTCCTGAAGGTGGATGCACAATAAATACTTTACTACTAGTATCCCATTTGTAGTGTCCTTCAGCGTTACCATTATTTTTAATTTGCAAAGTTTCGAAAGTTTCCATATTTGTGCTATCATCTGCAAACTAAAATTTTATTTAAGTTTTACTTAATTCGAGTTTGACCTTTTCGATCTTAGCCTTCACTTAGAATTCAAATTAGTGACGATCATTTATTGTGTATTTTATAGTCTGAGCATAATTATCATTTAAATTAGTGCTATAAAGTTCCACGTCAAAGCGTGCAGTGTCGCTTGAAGGTATAATTTAAGGTTTTTAATATGTTCCAGCTAGCTCAGGTGCAGAAGCAGTAAGCTGTACTTTAATTGATGACCTAAGGTCATTTTTTACACAAAATCTTTTAACAACTTTGCTTTCAACATAGACTGGTCCAAAATCAATTATCTTAGGACCAATGCTAATTTTTTAAAGCATCTCACCAGTTAATTCCATTCTGACATCTCTTATCTCTTTGTGAGTTTTTGCAACCTCTGGAAACGGTCTAATTTTTTATTGTATTTTTTTGAAAATGACTGCATTGTAAAATAAAACATACTTTCTCATTGGAATATTAGGGTCTGGGTTGAAGAATCTAGCTTATTCATCTCTCATAGGCTCATATTTACCTATCGGCTTAGAAACAAATAAAGGATCTTTTTGGGTAGAAAGCATTTCATTAGGAGGAAAAACTTTGGTTTCCATCATTCCTAACTCAAACTCAACATCTAAAGGGACAGTTTTTCTAGGATCTATACAAAAATTTTAGTTCTAATAAAACATTCAATAAAATTTTAAACAAAAAATAACCTTTTTCTTCATTATCATCATCATCTTAGTCTTAAAATAGGGTTAATCCTTTTTCTTTAAGCTTTGCCTCCATCTAATCTAATCTGAGTTTAACAATCTTTTCTTTTTCTTTAAGTACTCTCGATTAGCGATTATCTCTGAGCATCTCAACATATTTTTGCTTATTTTCTTTTATAGTCTTTATCTCCTCTAACTTGTCAAAATTTATTTCCATTTCATCTATTCCCTTAGGCATTGTAATTATACTGCTAGACTCATTCATGCCTAATTTTTTTGAAGTTGTTCCTCCGACGAGAGTTTTAGTTGGATTTTGATCATCTATAAAATTTGATTATAATTTAAAATCTTGAGGTAAACTCTCAGGACCTCTTGTTTTGGGACTTTATTTATTTAATAATTTATTATTAAATTTAAATGAATTAATTTTGGAAAGAATAATTATTTACAATTTAGAGTCTAAGAAATTATTTGACTCTCCAATCACCTAAATGGGAATTTTATATTGATCGTTTATCAGAGTAACATAAATATTAGTTTTGTATTTTCCAACTGTGCTTGGTTAAAATGTAGCTATAAACGAAGATTTAACACCAGGGTTGATTGTAGCTCCTATAGGGTCAACTGAAAAGCAAGGAATTCTTGGTATTTTAATATCTAAGGGCATCTAGTTATGCTTATTTTCAACTAAAAACATAGCCTCTCTATGATCATGAGCTTAGCATTCTCCAAAATTTAATAGTGCTTTGTTAATTTTAATTTTAGGACAAAGACCACGCCCAATTAAAGTGATTGGAAGTATGTCCTCTTTTTTATCTGGTCCATCAAACTCAAAAATTGCTGAATAGGTATAATCTTCTTCAGATTCTTTTCTTTTAACGAGTTCTTAATCAGAGAGAGCGTAATTCTTTGTAATTATCTAGTGTTCGTATTTAACTTTGCTATGACATATAAATTGTATGGGGATCTATTGATAAATTATGAAAATGATTACAAATAAATTATTATTTTTAATTTTATTACTTAAGAATATGCTTTCACAAATCCTCTTTCTGGCTGACATTTCATTATTTATTCTGTTTGTTCCATACCAACTTCAATCGGAGTTTGTAAAGTAACTTTTTCATCCTTAAAATAATTTAATTAACTCATTATGTTTAATTAATTTCATAAAAGTAAATTTACTGAGTTTGAGTGAAATCCAATTCTCATATTTACTTTAAACTTTTATTCATGAGGAGTGTTATTAACTAAAAAACCTTTTATGACCTTCTTTTCTCCGAAATATGTTTCTTCAAAATCAAATGTAGAGGTTGAATTTCCCTGATCATCAATTAGGAATTTATTGAATTCGACTGGTGTTGCATTTACATCAATATACTTTAACAAACTTTACCCTTCATTAATAACTTCTATTTTTCCTCTAAAAATGCCACTTTCTTTTGAGCTAAATATCATAAAATGGTATTAATAATATTCTTAATTGTAGCATCAAATAAATTATATGGGTTTTCTAATATAAAATTTTAATAAAGTTTTGTTGCTATTTCTAGGCCAGTTATATTTTTGCTATTTATGTATTCTCAAAAACAAATCTAAATGCTTTATAAAATTGTTACTTTAAATTGACTTTAACAGGTAGCTCTTATCCAGGCTAAATCGTGAAATTTGCGGGATCGCAAGTTATTTCTGGCATACTATCATATTTTAAACGAACTTTTCCTGCCATTTTACCTTCATTTTTGAACATAATCGTTTTTATATTATTTTCAAATATTTTGATAAATCCATAATTTATAAATGGCTCAAACAAAATTGATGCCTAAGGACGTAGGGCATGCAACGGTACTTCTATGCTTTTTAATTACCCTTCATTTTAATACTATACAATAAATTTATCATGAAAGTCCTCAAGAATATTTGTTTCAAATGTAACAAGCAGTTTCATAGAGAGACCTGCAGCTATTTTACCCTGTTAATCATAGTCTACTCTAAAGCGCACAGTAGTGGGCTAAATAATTTTAATTCTATTTAATTGCTTGCTTAAACTCTATATTATAACAAAAGTTTCATATGTCTGATTTTACTTAATTTCTTTAAAGATTATTTCTGTTGGTACAACTTAAATTGGTTCAGCATTATTGATATTAACTATATTCTTAAAATTTAATACAGGAGGCAAATTCTTAGAAAGGACTGCCACTGCGCTGTTATGGCGAGGTAGTAGTTTAGTCCTTTATGTTTATGAAGTAGAAGTTCTTTATTATTGCGATTTATAACTAAAACCTGTTTTCATAAAGTTATTCTACTAAACTTGCATTTAATTTGCTATGTTTTTTTCATCTTATCTTAATGGTTCTAAAATGTTAATCTTTGCTGAATTAGCACGTTTTAAAGTTGAAAATTATGATGCTTTCATCTATATAAATATATATGTCCCTTTGCTATCCTTATTTGTATATTTTCTAAATTGTTTGTACAGCTAAAAACAGCAGCTATCTATCTATATATTCTCTCCTACTTTAAATAAAAAGCTCTTTAATGTTAAAGATCTATCTAGTAAGAATTTATTTATTTAAATACTAGTTAGATTGTATATATAAATTTTTAATGTATTCCTTATATTAATTTCAGCAAAGATTTACATATACATAAATATATATAACTTAAATTTAAATGAATTTCATATATTTAAAAAAGTAAAAAAATTGCAAGCCAACCAGAGATTTAAAAATCAATTATATAATCCAGAATACACTAAATTGATTAAAAATTGACTGATTTAAACATATTTTATGAATAACTTTTATTGTTAAAATTAAATATTTTAATAATTTAATAATTAAAAAATTTATTTAATTAAAATAATATTTGTGAAATTAATTAATCATTTTCATTTTATTAATCTTTTTTCATACAACTTAAACTTAATTTTTTAATTTTACACTTAATTTTGTTAGAACATATAAAATATTTGGTGATTACTTATTTAAAATATAGGGTTGATGACCATTGAATAGAATTAAGAAATTAAGATGAAGTAATAAAGTGACATTTTCAAGCTAAATCCTCAATTTAAATTCCTAAATTTTTTATAATTTAATTCTTCATTAGTTTTTATTTAGATTTGTCTATTTAATTTTTCTTTTCCTTTTTTCTTAGATAAAAATAGATAATTAATCCAGGTATCAGACAGATAAAAAATAATGCATCTGCTAAAGGCTAGACAATTAAACCTGCAATAAAAATAAATGGATAAAGCAATATTTTAACACATATCCTAGATTAATATAATAATTTGTTTCCAAGATTAACGAAGTAAACAGGAACACTAAAGACCAGTAAAAAAGGAAAAATCAAAATGCACAATAGTAATATCAATAATTTATAGAGCACTAGCTTCCATCCTACTAAGGATCTAAATTACAGAGAAGCACACCCAAACGGATTCAAAGAGAAAAAGTGAATTTTATCATATCTACTACCACACAACCAGCACCATTCATATCCACATACCTTACTTTTTATTTTATATTTTAAGAATAATTAGAAAAGTTTTTTATCTCAATTTGTTTTATTTAAGCTTAAATTTAAATTGGTGGTTAAAAAATGGTTTTTTAATTTGATTTTTTCAGTTATTTAAAAATAATTTTTTATTTATTGAGGATTTTTTGAATGTTTTATAATAATTGATTTGATTTAAAACTAAAAAGATTTAAAAATTTTTTTAAATTTAGCTAATTTATTTATTTACCATGTCATATGATTGCATCCAGATATTTTAGCAACAACCGTTTTACAAACTTCGCATCTCTAGACATCTGAACTGTCTTCCCATTTTTTAATTTCTTTTCTAAAGACTGAGTTGCATGAACCTTTGTGGTAATCTCTATTGCATTCCGTGCATATAAGAGCCTTGCACAAAGAACATTACTCTTTTCGCTTATATCCTTTATTTAATTTGATTGATTAGCCACACTTAACATTTGGACACCATCTCATCAATGGGTCAAGCTACAGTAATTAATCAAGCAGAAATTATCTATACTTTGTAAAAGTAGACTTATCAAGTATTTTTTAAATAAAACTGTATGTTAATTTTAATTCACAGTGAGGACAAGAAAGATTTAATACTTTACCTTCTTTAATACTTTCTTTTAAATATATTTAAAAACAAGATAAGCAGATATCATGATACTACCCTTGAAAATAAATCATATCTTTTAATTGCATATCTTCGTAGCATATTTAACATTACTTATCAGTCTTGGGCTAAAGCTTTCTAAGTCTTCTTGTATTTTATAAATCTTTAGCATCAATTAAAATAGATTATATAATGCCTTGACTATTTTCTCGTATAAAATAAATATGATTCTACGATTCTAAGTTGTAATTTTCATCAGATCTGTTAAAAAAAGGAGAAAAACAATCAATTTACTCACAGTTTTAATTGAATTGCTAGGTACGAATGTACTAATGTTCGTTTTATATTTACTTGCATTAACTGCATACTTCGATCTTTTAAGAAACTCCAAATGATTAGAATGGCTTTTCACTATTATCAAGTTAAAATGCATGCAATTCTTGATTTTAATCTAAAAATTCAAAAGCCTCCTGTAAAGTAGTAGCTTAACTGCTATCAGTAATAAGGACAGCATTTTCTAAAGTGAACCCGAATTCGAGCAAATTGAATAAAAGTTCCATTTAACTGTCTTTTATATCAATTACTTTCTCTTATAAATTGTCCTATTAAAGTGTAATAGATTTATTTTATTATATTTCATACAAATCTAGACTATCTCTTATGAACAATCTCTTTAAACTAAAATTTTCTTCTTATTCTTAATTCTAGAATGCAGCAACATCAACACCGCGTTCCTAATTATCAACCTATTGTTGGTATATATCCTATGTTTAATTTCTATATAAATTATCATACATATTGTTAATAATGTGAAAACATACATCCTCTTCTTATTTGTTTTGCGATTATTAGGATCTAGCTTCCTCTAATAAATCCTATTCACTTAACATAGGATCAAGCAAAGGTTATTTTAATGAACCTAAATCTTGCTATCTTTCCATTTTATAAAAGCTTAAAAAAACTTTTTTTAATTATTTACTTTAAATAACTTGAAATTAATTATTCCAAATTCTAAATTTTTTGTGTTGAAATAGATCTAATTCTAATAATAATATTTTTTTGTTTGCTTAGCCAATTAAATCTTTGGGACTATTTTTTAAATTTTTTACTCAGCAAATCACATCAAAAATATAATAATAGTTTATATTTTTTAGAACTATTAATATCATTTTCATACATTAATTTGATATTAATTCAAAATTTAGTTATACTTTTTTTACTAAAAACCGAAATAAACATTAACTATTAGCTGAGTAAATATTTAAACCCTAAATAAGAATTAGTATTATTTTTTTAATACTAATTTATATTTTTAAAATTTTATCAAAAATTTTAGAATATTTATGATAGAAAGGTATTTTTATTCCAATATTTTTTTAGAAATACTTTTTAAATTCTTTTTAATTTAAAAGAATTAAGATAATTAAAATATTTTTGAAGAAATATTTGATATGAGTAGGTAACAATATTTCATAAATATTTTATCATTTTTATGAATTATTTAACTAGTGTATGATAAAGGCATATTTTTATTGGTTTCGCATAATGAAAGAAAATATTGTTTACTTTATGAAATATGAATCAATTTAAATTAAATAATACAAAATAATTATAAATAATACATATAATAGTTTATTACACTTTAAAATTTAATAATAATAATTTATTAATCACATTTATATTACTTATGCAATTCAATAATCTATTTCTTTCATCTTTTCAATAAATTTAAATGATAAGTTATTTCTTCCATATGGTAATTTTGTTATCAAATCAGCTAGAAAAGGACCAGATTACTCAATTGTTTCTTCAGCGAATTGTCCACCCATCTAATAAAATAATTATAATAATTTATAAAATAAATATTAAAGGCTTTTTTTACATCTGTTTTGACCCAGCCAGGACTAATTGCATACATCGATTAGTTAGGTTGAAGGATTTTAGGCCCAACTATTCTACAATATGAATTAAGAAGAGCCTTAGAGGTATGATACGAAGAATTACAAAATATAGTGTCATCATTTTAGTTAGCGTTTTTTATGTAATTTTCTGTAGCTTAGATTAAGTCTGATTCATTTAAATTGTGGTTAGTAAGGAATTATCTTCCTTTCTCCCCTTGATATTTAAGAATTCCAAGATTGCTGCTCATCATCAGTATCTTTCCATCTTGAGACAAGTTAGGAAGGAGACATTTTGTTAGTTCAATCGTACCAAAAAAATTGGTTTACATAGTCCATCTAGCATTTTCTTAGTCAGGTTTCTTTTATAAATTATAATCATCCAGCTACTTGTTAACTACACCAGCGTTATTAAAAAGCACATCATATTTATTAAAATATTTTGAAAACCAATTGCTAAATTCTTTGATACTCTTGCTTTCAGCAACATCTAATCTTTGAACTTCTATTGAACATTTTTATTTTTATTTCTAAATATTTTATAGTATTTCCTCTTTTGCTAGTGAAACTTAATCAATATTTCTACCAGTCATAATTACATGGTAACTAGAACTGAATTCGCTTTGAGCTAAGTATTGAACTATTGCTTTACCAAGCCCCCTATTGCTTCCGGTTATTATAGCAACTCTCTTTTAATGATTCATAAATATATCTGTTGATTTTTTAATTGATTTAAATATAAATAGTATCTTTAGTAGATTTCGATTATGAAAATATTATTTTATAAAAAAACAATAAACACAATAAATATAATATTTATTTTCTTTAAATTTTCAATTTTGATTTTAATAATATAGAGACATGCAAGAAAATGTTTATTGATATTATAAGATTTTTATAAGTCCACCTTAATCAACAGAATCATTCTTTATTTAATTAAATTTATTTTAAAAATAAAATCTTAAAAATTAATTAAATAAATAAATTCAAAAATAAAATAATTTAAAAAAAAAAATTCTGAAATAAATAAATAAATAATAAAATAAAAATCATAAATAAATTTGATTAAATATTTAAAATAAATTTAACAAAAATTATTTAAAAAAAGAATTATTTTTAATTTGTTTTTATTTTTATCAGCTATAATTAATTGCTATTTCATATATTCTAAATTGAGAGATTTTTAATTATTAACTATTTCATATTTTCAATATATAAACTGTTAAAAAAGAAGCAATTTAAGCTAAAATTTACTTCATAAATTATTCTTATAAAAATAAAAGAAATGTCTGGCATAATTAAATTGAAATTTTGATGTTGCGCAAAATATTTTGTAAATAATTTAAATAAATATATTAGAAGAATCAAGGAAGCAGTGAATAATTATTCACCAGCATTTATGCCAAATAAATGATATTCATTTTTAAACGAATTTAGTTTTATATATTTATTTACAAAAAAATTTTTATCACAAATATAATATTTTGATCATCAAAATAAATAAATAAACAGTCATAATTTCTCAATCTTTTGGAAGATACTTATCTCTTAAAATGTCCTTTTATTTCTATTCCTCACTACTTTCTAAATGTTAATTAGAATCTTAGTTGTTATTGTACTTATTTAATAATTATTAGAGCTTGTTATCTATATTTAATGATTAATTGACTTGGTTTGGTGATGTATGATTATGATTACTTTGTTCATTAGTCAATGTATTTATTGTTTAACCTATCTCACTATAAATGAAGAATAAATTAAGAAATTTTTCTCATGAATTTATAAATTTAGGTAATTTTAGTAATAAAATGAATATTTTTTCATTAATTTGACCTAAGTCTGATAAAATAAATAGTTCAAATTTTATATACCTTTTTTGCTTTGATTAATTAACTAAATATTCTTAATTCAGGGATTTATTCTACTGCTACTACGGAAACAGAGAAAATGTATTAGAGCCACATTATTATTCAATATGATTTTTTTGTAAGCCACAGTTTTTGCAAAATGTCATATCTTTAAATCTGCTACTATTTTGAATGTTTTATTTTTTTTTTTTTCAAATGGACTTTTAATTTTTAAAATTTATTTATATTTTATAATTCTTGACTAAAATTTTGTTTAAATTCGATTTTAATTAATATAGAAAAGGACATCTATTTCTAATTAGAATTGTGATAAAATACTTTTAATTCTAAAAACATGATTATTTTATTATTTAAATTTAAATAGACAATTTAAAGTATGAACCAATATGGTGAAAAAAAAACTAAAAATAGCATAGATGATTCTTTTCATTACTAAATACACAATTTTTAATCATCTGAATCTCATAATTAAATGTTAAAAGCTTATATTAATCAATAGTTTTACATTTTAAAATCTAAAAATACCTTTTAAACTAAGTGCAGAAAATATTTTACATAAGTTGCTTCTCTCTATATAAAATTCTATAGAGATACCCCCTTACAATTTGATGGATACTATTTTAATTTTCCAATATTCTCAAATCAATTTTAATTTTACAAGATATTCATTTTTAAATTTTGTTCTAGAGAAATCATAGATTAGAGCAATTTAAAAAATAGACTAACTAATTAGGAAGGAAAAATATTCAATTATTTTATCTAAAATATTACTTGAGAAGAATTTATTCTCCTATTAAAAAAACTAAATTTTTAAATATATTGTAATAGTAAAATCTAATTCCTATATTAGAATAAACTATTTTAGTAACTTATATGGTTTTTTAACTATTTTTATAAAAAAATAAATAAAGTCTAAGAAATTTTTAGTACTTTTAAGTTTAAACAGTACATTTTTATAAGTCCAGAGAAAATAAATTATGATTCAGAATTATTTTATTAGAATATTAAATTAGCTTAAAAAGAAAGAGAAGAGTCAATATGAAATATCTAGACAAACTTAAATTTGATTAACATTTATTTTTTAGAATATTAAATTAATTAAAATTTTAAATAAAATATATTTGGATTAAATTAGTTTATTTTTAAAAAATATATTTGTAAAATATTAAATTATTTAGAATAAATTTTATCTATTTAAGTTTATTAAAAAAAAAAACACTTTTTAATAAAATAGCAAAAATTAAAATCTCAAAGATTTTAGATTTGAATGTTAAATTTATTCTTGTGTTTTTTTTTTTAGGTGTGGTTAGTCTTAATGACAAAATTTAAATTATAAAAAATAATTTAGGAAAAAATAATAGAATAAATTAATATTATAATTTAATAATAAAATAAACAATTATTCACTTATCAATAATCGTTACCTTTAGCGGTATATAAAAACTTTAATCTAATTAAATTTTGATTAGTTAAAACTGTAATAAAAAATAGGGCTTATATAAATAAATAGTAATGGATAACGAAGATTATCATTTCAAATTCAGATTTGTAATTTTAGGTATATTCATTACTTTATAGTTAAGATAAGAAGTTAATTAAAATGATTTTAATATTTTAACACTTAATTTAGGAGATAAGTCAGTTGGCAAAACTTCGCTCTTGGAGTGTAATTAAACTCAAATAATTACTTTATAGATTGATTAATCTTTAATGAATTTAAATATCTAGCAATAACATAAAATTATGGGAAAATTATGGAGTAAGAGCAAAGCGATGAGTTAAACATGAAGGTATGTGATTTTTTTTTGCTTTTAAAGGATTTCGGATATTTAATACAAATTTTATTTTTTATTATTATCAGACAGTAGGATACATGGATGTTGATAAGCTTTTTAAAATAGCTTATTGGGAAATACCAGGATAACAACGCAATTAAGATTATTTTTATAGATACTGCTTAGGAGCATCTGCTGCAATATATATGTTCGATGGTGAGCTGAAATATTTCTTTTATTTTTAATTATTTTAAGCATGTAAATATAATAATAGTTTCAAGAAGGCAAACATTTGAGAGAATTGAAACTTGGATTTAAGAGAGCGAAAAATGTGAAATACCTGTTAGAATATTAATTGGAAATAAAGTAAATACACTAAAATTATATGTAATAAGTTTAAATTTAAAAAACAAATATTTATCACATAGGTAGATTTATATGCTAACACAAAAGGAGCTGTTTCAAAGAGCGAAGCTGTAGGATTAGCTAAAAAATATGGAATGGAATATTTTGAAACATGGTAATAATAGCCTAAATAAATAATACTTTTTAATAATGATAATTTATAATTATTTATAGCTCTATTGGTGATACATCTATTTCTTTAGTTTATGACTACTTATTTACAACAATTGTTGATTCTATCCCTAATCCTCCTACTCCTCAATCACTTGTAGGTAAGGGAATTCTACTTGGTAAAAGACTCCTCAACTCTTCAAAATATTAGTTAGTATGCATTATTTTGAAAAAGCTATCAAATGAACTTTTTTTATAAAATAAAAATAGGCCTTGTGTGACATTGCATCTTTATATGAATGAAAATAATTTTTAAATATGTATAAAATAAAATTAAAAAAAGTCAAAATATTTTATTTATTTATTTCTTACTACGTGTCTGGTAATAATAATTATAAATTAAAGCTAAAAAAGTATAAATAATTTATAATCAATCTAATATTTTTTATTCAATTTAAGCTTTCAATAATATATGGAGTCAATATAGAACTGCAGTTTTTAAAATTTTAAATTTTTAAAGCCATCAAACAAGAATTTATACATTTAGATATAAAGTTGTTAATAGTACCTTAAAATTCTTAATGAAGATAGAAGTTAAATGCATGCAAATCAATAGTAATTTAAAAGGTATTTCTTAAGTAAATTAATTTAAGTAAATAAATACAAAGACATAAGTAAAATCAATTAAAATATTTTTCTTCTGGTTATAAATCTATTTAAAAGACTTGTTTTTAATGATCTATTATAATTGATCTTGAAATTTAATAAATAATTCCTTCTTTAATGATTAATACTAAAATAAATTCAAAATACTATAAAATGAGAATTGTAATTTTATAAAAATTGGAGATTTAAAAATATTCCAAATGAAAAATTAACTTGCAAAAAAAAATTATTTCTATCATTTTACAAAATTTTTAAATTAAAAAAATTGCACAAGAAAACAAAATATATATTTTTGAGTAGGAAAGAAGTGCTAGAGAAAGTAAATAATTTATTAATGCTATCTAAATGCTTAAAGATAATATTTAATAAAATGATTTTTCTTGATAAATTATTTAAATTTACTAAGCTCTTAAATTATCAGTTTTAAAAGAATAAATAGTTAGTTATTTGATTTTACTATCAATCAAAAATTAAAAAATTTAAAATATAAAAATTTTAGTAATGGAAATGAATATATTCATTAATGCATATATAAATAAGTTAATCAGTTTTGATAAAAAATGCTCATTAATTAATAAATAAAGATAAATTGTATTAAATAAAATGGATATTTATGAATATGATTTAAGAGCATTGACAAACAAATTATTTATTAATCAATACACACATATAAATTTGAAACAAAAAAAAAACTTATATCGTTTGTATAATAAATTAAATAAAGTCACTCAACTATATATATATATATAATTTGATTAGTTAACAATATCTTAATAATTTACATCAATCAAAGAAAGTTGTACATTTTTCAAAAACTATATCTTTGAAATAGCCTTTAAGGAGTAGTATATTAAATTATTCAGGTCAATCATAATAAGCAAAAAATTGATAAAATTGTAGTATTTAGTACATGACTGAGCCTAATCCAAAGTTATTATCGCTTTTAGAAAAAATAAATAATCCTATTGAGAGTTTGAATCTCTCAATCAAGGTTCATGGTGTTTATGGGTTTCCTGAAGAATGGAAAACAACTGATGATTTGAATCCAAACCTATTTACTTACTAAACTAAATTTTTAGGGTTAGATATATTAGAGGGAAAGATAGTGCCCAGATAGCTGACTGAAAAAGAAATCAAAGAAGCTGAAGAAGCTGCAGCTGCTAAGAGCAAAAAGCCTGCAAAGCCTGATCCTAAGCATTAACCACCACCCGAACCTGTTCTAACTCCTGAGGAGCAAGAGGCTTTAAGAATTAAAAAAGAATAGGAAGAAGAGGAAGAACGCAGACGCCAAGCGGAGTGGGATGCATTAGATGAAAAAGAAAAAAATTTCAGAACTTTAGAAGATAAGCACAAGCATCCATGGGTTAATTATGAAAAAGCTGAAGGAACTTAGTTAAAAGAAGGCGAATAATTAGTTATTCTAGAAGAAAGAGTATATGATGAAAAGGGAGAATATATTTACTTTACAAAACTTCCTACATTAACAGAAGAAGAGTTAGTCAAGGCGAGAAAATAAAAAAATAAAAACCTTAATGTCAATGATCTTAATTAAGTTTAAATGAGGGCTTGGGTCGATTTAAGCGACTTTGAAGTCCCTGGCACTGTAGAAGTTGTTAAGCGTTGCTACTTAGAATAGGTAAACTCAATAAATAAGTTAAATATTTGTACTAAAAAAAAAATAAAAGCTTATTACAAAAAATAAATAATACGTTGATAGAAGTTACTTAATGTTAGCCTAAATAGTTTCAAATTTAAATATATCTATCTATCTATCAATCTATTTAGGAATATAAAATAAGATATCGTTTTTAAGTTAAAATGAAACTTATTGCATACATTATTAATTATTAATTTAACAGCCAAAATTATTTTATTTAGAAATTTTTCTATTTCATTAAAAATAGATTTTGACACCTGAAACTCCTGCTGAAATACCCAGACCTAATTTGGAAAAAACTTACATCAAAATTACTATTTCTATGGATAGGGCAATATCCCCACTAGTTGAAGAAGTTTTACCCACAATCAGAGATTTAATTCCTAGACCTCCTCCTATTCCACAATAACCACCAAGCAAATAATGCATCTCTGAATTTAAATCAGAATTAGTGTTAGCTATGGAATCTTTAGCTTTAGAATACTTTTAATTTAGCAATTAAAACTTCAGCAACAATAACAATGAAAAAAAGTAAGCTTTTACAGTTTAGAAGGCTCAAGAAGCTTAAGCAAGAAAGGAGTAATTCTTATTCCACTTTAATAAAGATGGAAAATACAAAGTTCTTAAAGAGAGACTCAAAAAGTCTATAGTTAAAATATGCAGAGATAAATTTTAAAAGAGTGGATCAATTACAGGTATTACCACTGATCAGAGGGATTAATTCTACTCTGAATTATACGTTTTCTTGATGGAATAAACAAGACAGACTCTCAGTGACTTAGTTTCTTCAAAAAGGTATTTATTCTTTAAATTTAACATAATTCTATTGAAATAAACCAATAAGCAAATATTTCAAACAAATTTGAATGTTTATTTGAAAATTATTTAACAGAGAAGAGTTGCATGAAGATATTGTTACCACATACGAGTAAAGCTAAAAAGAAAGAGACAGAATTTTATAGAATATCACAAAAGAATCTGAAAAGGATAAACTAATACGTTTGGCTACTGATTATGAGATTTTGAATTAAATTGATTTGGCTGAGAAGAATTTTAAAAATCTCATCTAATTAAATAAAAGAGAGCCAACTTCATATTTTGCTTACACAAAATTTTTACTAAGAAATAAAAATTTAAGTAAAGCAGAAGAAATGCTTGAAAAAGCTCTTATTTTTGATGTAGAGAATAAGGTAAATTGTTTGATTTGTATTCTGCAATTAGATTAATTGGTGAATTATAAATTTTAAGGAATATTAAATTTTGATGGCGTGTTTGCTCTTAAGAAGAAATAGATATAAGGAATCTTTACTGATTTTAAGAGGACTAGTAGAAAAAAATCCAACTAGTATCTTATACAATATACTTATTTCATTTGCTTACTTAAAATTCACTAACGAAACTAAACTTGCTGAAAAATATAAGAGAATAGCTGAAAGAATCTTCCTTAGAAATTAAGGACTTCTTTAATCAAAAGCAAACCATAAAAAACACCCTAATCCATTTGAAGTCCCAACTTTCAAGCCCATTTAAAACGAGGCTGAAATGAATAAAGGTCCCCAACTTAATAACGAATAATGGAATGAAATTTATGTAGAACTAATTGATTTCTTCTCGAAAAATAACCTCTTTGAGCTGGTTGAAAAATGCTTAGATCTAGTTTTTGATCTTAATACTTACAAGAATGACTTGATCTAATGTTAGATTTAACAGTTCAAAGGAAACTATGATGAATGTTTAAATATTGTAAACAGAATTATTGAAAGCAATAAAAACAGTTATGAGGTATTAATGATTAAGGCTAATATCTGCTATCTATCAAGTAAAATTTTCAAACTTAAAATAAATTAACTAATTAACTAACTAACTAACTAACTAATTTATTTTTTTTTAACAGATAAGTTGTATGAATGTGAAGAAACATTCTTAAGAGCTCTTAAAATTAAAAACTAAAAGCAACAGGCTTAGCATAATGTGACCATTTATCTAAGATTAGGTTATATTTATTTATATAGAAAATCTTGGGGAGACGCTAAAGCAATCTTTGCAAGGTCAGTAGAGAGTAAATCTAACTCAAGCTTGGCCTGGCTCGGTTTGGGTATTTCTTGTTTAAGAATAGGAGAGCTAAAAGAGGTAAATTTGATTTAATGTTTAATTAATTTTATTTTTATTTACTGATTAACAAACTTAAAATAGGCTGAAGAAGCACTTTCTCAAGCAAATATATATGATCCCTTCAATGGAGATACTTGGGGATACTTAGCGTTATTATGTTTAGTAATAATTTTGATTTTTGTTTAATTAAATAATTTTGACTATCTAAATTTAATAAAACAGATACAGCCTGGTAGATTCACTCAAGCCAACCAATCATTAAGAGAATTATTTAAGACTGAAGTAGCAGACTTTGGTTTACTGGAAGAATTGGGTGACGAATTAGCAAAAATTGGATACAATGAGACTGCAGAAAAACTTTACTTAAAAATTTTCGAAGTTTCTGATTAAAAATAAGTTATTTCAAGCTATGGAGAGATTAATTTGAAATTAGGTAAGATCTACACATCTCTAAAGAAATATCAAGAAGCATTACACTGTTTTGAAGAAGCTCAAAATAATATTGAAGGAGAGAGTGCTAAAAGCGAAATTAAAATGCTTATTGATAATGCTAAGTATTATGCCTCACGTTAAAATTATGAGTGAGAAAATTAATGTTAAGAAAATTATAAATTTGTAGAAAGTTTTTTATATGGATGAGTAAAACTATTAGGATTAATCTTATCAAAGAAATTAAAAATTTTAAGTTAAGATTCTTCTTTCTTTTATTCATTAATTAATTAATTAATTCATTCATTCATTTGTTTAATTATTTGATTATTCCAAGACAGGCTGTGTAACATTTAGTTAATGAACTTCTTTTTTATTGCTTAAAAAATTCAATTTTAAACAGATAATTTTATTTTCTTAAAAATAATTCCAGCAATGTAATGATTAAGTACTTTTGATTATTTTTACCACATCTAACCAAAAATGAACATAGGTTATTTAAGACGATGAATTATGTTTGAAACAATGTTTACAATTGCTTTTAGTCAAAATTAATTTGACGATTTTTAGTTTATTTATTACTTAAAAAAATCATTTTTTTGCTAATAATAATGTTGAGTTTATTTTATAAAGAGGATGATGAATTTCCATGTCATTAAAAAATAATATAAATTATCTTATTTAAATTAATTGCAAAATTTAGATGAATTTTGATTTTTTGGAACCTAAAGGAGTTATTCATGATTGTTTATTTATTTAAGCTAAATTAACTAGTAAAATAAGGAAATAAAATATTAGTGATTTCAAACAAAATGAAGTATTTTGTTAATAAAAGAAATTTACAAATTTGAAAATAATTGATTAGTTTTATTTAGAATAGGAAAAATATTAATAAACCAAAATATTGCAATTTGCTGTTTTTTATCATTTACGTTATATAATTATTTATAGTTTACTACTAGTTTTTTGCTTAATTTTTTTTGATAAGTTGCTTGAATTGAATTTTATTGCTTATCTTTTTCTCTTTAGTATTACTAAGTTAACATCTAAAACATTACATTTAAATAATAAAAAATTAATACATTTAATTCTTCAACTGTATTAATGAGACAGTAATAATCACTTAAAAATAATAAGAAAAAAATTAAAATATTTGAATTTTAGAAATAGAAAAATTATTTGATTTATCATTTCTTTAATATCTACCCTGTACTTTACATAATTTTTATAGTTTTAATGCTAATAAATAAATTACTTATTTGGAATTTAAAGTATTACTTTGATTTGTTTCGTTATTTGGCTATTGCTGGAAAGTATAAATTTTTATTTTATTTTGAGAATGAGAGAAGTGGTTTTTATTAAACTATTTGATTTTAGGTGATAAGCAGGAATTAATGTTATTTTAACCTGATAATATAATCTATTATTTAATTTAATAATTTGCGATATGGTAATAAATTAGAAACAATACTATATAAATATGAGTTTTTGAATAAATATACTTGGGAATAATTTAAGATTGATTTGGATTTGTTTATTTATTTATTAATTAATTAGTTAGAATTATTTATTTACAAATATTTGTTATTAAAATATGTGGACTTGAGACGATTTTTGTTAATTTCCCATCAAAGGTCGAACCATTCATGAGATAAAACTTATTTTATAGAGAATCTTTATTTTGGGTTAGGGTGTAACATTCCTTCTAAAAGATTTTTTAATTGTGGTACTTTTGAGTGTTCAAAAGAAGAAATAAAATCTAACATCCTAGAAATTTAGGCATCACCCCAAAATTAAGACACTTATTCTTATTTGTAGAATTTTGAGTAGAGTGCATCGTTAGAATCGGCCATGACCTCAAAAGGATTTTAATGAATTAATGCATTAAATAAAGCAATACCTAAAGCAAAAATGTCAGTTTTTCTTTCATCAAAAGCTTTTATGTCATCAAATTATTTTGCTTTTAATCTTTTCATATTTTCTATAATTTCAGGTGCTACATTCTTCTTTGATCTGTGAAGCCAATTTTTAACCTGAACTTAGGGGTCTAATTCGTGTTTTGCAGCAAAGCCAAAGTCAGAAATTTTAGGTTCTGAATTAAATAAAATAATGTTTTCCAACTTGATGTCATTATGAGCAATTTTTTTCTCTTCATGCAGATATTATATTGCTAAGGCAATTTTTTTAAAACAATATTTTAAGTAGGATATTTCTAGTACATTAGGATAAACTTAACTCAGCATTTACAATAAATCACAATTACCCTTTTCAAGAAGAATACAGCATCCCTTAATATTAGTGTCTACAATAGATGTGTTTTATATTAATGAATCATGTTTAAGTTCAATTATATTTGGGTGGTTTAATTTTCTAAGTGTATTATACTCATTTTGTAAATGAGCGCATTCACGAGAGTGGCCAGAGCATTGTTCGCGGCCTTCTTGCTTGTAAAAATTCTATGAGTTGTGCTTGATAACTTTCAAAATTTAAGACTACTTATTCTTGTTAGTGATTGAAAATATGCATGAATTACTTGACTCTCCTATTTATTCAAGCATATAGGATGATAAGTTAATACCACATTTGTCTTAATTAGATATGGAAGATAAGTGTTAAGAATAAAGATTTTCAATAGACATTTTTTGTATTTATTAATTGTCAATTTAATACTTTTTTAATTTACTAAATTTGTAAATTCTTTTTGTTATTATCTAAGTTAGTTTTTATTAAATTTTTATATATTTTTTCTTTAATGTAATTTATTATTTATATTTGTTTAGACTGGTTTTTTTTAATATTTATTAAGCCTTTTTTGCTTGTGTTTAAAAATTCTGAAGATTTCTTTTCTTAATTTTTTTTACACTAAATTAAATTAATTGATTTTTAAATGATTTGATTGCTTATGAGAGATCGAATAATTTTTTAAGTAATATTTAATTCACAATAGTATTCTTTAGCTATTAGAAAAACTAAGACATGATTTTAAATATAATATCTTAGCGATTTTCACGCTATATTCAGACGCAAAGTTAATAATATTCATGTAAGAATTTATTGTCTAATATAATAGATGCATTAACGCATTAATATAGATAATTATTATCTTATTATTCAACATTTTTTTTTTTATTTCCTTATAAATTTAAATGACATTAATATTCACATTTTAAACAATTAATTATTTTTAGTGGCATAAATATTTTTGAACAAATTCTTTTCCAATTTGTTTGGATTTTATTTAACAAATTTTAAAAAGAGTTACATTTTAATAAAAATGAAATTATCATTAATCTATTTTGTTATGAGAAATACATGTCAAAAACAAATTTTTCTCTCACATAAATTCAGCATAGCAGTGCAATTTTTTTTAGCCTCAGCAAACTTAAAATTTATAAAATAATGTTATATTTATTAATAAGAAAATTTTTTATAGGTCTTAGATTGTTCTATTTCTTATTGCTATTTTAATTTTTTTTTTTGAAATAGACACTTTTTATCTATCAAATAGTAAGTTTCATTAAATATATGTAACAGTAATAAGATATATTCATAAGTATTTTTTCAAACATTTCAAATGCTATCGCTTTAATTTTTAATGTTTTGTTGAAATAATTTTTATTGGATGATTTAAGTTTAGGGAAATTTCTATTTTTATTATTTAAATGTTCGCTTTTGACTTGGAATATTTTAATAAATAATATGATCTCACTATTTGATGAAATCCATTAAAAATAACAATTAATCGTCTAGCTAGCGGGGCATTCATTCTCAGAAAATAATTTGACCAATATTATTTTAACCACAAAAATAGTGATTGATTTTATAAAAAGAAAAAGACAAACAGACATACATACATATTTGATAAATTTTAATATAAAAAAAAATCAACATTATAATTATTGTTTAGAAAATAGATAATAAAGTTGTAAATTAAAAATGCGTTATTATGATGTTTCTTATGGAATTATATGTATTTTCTTTGTTAGCTTAATATAGATATTATAATATTAAATATCTTTTTATCTATCATTTCAATAAATTTATGAAATAGTCAAAAAAATTTTATTACAATTAACAAGATTGTTTTGATTCATTTTAATTAAATATTTTTTTATTAGATTTTTCAAATCCATACTTATAAAATCTTGCTTTAAATATAATCTTAATTTCTATATTTAATTAATTTAATATTTAAACAAGTTTTTTATCATTTTAAATTTTATTTCATGCACACACCTTTTAAAAAATCATTTTTATGCGCTAATTATTTGAATCTTTAAAATAATAATGGCGGGTGTTTAACCTTATATTACAGCACAAAATTTGCAAAAATTTAAAAATATTAGCCAACAAATTTTTTTTTAGAATAAAAGAAATTTAAACAATTTAGAGAGATAGATATTAATTCCCAATAAGTATCAGAAATCAATCAAAGAAATGTTAAGAAAAAGCCCTTATATTTAGGAGAATTTTGACTCCTTTTTTACAAAAGAGTGGGATAGGAGCAATTCATTGTTAAATAGCTAGGAATCAATAACACAAGCCTTAAATTTTATGCAGAATTTAAGATTAGATCATTTTGAGAATTCCCCTGCTAAAGGATGCTTAAAAGATATGATAGAGGATCATAGAAGTGCAGATATTTCAAGAAATTTTAACTAATCATAGTAAATGAAATAGAGTACTGGAGCAATGGTTGATATTTCCTCATAAATTAATAAATCTACAAGAATGGCTGAAAATATGAATCCCTTCACTAATTAAAATAATAAAAGATCTATAAATTACTCTGCTTTTGATTAAACTTCATCTCTATTACTCTAAGGAAATAATGATTTGTTTGCTTAAAAAAAACCATTCATAGATAATAATAATATAATGAAGTAAATCCTAGAAAACGACAGCCATATGTATTCAAGTCCTTAGTTTTGCTCTTATTGCAAGCTTCATTTTGATTAGGTACTTTTGCTTAAAAGACAACAAGAATCATCTAACTGTAAGGAAAACTCTAATTTTTAGAATAAAAAATCTGAGTAGAAGAATAAACTCGATTCATTTTTCATTAAAAAGCAGAAAAATCCAACATAAACACCATAAGCTTTAAATTTATAGCAACAAAGCTTTAGCAATATGATGAGCTAGTCATCATCGAATTAGGTTTAACAAACTTTATATAAATTTTCTACTAATCATTAATAAAGCAAAGATTTCAATTTAAATAATATTCCCGCTAATAATTTTACACACAACAATAACTTTAACATTTAGCCTATTGAGTAAAACTCTGAAAAATTATTTTAAAAGTGTAACGAATGCAACAGATTAGTCTGTTTCAAATGCTGCAAGTAGTGCTCTAAGTGTGAAAATATTGTATGTCCCTTACCATTTTGCACGACTGTGATTTATGAGCAGTATGATGATGTAATCCTTTGTAGCAAATGCGTTAATGTCTCTTGAAAAATAAAAAAATGATAAATTAATAAGATAAAATGCGTTAAGAATAATTAAAAAAATACTTTAAATATGCAACATCGAATATTATAATTTATTACTATTATAAACACACCAAAGATAAACAAGCAATAAATAAAAAAAACAAAAAAAATAGTATATTCAAATACATCTATACAAAATACATTAAATTTAAAAATAATTTATTAAAAAGATCTTATTTATTTCATATATTTTCTTTTAGCATTAAGGTTACCTGTTTATGTACTATGGATTTAATCTAAAATTATTTCGTTTTTTTGTTACTTTTTCAATTTATTTATAATAATGCTACAAACAAAAAGTCAATAACTTTTATTTAATATATATAAATATTTGAAATTAAGAATAGACAATTAAAATTTTAAGTTAAAAATATAAGAAAGAAATCATTTATTTGTAGACTTCTCATTTACATCAATTAAAATGTAAATTTGAAAAAGAAATTCAAATAAAATAGAAAATCTTTTCAAAGTAAAATTTCCTACATTGATTTCTCATTATTATTATTATTGTGGTTGTATGTAAAAAAAATTTGAATCTGAAGATAGATTACTCGTTTTTATTAAATTAAATAAGCCAAATTTAAAAAAAGAAAGACAACAAAATTATGAAAAGTGCATCAATAGAAGAGGTTGAATTACACAATTGATGATTTGTGATTTTAAATTTGGTTTTTTACATAGATAATTTTACTTAAAAACTGTGATTCAATTTGTCATTTTGAAACAAATTCTGAGTAAGTTGTTATGACAAAGTTTAAAATTTTTAATTTAATTTAATTTAGCTATAGTCTGGATGGAAACGAAATAGCTTCATAAATATCTCTTTGCATTTAAAAATGTGTAAACATTCAGAGTTTAAAATTAAATTTAAGGTAAAACATAAAATATTTGGATAGATAATTATCATCCTTCTATTTAAAGCTTAACCAATTTAGATATTGAAAACTACAACCTACTTGGACAAAGGATTTCATAACTTAATAATCTTAACGCCTTAGAAATTTATCTATAGTATGTTTAAATTTTTCTATTTTATATCAAATTAGTATTTATTTTACCTCTTTCAAATTAATGTTTAGTGGCAACAAGATCGGAGTATAAAAAATGAAATCACTATTAGAGAATATTTCTAAATGCTAGTATCTTGAAAGTTTAAATTTATAATTGAGGTATAATTTATGATCTATGTAACTATTTCTAACTACTTTATTAAATTAAAGCCAAAATGATTTAAAAGACTAAGGATGCTCTATTCTAGGAAATAGTATTTCTTCCTTATGCAAGCTTAAATTTCTAACAATAGATATATCGTATTAAATTATATTTATAATTTTTAAACCTTTATGTTGAATATTAATAATCAGTTATAATATGATTACAGAAGAAGGAATTTTTAATTTTAGTAGGTAAATAAGCTAGTTGACTAGCTTAGAGAATTTTACATTTTACATATAGTAATCATTTTTTATTTAAATTTAATTTATTTAATTAATTAATCTTCATACAAATTAAAAAAGTAAAAATTATATTGGCTCTAATGGTTCTCAAAATATTGGAAATTCATTTATAAACTTCAAAAAACTCAAATCTCTGTATTTAGACATCGGGTAAAATACTCATTAAATAGTAAAATGAAATTTTATGTGCCTCTATTAAAAAATTTGATAAGAGAAATTAATTTATTATTCTATAATAAAATAAAAAATATTTTCAAATACTCTAACAAACTAAATTGTTATGGAATCTGCCTAATATGTATAAAATAATAGAATTGATTATTAATAAAATAATATTGAAAACTAGATGGAATAAAATAGGAGATGATGGTGGTTATAAATTATTCTAATACCTTTATGAAATAAATAATTTGTCAAATTTATCTTTATATTTTAGGTAAAGAAAACAGTAATTGCATATTTATTAATAATAAATGAAAAATAAATATTAGTGGAAATTCAATCACTTCAGTGGGTATTTCAAAAATAGGCGAAAAACTTTTAAAATGCTAAAATTTAACAAATTTATATTTAAACTTAGAGTAAATAGTAAATGTTTTTACTGATTTAATTTACCTTGATTATAAAATAGGATGAATCAAATATCTGATACAGGCGTATTAAAAATTGTATCTTCAATAGTAAGAATGAGTTGTTTAAAACACCTAAATTTAAATTTTAGGTAAATATAAATTTAAAAATCTTAATTGTATGTGTCCTTAAACCTTTTTCAAAAGAGATTGTGGAATAACAGACTTAGGTTTAGGATAATTTGGACAAGAGATTTCTAAAATTTAGAGTTTGATTTGTCTTAAGCTTTCATTTTCGTAAAATTTTTTAATTTACAATTAATTTTAGTAATAAAATAAATAAAAAAATAATATTAATAAAAATTAAAACTTTTAAGATCTAATCAAATTAACTTAAACGGAGCTGTTTTGTTGAGCAAGCATATATCAAAAATAAAAAGACTTTTAGCACTTAAACTTAAAATGAAGTAATTATTATTTTTAAAAATTTTTACTAAATTCTTTAATATTAGGGCCTGCTAATTAAGCAAAGAATACTCAAAAATTGTTTAGAAAATTTACAAAGGAAAGTATTTAATAAATTATGAATTAAAAATATGAAGTAAATTAAAAAAAAAATTAAATCTATAAAAAGTTCATATTCAATTATTTGTAAATATAATTTCATGCTTTTAAGTTGTTTTTTTGTTAAATTTAATACATTTTTTTGTAATAATTCAAAAAGAATATAAAAATTCCTAATTGATTAATTTTTTATTAATTCAATTTAAAATTAACTATAAAAAGTTCTTATTCAATTATTTAAATATAATATCATGCTTTTAAGTTGTTTTTTCGTTAAATTTAATACATTTTTTTTATAATAATTGAAAAAGAATATAAAAATTCCTAATGATTGATTTTTTATTTATTAAATTTGAAAATATAAAAAATTCTTATTCAGTTATTAGTAAATATAATATCATGCTTTTAAGTTGTTTTTTTGTTAAATTTAATACATTTTTTTTATAATAATTGAAAAAGAATATAAAAATTCCTAATGATTGATTTTTTATATATTAAATTTAAAATTAATTTAATTTTATAAATACTTAATTTTAATTAGAAATTTTTTTATTGAATAATTTAATTATGAATTATAATTTAACTTTAATTTTAATTAAAAATACATGGATATGAATCAAATTTAGTTTATGTGTTTTGATTGATTTTTCTTTCAGGAATTAAAAGCAAGCAAAATAAAAATGTTATTCTTATTTTTTTATTTTATTTATAACATGTTTTTTAAATAAATAATTCAGATTTATTTTAAAATTATTGTAAGATTAATTTTATTTTTTAATTTTAAATAACATAAATTCTTAATAAATAAAATGTTTCAATTATTTATTGATTAAATTGTAATTGCAAATACAATAATAGAATTTTATATATTTTACATAAGATTTTAGTATTTTTTGAGTATAAAATAGATAAATACTACCATAATTAATCATCTAAATTTTAAAAACATTAAATATTTTGCTTAGAAAACTATGAGAATACGTCAGATGTGATAAGATTTATTGTTACGCACGCTTACATAAATAATATTATCCGTATTATAAAGGTATAGTATGTAGTAAATAGTTGGAGAAGAAAAGTGGGAAAATTATTATTTTAATTAACTAATTAACTAAGGAAATATAATACATAAATATATAATTATTTGAAAATAAAATACTTATATTTAACATAATAAATTAGAGATATATATTTTGATTAATTTTTTAATATTACTGGTTTTAATTGCTTATTTCAAATTTTAGTTTGCTTTCAATATATAATTAAGTCATGGTTGTCACCAAATTTAATTTTGTTTTCATCAAAGATTCTTTTAAGTTCTTCAATGTAAATTGTGTGGTATTTATCAACATCTTATGCAGTAGGCTCAGCGATCTAAGGAAGCTTAATGGCTTTTCCTACAATTGTGTTTACTTTGAGACGAGGTTCAGGAAGTAAACCCAATCTTGACCAGAAAATAAGACCTACAAGCTTAACTTTGTTCATTAGCAATCTGAATTCTTCAAATTTTTCAAAATACTCAAACATTTTATTTTCACCAAAAATATAAACGGGGTGGACGTTATATCCATAACGAAGAGCGAATTTAATGAAACCCTTACGATTTTTAATGAATACTTTATCTTTTGTACTTGAAGAAATTGTAGCTTCTTCAAATCCTCCAGGCACAATGCTTAGATTTTTATTTGCTGACATTAACTTTTTAAGATTCTAAGCATCAACTGGTACTATTCCGCTAAATTTATGGAGCATTCCTAAAAGTGGCATGTATAAAAGAACTCTGCTCGCACAAATGCTTTATTTACCAAATCTACCTTTAAATTAATTTAAAGTCATTCCAAGAGTAACTACATTATGGGGATGAATTCCAAGTAGAACTTTTTCTTTTGCAAGTTCTTCTTCGAAGTGTAAGCCAAATTCATCAAAATAGAGATCCATATCAAAATAATTAAGTAATCTGCACCAAGCATCCCAACGCTTAGCATAAATTTGAGTAATTATTTACATAACAGAGAGTGTAATGCACAAAATGTCTCCTTAGATTGCTTTGAAATAAATGTAGCACATAATAAAAGGAGTAGTAAGATAGGTCATCATAAAAGCTGATCCAACAATTGATCTCCATGGGCGGATTTCTCTTTCTTTAGGAGTAACTGTAATTAATTTTGCTTGATTTTGTTTGGCTTATTCTGATGATGAAGAAATACTTTAAGCTTCTACTTAGCTAGTAGTGGTATTTGCTGTTGTTTCTGAAGTATTATTAGTCATGGTTTTTTTTCTTCAAAAATTTAGATTTTAATAATATTCTTTGATATAATAAAATTATAATCTTGCTGGATCTCTAAATGATGGTAAAATTTTTAATATGCTGTTTTGTATTAAAAATATATGGACTGAATGCTTATAATCATCATTAGTAATAGAACTTTAAGACGTATCACTTCGTAATAATTTAAAGACGTAAAAAAAAAAATTTTGTTGAATTCTATCAAAAGGTAAATTTGATATAAAATTAATACACACAAAATATGAATTAGTTCTATAAAAATATATAATTTGGTTAGTAATTTATTATATCTAAAAATTTAAAATCAAATTATTCTTCTATATTTGCTAGAAAAAATAAAAATCAAATAGTTCTAAATGTAAAAAAAAAGTAATCTTTATTATTTTTATCTTAAATTTGTACATAAAACAGTATTAGAACCAATAATCGCTTATTAATTAAATAAAAACTAATTCATTTTAGCATCATCAAATTATTTACTTTCATACTTTATTTTGGTCTATCTAATTTTATTTATCTAATGAAACTATTCTTAAAATATTCATCTTATTCAAATTTAATTCAGTGTGTTTGTGTTTTTTATTTCTCATTTTAATTATTTTAAAAGGAAAAAAAAATTAATCAAATAAATAATGCATAAATTGTTAAAAATATTTTATTTAAAAATTAAGATATTTTAAACTAATTAACCCTTCATTTTTAATTAGTTTTGAAATTTGTTTTAGTTCAAAATTTACAATTATAAATTAAAAAATTTAAAGAAATTATTTTATTTAATATATCTGTATTTGAAAAACAAATTTAATTTATTTATTAATTATTTCTAATTTTTATATTTTTAGGTAAGAAAAATTTAAACATTAATTTCTTACTGAACATATCTTTTATAAAAAAATATAGATAAAGTTAAAATAAAAAATATTAACAAATATTGTATGGAAATTATAAAACATATTAATTTGCCAGTTATGCTATCAATATAATTTTAGCTCTTCTTTAACATTGTAGATTTTGGAGTATTTTTCATATAAGGCTTAGATTTATTCAATATATTAGGTATGATATTTTTCTACTATATCCTAAGAAGGATTTTCGATGTGAGGAAGATCCATAGGTTTTCCAACAACAGTATGAATTTCGTGATTAAATTCAGGTAGCATTCCTAATTTAGACCAGAAAATGACACCAACTAATTTAAATTTGTTTAAAAATAGTCTAAAATTCTCATACTTATCAAAATAGTTGTATATTCTATTTTCATTAAACACAAAAGTAGGATAAACCTTGTATCCGTATCTTATTGCATACTTTATAAATCCTTTTCTTGATTTAATAAATATTCTATTTTCTTTTCTAGAGGATATAGTTGCTTCCTCAAATCCGCCTGGTAATAAAGCTATGTTGTTTCCTTTTTTCATTATTTGTTAAAGACTCTCAGGATTTACAGAAACCATTCCTCCTAATTTATGGAGAAGACCCATAATTGGAGCTATAGTTACCATACGGGATCCGCATACTACAGCATTTTTTCCAAAATGATCTCTATGGTTATTTAAGAACATACCCAAACTAAAAATACCATGAGGGTGAACGGCAAAAAGACTTTTGTCTTAATTTATAGGGCCGTCAACTGTCTCGAAAGTGAAGGCATCAAAATATAATTCTAAGTCAAGGTATCTTAATAAGTTGAGATAAGTCTAGCTTCTTTTTGCAAAAATTTAAGCTATTATTTGTAAGGCAGATAGAATTATGCATGCTAAGCTTCCCTTATAGGCATAATAGTAAACTATGAGCATTAAAAAAGGTCCAAGTCCATATAATAGTAAGATAGATGATCCTACTAAAGTTCTAAAAGGTCTCTTTGGTAAATCTTTTAACTTTGAAAATTCTGTCATTTGTAAATTTTAATAAAAATTTGATTTTTAATATTTATTATTTTTTTAGCAATGCTTTTCTTTTCAAATTTTAAAGATGTATTTTAACAAAGATTTCAACAATATAACTCAAACAAGAAATCATAATTGGGCAATCCGAATTAATTCAAATCAAATAATTTTATTTTCACTAAATAAAAATGAAGAAAAAAATAAATTTATTTCACAATTTTATTCAAAGTAACACAAAGATAAAAAAAATGCTGACATTTTATGTAAAAAGCAAAAATTTGTTTACTTCTTCTTTAAATTTTATTCTCGCAATATTTTTTCTTACTTTTTTTAGAAAATTTCAATGAATATTAATTATTAAAAAAAATTAGTTAGTAAGTAAATAAAATTTGTAGATTAAAGTCACTTGTTTTTAAATAAAGTCAAAATTAAAATTGATAAATATAAATTTAGAGGATTACATTTAATATAAAGAAAGTAAGAATATTCTACATTGCTTATCTATTTAATTTATGTATTACGTAAAAAAAAAATTTTTATTTCTTTTAAGCTTAATTAAAAAAATGGAAGTATGATGCACAAAAAAATAATCAAACTCAATTAATACTTACAAAATTTGCATACTTATAATTGAATTTTATAATAGCTTCAAATTAAAAATTAAATAAACTTGATGCATTTTTCCAAACAAATTCTAACTCAAATTAAAAAATTAAACTAAAAGTGATAATTTAATTATTCTTTTAATATAGTTAAAAACTCATTAATACACCCTGTAAAAGGTAATTGCATCGATTGAAAGAATAGAAAAAAACTAAAAATTATTGCTATTATAATATTTCAATCTTATTTGCAATTTTTTTTTAATTTTGAGTTTTCAGTAAATTTAAAAATATTTAGGTGGATACATTTTTTATTGTAAAAAAAATGTATATTAAAGTATTTAGTTTCGATGGTAAGGTCGCAGTTAAATATCATTTTTTTTAAGCGTGAGAAGCGTATTAACTTTATTAAAAAATTTAAGTGACTTATTATTACTTATCTTGCATAATTAAATCAATGACGATAGATTTCGTTTATTAAAATAAAACAAAAGTAATAGTTAGTATCCGTCAACTTTTATAATTACTTTCAACTTTTTTGAGTCATTTTAGATGCACATAATATAATAAAGAAGCATATCATTTGCTTTAGCTATGCAACACACAAAAAAGATAAATTTTTAACACAGCATTTGAAAATAAAGAAATTAAATATTATTTACTTAAAGTAAAGAATTAATAAAAAATATATAATAATAGGGAGATATTGATTGAGTTTAAAAAGGCTGAATTTTATTTCAAAAATAGATGGCTCTTTAAATATTTGAAAGTCTATTTGATTTTATCTTAAACTTTGTATACAACATATTCGATCGCCTTGGAGGTCCTAAATTGGTCTCTTTGTGCTCATTTTTAATTAGAAAAGCATTTACATTCTTTTGTTGCTTCTTATTGGCAATCTAAATATTTGTAGTTGCTTATTATTTCTTGATTCCTAATATGCAATAAGAATTGACTCTGCATTTCTAAAAAGATATCCATGAACATTATCTAGGCTTCTATTTTAATTAAGACCACAAATTGAGAATATGCTAAAGTCTCAATGAATAGTAAAATCTTAACAAAGCCAAAGGATTAGAAAATGTCAATAGCGAATTGAAAACTCAAAGCAGCAACGAAACAACAACTGACCATGAAGCTGGAAATATAGACAGTAGTAGTTAATAGTAGGTAAATGGAAATATCAAATAAGAAAAAGAGTTTGAATAGGTAAAAAAAAGCACTTTATCAGCAATCGACTCAGATTTAAAGACTGTTTGTAACATTCACCTTCACAATTAGCGTTAAGAAATTTACTTTGAACGTGAATCCTACTAAATGAACCTACGTTTAGTTTTGTTTGATCTTTAAAATAAAGGATTTAGCCAAGGAGTAGTTCCTATTGAAATAATTATTTTAGATAGAAATGGAGATAGTCTTGAGATAAAAAAAACTGTGCATTTTAACTAGAACTAGAAAAAAAGGAATATTTTAGAACGTATTTTTTCAAGCCTAGGCACAAAACTGCTTAGAATTTTAGATATATAATTAGATGATAATCAATATGAAATAGATCAAATCTTATTTGAGAAGCTTCCTAACAGCTTAATTGATTTGCAAGCAATTATCATAAAAGTTTAGGATGTAGGTATATTTATATAGTCTTCTTCACTAGTAATCAATCCTATTTTGAGAGGATTAAGATACTATCTCTATTACTGGTTCTACTCAACAAGTATAATTATGACTATGGCTATTTCAACATATCTCTTCCTCTTTTACTACATATACTATTGCATTAAGCCTTGCATAGTTGATGCCTGCAGAAATAGAAGAAAACTACACTATGATTGAAGTTAATAAATTCTTTAAATATAAATTAAGATTAAAATTAAAGTAGCTAGTTGTTAGAAATAATTTTATTAAAGTTTTCGTTTCTAATAAATTGGTATGGTTGATTAAATATGTTTATTTATTTATTTATTAATCATAATTTGAATATTGTATATTATCATTACATTATTAATCTTACTTACTATTCTCTTATGTAAGTGTTTTCATATAAAATTTAATTTATTTATTTTAATTTTTATAATTAATCAATATTTTTATTTTTTAAAGTAATTTCATTTTAATTAATAATTGGAATTCATTTTAAACTTATTAAATATTTTCTGTTTCTTTATAAATTTATTGAAATTCATTTAAATTAATATTATCTATTTATTTAGTTATTAAAAAAATTGAAATTCATTTTAATAAGCATTATCTGTTTATTTCTTAATATAATTTATTATTTTAAAAAAGATGGAATTACCCTTTGATTTGCCTAAATAAATATATATTCTATAAATGCTTTAAAAAAACATTTTCTCAAATATATAAGAACTTTTTTGTTAAGATTTTAATTAAAATAGTATTAGATAGAATATATGTAAGATATGGTTATAAATTGCTAAAATTTAATGAAAGTAAATTAAGTAAAAGTAATTATTTATCTTTTACTATATAAAATCAATAATAACATGATTTACTTAGTTAATATCTATGATTAACCATTTCTTTATTTGTATCGACATATCAACTAACTTTCTAACTTACTATATTTTATCTACTTACTATAATTGTAATATTTTATTCTGTTTGTAAATCTTTATAGATTAATTTATGATTTAAAGTTATATACATAATAAAAATATTTAATATTATCCACAGTTTATAAATTTTAAAATGTATTTTCAAAACTAGATAAAATTAAATTTAAAAGAACTTAAAATATTTATTTTTTTTTTCAACAACATCCTGCAGCACTGCCCCAGTATGCAATCAAATCTAAAGCAACTATAGCACTCTCTCTAACAATTCTACTTTCATCACTAACAAACTATTTTAAGAATTCAGAATCATCAGAGACAGATGAGTAAGCTGACAATGCTTCATGTCTGACAATTTCATTTTCTTCTTAGTCTAAAGCTGTAATTTTAAGTTGGGGTACTGATGCTAAAGCTAATTCACCAAGCTATCCAAGTACAAAGCAGACTTCGTGTCTAAAGAGGTTATTTGTTTTATCCCAAAATTATTTTTGGAGGAATTTAGCAAGTAATAAAATACTTGATTCGTCAGCTCTGTCTCTCAACAAATAAAGGGCTCTATATTTAGTGAATAAGCTAGTAGTAGCAGAAAATACAATATTTTCTATCTTTTCATTCAAGGTTAACTTTTACTTTTCTTCTTGTGTATTGAGATTTAAAATGGCATCCAAATCTTACTCTTAGAAAGGAGCTGCAGGTTCTCTAGTGTTACTATATTTTAATGCATACTTTTCTTTTAATAATTTATAAGTTTGAACTTTTTCAACTGCAATTTAGCAAGTTCCAGCAACTTCCTTTACATCACTCAAAGAAAACTTTTAAAATATAGGAAGTAGCTCATCATCATCTGAAGCAAAGTTGCTTAAGCCCTCTCCAGCTTCGTGACGTACTACTGGGTATTCATTTAAATCTTCTAGACATTAAATTAAGAATGGTTTAATTACAAAGCGATACTCTTCTGACATCTAGCCAAGTGCATAAGTTACTTCATGCTTGAGTAAATCAGAATTATCTAAATTGTTAAAATTATCAATCAAGCATTAAACTGATTCTTTAGTTCCGATTGATTTAAGTTCGAAAATGGCTCTATATTTTTCTCCACATTATGATTAAGGATTTTGTAGAATTTTAACAAATTTGTCGCAAATGCTTTCTTCAACTTAAACACTCATTTATTTATTTATATTTGCTAAATGCTACTTCACTTTGAATTAATATTTTTAATGATTTAATTTATATTAAAAATTGAGTTTGTATGGATACAGCTTTTTAAATGCACATTAACCAAAGATTTAATTTGAGATAGTTCAAAAGCTAAATTTATAATATAAAATTTTAATAAATATTTTAGATATAAACCAATTTATTTTGTAATAGAATAGCTTTGTAGATCTAACCTATAATATTGAGAGCGTTTTTCATGTTTGATAGATAAAATGCACTCAAATTTCAACTTACTTGTAGTAAATTTCTTGTTTTTTTGAAAAAATCATCAGATAAAATTAATTCTTTTAACTTTTTCTATTCATTTCTGACATATTACTTAAATTTTAATGATTCCAAGAAGAAAAATAATAAATATTAAAATAAAAAAAATAATCATTCAGTAATATAGAGCATCTTCAAAGAATTAACAAAAAATATTTGCATTGCTTTATTGATGTTAGCTATTGATATTAGAAAAATATTCAAAATACAAATAAACTGAAAATTATTTAAAATTATTGGAGAGAGAATAGTGAGAAAAAAATTAAATAATTTTATAAATGAATTTATTATAAAATGAAAAACTCTTTTTCATTTTTATAAAATAGGAGTTAAAATTAAGTAATCAGAGCTAATAAGTAGCACTTTTGATTTGACTGAAAGATATTAAATTTTATTAAGATTTTATCAATTAATTTAAATAATAGAAGCATCAGGTGTAGAAGAAAAAATGGACGTAGAAGGTAAAAGAAGACCAATTACTAAATACAAGTAAAAGATAAAAGAAAAAATGATGATGATTAAGAAAAGAAAGTAGAAAATTTCTTAAAAATCTAAAAAGCCTCAAGTAGGATTGGATTAATCCACAATGAACCAAGAAAAAATGAATCCTTCTGAAAAGTAAAAAAATAGACTACTAAGTAGATTTAATACTTTTAAAGATAAGGAAGACAAGTAAAAATATGCCATAGAGCTTTAGTAATTTATAGAAAGCAACAACAAAGATTTAATTATGAAGGTTACTGAAGAAGTGGAGAGAAGTTAGCTAAATGAACTTGTAGAAGAAGCTATTGATTAATTTGTTTTTGGTACTGCTAATAGAAAAGGTACATCCAATCGTACTTTTTCAGGCATTTTCTTGGATATTGTTAAAAATCACATTGAAGAAGAGGATCCTATGAAAGTAAAAGCAATTTTCTAAAAATCTGTAAAGCAGCAAAAAAAAATCTTAAAAGAAAAAGAGAAATCTAAAATAAAAACAAGCCAATCTAACATATCTGTCAATGCAAATGCAAAAAACAGAAATATGTTTGCTGATTTATCAGACTCAAATTAATCTGATTCTGATGATGAAGAAGACGATAAAAAAACAAAGAATGCAAACGGCATGGAACAAGATAGCGATAGTGAATATGAATCTTGCGATGATGAAGAAATGAATGAATGAATGAGTAGTTAAATTTAATTAAAAATAAAAAAGTGTTAATAAAAATATATTCTATTAAGTTATATAAGCTTTGTAATAGAATAAATGTTTTTATTTTAGTAAAATTAATCAAATCTAAATTTATAAATATTAAAACTATGATCAAATTCCTACCAAAATATTTTTATCAAAAATAGTTAAATGTTAGATAAAGTAAACATTTCTGTATATTTTATGCTTACATTTAACAACAAACTGCTATCATCATTCAAATATTTTTTTGATTGTAATTTTATGTGATTTGAAAAAGGAATATTTCTGGAAAGAAAGAAATTTCAAATATCTGAAAGTTTACGATATAAATTTAGTGTTTTTTTTTATATTTGTTAATCACATTTAAATAAAATTCATTTTTAAATAAACAAACTTTGTTCATATAATATATACAAATGAATTTGTTTGTATCCATAAAAAATTATTTAAAAAAATGAAATAAAATGAAATTTAATGAAGTAGAAATAATATGCTTGAATTGTTTTTAAAATTTTATTAAAATTTAATACTTTTATTTATTATAATAAATATACATTTTTTGCAAGATATAAGTACGAATTTGTAATTTAATAAAAGAATTTTATATTGAAAAGATATGATTTAAAAAGGATTTTCATCACTAATTAATTTATTTGAATTGCTGAAACGAATTCATTCATGATTACCAAAAAAAATAAAGAATGGTGAATTTTATGTAATTCATTTTTAAAAGTAATAAATAAAGGAAAAATTTTTTAATTAGTATTTCATTTTTAATTTGTTTGTTATTAATTGGTGTTGTTGTTGTTATTATTATTACCAGTGTTATTACTATTGTTATTATTGTTAACTTGACTTTTGTTGTTGGCATTATGTTCGTTAGCCATATTTACAATTATTTCTTCTAAAATTATTTTTTATGAACATAAATTATTCATTAAATTGTTTACAAGACTTCTTTGATCGTATACAAATTAAAACCTCATTTAGAGGGTTAGCTTTATGGGATTTGAGTTCAGCTTCTATTTTATAGATTTATTTGTGAATTTTAAATTTAAATATTAAATGTCTTGATCCATGTAGTCTTTAAGGTCAATTACTTGAGTACTCAATTTAATTTCTTCACTTTGCTTTGAATCTAACACCCTTTCGCTTGAATTAAATTTGGGATCATCATTTTAGGCTGATTGGTTATCTTACTAAATTGCTGTTGTTAAATTCTTTTAGTTATTATTGGAAGAACCAGAGGAAGAGTTTGATGCTGATGATATTCCCTGCTTATCATCCCCATAGGCAGTATGGCTTTTAGAACTTTCGGATAATTGGTTTTGTTCTTTTTTAGACTATACTGAGGAATTTTAGTTTTTACTTTTCTGCTTTAATTGAGGGCTATTTTCTTCGCTTCCTTTTCTTGAAGGATTTTCTTTTTTTAGAGGAGTGTAGTAAATACTGATTCTAAATTTAGTATAAGATTAGTTAGATAAATGGTTTTCGCTTATGAATTCAAAGATTTCATTTATGTCTATATCTGCCAAATTGCAGTTAGGTGAAGATGGAGCAGATTAGATTAGGTTTTATGTAAAGAAACTTTACTTTTGTTTCTTGCCTCCCTCTTCAAATAATACCTCTAGTTAAACTCTGTAAGAAGAAACTCTAACCTTAGTTTCTTGAGAAATTTTATGCATTTCTACAATTAAAATGGGCTATTCAAGTCTTTCTGAGATTCTTCCAAATATCTCAGAAACTTCATAATTCGGTAGAGCATTCTGCAGATCATTGATGGATATTTGGGATAAGATATTTGAGTCTCCGAATAAAATTTAAGAGTTATTTGTAAATACATTGCTGCTAAAGAAATAATTATCTTTAGTTTATTCTTCATAAATGGTTTGTAGGTGCTTTTCATTTGCTTCTAAGAGGCTAAAGTGGTCATTGTCTTTATTTTGGCTATGCATATTGTTTGATTGGTTGCTTTATGCTCTTTCTGCTTCGCTATCTATTTCATAGAGAAGCACGCTACTGCAGCTATTAGTAGGCTCTTTAATATGTATTTTTTCATGCTCTTCAACTTAATAATCCTAGTGTTCATGTGCTGTTTTCAGTGCAGACATACGTTATTGTTGGAGATGCTCACTGGCTTCTTGAGGATTGAATTTAGGAATAATTTAATTGTAGTTATTAGTCGATTGAGTGCTTTAGTTATTGTCTATATTTTCATTATTTTCTGTTTCAATAGACTCCTCTTATACCTAGTTTGTTTAGCTTATTGTTTTAGCAAGAGTGAGTCTCTTAACTTATTAACCAAGAATACTTCCGTTTCCATTCGAGTTAGTATTTTAAGGGAAAGTTAAATTTCTTAGCGAATCATCAAAGCTCAAAGAGTAAGCATCGCTTTCAAGATAACCTTTTTCACTTTCTTCATAAACTTAATCATACAACTAAAATTTTTCTTAAATAGTCTGTAAATACTAAATGTACTATTATAGTGATGCTATCAATCTTTGAATTTATTAAAATGAAAGCTCATGACTCTTTTTTTTACTAACATGAGAGAGTTTGAGTATTTTTTTTTATATTTTATTGTAGAAGAACATAGAGTAAAAGTACTTTTTTTCATTATTAATATTTTCAAAGTTATCAACTTAAAAGCGATAAGCTACTTATTTAGAAGGTGCTTAATCTATCAGCTTACTAGTTGATGCCAAACGATTATTGTTTCTGGAAGCAGCTCTTGGTTCTTATTCTTCTCTAAAACACAATTATCCCATTTTATGACTAAATTTGTAGCTTCAAATTATGTTGAATATTGCTCTTTTTTAAACCTTTTTTAATTTAAATTATTTAAATCAATCTAAAAGATATTATAAATAGTTCGATATCTTGCTTTTTATTACTAGCTGATAATTATGCTTGTTTGGAGCTGAAGTAAAACTAACTTAAAAATCTTTAATAAATGACTGAAATAACTATAGAAGAATTTTAGTGGTTGATAAGTTGAAATAACTTAGCAATTAATGAATGTGTGTATTTATGTATATATGTGTGTATGAAGGTATGCTTTTGATAGTTAAATGAAAAGATTTTTTGTTTTATTTAGTTTATTTTGATATTTAAGAATATTTGTTGTTGCGAATTATTTATTTTTTACAATTAATCAACTGTTTTTTGTTTAATTGGGAAATTAAATATTAGGTAAATCTTAGAGAAAGAGCTTATAATCATAATCATAGATTCTTCATAAGAGAAACTTAGGTTTTCAAAGATCGTCTGCTTATCAGAATAAATAACATAATAAAGCAGAATTTGCAAAGAAACTAATTACTTATTCAATTTAGAAGCTATTAAATTCTAATCGCTTATTTATGAGCTTAGCTACCTTTTTCTGTCTAAATGCACAATACATTATTCAAATTATAAAAGAAATGTTCGATTAACAATCAAATTTTAATTATAAAAGATTAAAAAAATAACCTAATTATTTTTAATGTTCAGGTATGAAAAAATTGTAATACGAAACTTAATAATTATTAATTGGCTGAAACTTTCCTCAAAATTACATCATCATTTAGAAAAAGATTTTTGAATTTTTCTTATCATAAAAAATAGATAAATAAATTGTTTTTATTAGAGTTTCTGATAAGTTCCAAATAGATAGCTAGATAACACTTCCTATTTTATGTTTTTAATGATAAGATAGCATAAGTGATACAAATATAAGAGGATACAAATTATTTAAATGTAAGGCAAAGGAATTTATTCGTTACCTGTCTTCTGATCTAGTTTTAAAATAAGTCTAGAGTAAAGATATTTAATTAAGAGTATTTTTTTATTTTCTCGCGATAATATCTTTTTGTATTTAATTTTTTATAAAATATTTGTTATTTTTAATTTTTGTTAAAAATATGCAAAAAAAATATTTTCTTATTTTACTTTGATTAATCATCTTTGATTTTAAGATAGCTAGCTTTAGGAATCATCTCCATCTAATTCGATTACAATATCTTAGCTTACAATTATTTTTAAATTTTATTAGATTTCAACAATTAGAACTTTTTTAATAAAAACTCAAAAATCAAAGTATTTGTAGGCAGCTTAACTTTTAAATTTCACTTTAGTTAGTGGTTGTCTCTCTATTTTTTACTATTTAATTAAAAATTTCAATTTTACTTAGTATTTTTTGCAAGAAATCTAAAAAATTTAATTTTTGATGTTAAGGCTGTCTTAGACAGGATAGCAAATCTAATATCATTTTTATGATGAAAAAGGAAAGTTATTATTTGATTTGGATATTTAAAAAAATCAATATTTAAGATTACCAAAAAGAGTTTAACAGCAATTCTTAAAATAAATTAATTTTGATAATTCTTATTATAATAATGATATTTGAAAAAAATGTAGAGGTATAAGTAAGAAGCTGAAGGAAGCACTTGTAAAAGAATAGTAAATTAAATATATTTTTTTTTTTATATCACAATTTTTGAAAAGAAATAAAATTTAATATTTTATTTGATAAAAAATAAATAAAATTGCTATAAGAGAAATTAAATAAATGTTAAAGCGCTAAATACATAAATTAGGAATCAAGCAAGTTTTTAGTTACTAATATCTAACTATCTTTTAGAAATTACAAAACATATAGATATTGTAGATTGAGGTGTGAAAAATAAAAATTTGTAATAAGAAAAGTAAATCAAATGTAATTCTTTTTATTAAATTAATTACTTATTTATTAAAAATAGAATGCTAAAAATTTGTGTGTAAAATAGAAGAATAAATTAATTGTTAATGTTATAACAGGTTTTACACATATACTTAGTAAATTTTAATTCTCTTTAAATTTAACTCATATAAAACTATTAAAAAAATTTACTTTTTGATCTATTTGGAATATAACAAATTACTTTAATTATCTTTAAATTTAACTCATATAAAATTAAAAAAAATTTACTTTATGATCTATTTGGAATATAACAAATTAGATAATCTTTAATAGCGAAAGCGAATAATATTAAAGGACAATATTTAATCCCTACTATTATTAATCAATAATAAAAAACTGATTTTTCTAGAAAATTAATATTTTAGTCTATAAGAGAAAATTTATGAATACTTTATAAAGACAAATATACTTTAAATACAACTCAAATAAAATTACTTTATTTATTAAATTATCAATTATTTATTTTTGAGTTTTAGAGAGTATTTATTGGATATAAATATATCTAATTTTATTTTTAAAAACCTTAGTTAGAGAAGACTTAAGGTAGGTAGCCTTTTATTATTATTTAATTATTATTTTTATACATTTTTTATATTTTTATGCTCAACGGCTAAATTGTCTGCCATCACTTGAACTCTTTTGTAATAATTTTTTATCTCTCATCTTTAATTTTATAAATATAAATTATTAAATAAAATTTATTATTATTATTATTATATTTTTACTTAAAATCCGCTTTTTTTGCCTGTCTTTGAGTCACTTATTTATTTAACTTTATTTTTTCTTTGGGTCTTGCTGCTTACTTTAACATCTAAATTATTTTTATAACATTTATTTTAACTAAAATCGTTTATATATTTAATTATTATTACTTAAATTAACTCTAGGAGGAATCTTAAAACCAAAGGAACGTCCAATCTTTTATAAGTCAAGGTTAGCAACATCGAATATGTCTTTTAAGCTGTGAGCAGAATAAGACTTTTTATTAAAAATTAATTTTATTTTCATACTTGAATCAAATATTTTTCAATTATTACGTGTAAGTAAGATCTAAATGCTTCAAAGGCACATCTATTCAAGAAGTAATTTCTTTCGACCAACTTATCAAATTAATCTTAAATGTTGGCTAACTTATTTTCGGGGAATTCGTATTCGTTCAAATTGACTTTGGCAGCCTTTAAGTACTTTAAGTAATCCTTTTCTTCAGGAAGCAAGAACAACAAAGCCTTACCGGTTGTGTTAGCACCTCTACAAGTACGACCGACTCTGTGAATATATTCCTTAGTATCATCAGGAGGATCGTATTGAACAATCCAATCAACGTTAGGAATATCTAAACCTCTAGCTGCAACATCAGTGCACAATAATACACCAGAAGTAGCATTTGAGAATTCGTAGAATGTATTTAATCTCTTTTATTACTTTTATCTATTTAAAAAACATATTTAATTTGCTATCCAAAAAAAGCTTATAGAAAATAAATTTAAAACACAAATGATGAAAAAATCATATTCAAATTAATTACTTTCCATGAATATCCAAGACGGGAATGTCAACATAATTTAAAAGATCAGAGTGGAACTTAACTGAATTGCAAGAACTGAAGAAGACCATAACTTTCTTCTTTTTTTACTTTTGTAAGAAAGTAAATAGCAATCTAAATTTCTTATCAGCATCAATGATAACGTAACCTTATTCTAATCCTTCAACTGTAGAAGTTTCAGCAACATCGTCGACACCAATATATATAGGCTATTTGAGAGATAATCTAGCTAAATCATCAATCTTTTTATTTTAAGTAGCAGAGAATAAAACAGTTTGTCTATCAACTGGAAGAAGCTTCAAAATTTCAGTTAATTCTTCCTAGAAACCAATTCTTAAAATAGCATCAGCTTCATCAATAATCAATCCCAATAAGTTGTGATAAGCAAATCCTGCAGTATTTTATAAGTGATCAAGTAATCTACCAGGAGTGGCAATAATAATATTTACACCAGCTTTTAATTTAATAGCTTCGGCCTTTCTATTTGCACCACCAATAAGCTTAAATTTTTAATAAAAAAAATATTATAAAATCTGCTTTAAACATTATTGCTAATATGAAGTTATTTTAAAAACCCTAAGAAGAATTAAGTTATAAAAATCTTTAATTTTAAGCTGTTTTGAATTTAAAGTTATTTTAAATTATTTACTAAACCAAGGGTCTTGCTGTGGAAGAACATAAGTTATTTAGCAACATCATAAATTTAAGTAGCTAATTCTCTAGTAGGAGTAATAACTATAATACCAGTTCCCATAGATTGAACAAAGTTGGTTTTGTAAAGCATTTCAATTGCAGGAATTAAGAAAGCTAAAGTTTTACCACTGCCTGTCTTAGCAGCTCCCAAAACATCTCTACCTTTAAGTAAATGAGGGATAGTTCTTGCTTGGATATGAGTCATATTTGTGAATTTCATTTGCTTTAGAGCATCTTTAGTAGGCTTGCAAATTTCTAAATCATCAAACAAATCATTTGAGAAGAAACCAGCTAATATCAACAAAAAAAATAATGAGAACACAAATTAAGACAAAGGAAAAATATTTTTAATTTTACCTCTAGAAGAAGGAGCTTCTTGTTAGTCAGTGGCCTTAGATTCATCGGACAAATATTTATTCATGTTGGAAGAAGTAATTTTTACATTATCTTTTTCATCATCAAATTCAATATTTGGCTTTTTATCATTTTGAGCCTCTTCTTCAATTTATTCATCTTCATCTTCTTCATGTTCTTCTTCTTCATCTTCATCTTATTCAGCCTAAGCTTACTTCTTAGCTTTTTTCAAATCCTTTTTATTCTTTTTATCTTTCTTTATCTTTTTACCCTATTTTTCTACTTTTTTATTCTAAATTTGTTCATCTTCATCTTATTCAATATCATCTTCGACTTAATCATCAACTTCTTCTTCGATAGCATCTTCTTAATGCTTACTCTTTTGTTTGAGCTTCTCTTTCTTAAGCTCTTTCTTCATTTTTTTGAATTCCTTTCCTCCCATATCTATTCAGTGAATTACTTTATAATTTAATTATATATGATTTATATTAATATATTTAATTTTGTCTTTTTTAATTAAACCCTACTTAATCAGCAAACAAAATGAATACAAATAAAAAATTTATAATATCATAGCTGAAAGAAATATTCTTCGATTAATCATTTGTCTCATTTATTCAAATAATTAAATCAAACAGAATGAGCAAAAATTTGTAATCTTTATTTTTAATAAAAAACATATTAGAATTATTATCTTACTACTTTAACTCTATTGAATTATTTTAATTTGCAAAAATTTCATTTTATTTAAAATATTAAATGTCAATTCTAAATGATTATCAACAAAAAAAGATTTGCTAGTTCATAAATAATTCAATACTTTAATAAATAACAGAAAAGCTGATAATAAAATTATTTTATGCTCAAATAAAATTTTATTATTATTATTTTTTATTAAAAATTAAAAAATTCAATTTATTTATTTAATAATTAACAAAGATATTGTAAAATATCATAAAAAATAAAGGAAATGAAACATTTTTTTAAATAAGAAGATGTAAAAAATAATTCTTTAACAAAAAAATATTCTCTATTAAAATTTTAATCAATAAATTAAAAAGTAATTAAAAATATTTTATAATTAATTATTAATAATTTATTAAACTAAACTAAAATTGCAATTATTTTATAAGAGTTTTTCTACATTAGTAACAAAATATAAAGAATTTTTTATCAAATTAAAATATGCCCAACTTAAAGCAAGTAAAAATAAACTAGATATTTCTTTTAAAATAATCATTTCAAAATGATCCATTAAAAAGTATCCTAAAAATGGAATTTATCTTCATATCTAACTTTACTTAAAAACTTTTAGTTAGTTATTTTATTTAATACTTAGTTTGGATTTAATAAGCAACTGTAATCAGTTTAGGATTTTAAACATTTAAAATATCTCATAATTTTTTAATTTACAAATCTTAAATTCTCTTTCTTAATAACTATTCTAACCAAATATCATATATCACTTACTATTATAACATTTCGAAATAATCAAAGATATTAATTATCAAAAATCTTATCAATTAGAAAAATGTAATTATTAACTTTAATATTTAGCAAATTGAATACTCTACATTTAATGTAAACTCATTATTTATTGAATAAATTTTGTTTACATTTCATTCAATGATTCTGTCTTTTTTAATTTTTTTTTAGATATTTAAATAGACAAAATATACCTAGATATCAGAAAAACCTACAAATTGAATAATTTACTTCTGTTTATAATCATGAATTTTTAATGATGCTATTTAATAAAGAATAATTGACAATTAGAATAAGTAAACACTTTTTTAAAAAAGTTTACATTCTTCTTTATGAAAATAAATTAAATTTGTTAAATAATTTTATCAAAATGAATTATAGAAATTTATTCATTCCTTTTTTGGATATTAGTAAAATTTTATAAAAGGAAAATTAAATTTAAACGTCAACAAAACATAAGATAATTTATTAAAAAGGATAATTTTGTATTTAAATGTAAAATTAATTCAAGTATCATTTAGCTTAGCTCATTAATTAAAAAATTATAAATTTATCGACTCATAAAATAAGTGTAAAAAATTACGTATTATTTGGTAATAAAAAGTTCTTTATTTTATAGACATTATTATAATAGTCTATTTAATAGTTTTTTTCTATTTTTAGATTTCCAAATAAGTAGGTATCATTTAATCATATTAATAAGTTTTCTTACATCAATTTCAATTATTATATCGAGATACATTTTTTTTGAAATGGTTAGTATTACTAAGATGATATAAAAACAAAGTGATGTGGTAGAACCAAATTTAGAATTTTTCAAAAAAAGTATGAGAAAGAAAGTGGTTTCTAAATTAATATTTTAGCAGTAAGATTTACCTAAAAGTTGATATTGATATAGTATATGACGCAACAGATTTAGAAAAACTTATAAGAACTATAGTAAAGAATTATTATCAAACCACTTTGCTTTCAGATTATTTAGAAATTGATCAGAAAAAAGTAATTCAATAAAATCCACAAAATATTTATTAATTACAAAATTTAGAGTACTTATTTGAATAATGTATGAAACAGGATCCTATTAAAAGTAGTAAGATTATTATACATATTTTTTTGATAGTTGAAGTCTTATATCAAAAACAAAAGAAAAAATTTACATTATTTGTTATTAAAAAATGTATAAAAGAAGTGTAATCAAATACAAAATATATTTTTTAAAAGCGGATATTTTTACTTTCTTCACACTAAATATTTTTGTTAATAGAGAACATTTTTAGAAGAAATAAGTTTTGTTTTTTTTAATTTTTCAAAATGAAACAAGAAAATTTAGCGAAAAAATATGAGTGATTTGCTTTAGAACAAACTAGATAAGTAAGTAGTAACTAAATTTTCAAAAAATCAAAAATTTAAAATTTTGAGTTTTTTATAAAAGAAAAAGAAAATAGACAAGCAAGAAAAGACTAGTAAATTAACAAAATATATAATTCACAAGTAATTAACTCTTAAGCATTGATGATTTAATGAAATATAAATAATGTCTTATATGATTTTTAAAAATATAGAAAATTTATTTTTATTTAAAATGAACGAAATTACTAGATTAAAGTGTTAGACTTTATGTAATTTTTTTAATAAAATATTCTTTTTTTGCTTATTTCTCATTATTTTAAATGTAAAAGTAAAATTTCAAAATCAATATTTTTTCACAAGTTGCTTTAAGAAAATAAATTAGAAGTAACTTGATTGTTAATGAGAATATTATAATTAAATAACTTCAAGTTAATGATCGAAGTAAATACAGTATCTTCTAAAATTGAAGATTAAAAAAAATCAAATAAATTTCAATTAAACACCACTTTGAAGGTGATAAATTCTAAATCAGATAACTAATAGGCCTTATAATTAAAAATTTGCAAAAAAAAAAGTTAATTACTAAAACACAGTTTAATAATTGCTAAGACAACTTCTTTGCCTAGCTTTAAATAAATACAAAAGGCTTAACTTAAAATTAATATTTAAGAAAACATCTACTAAAATTTTTTTCCAACTCAATACCTTGTACATCACCTAAACTACTAAAATACCACTTCGAACTATTTACTAGCCATCTGACATATAACTATTTTAAATATTTTACCAAATATCTACAATAAATAATTTCAAAATGAATATCTTGATCAGCAGCAAACAGGATTTAACCTAAGCTTTATATACAAACAACCATACATCTATCAAAGCACTGACTTTAAATACAATGTAAATAATATACATATTACTTTATTTTTAGATTTATAAACAATTTATAACTTCTACGCAGATCAAATGAAATCAGAGATCTTAAATTGTAAATGTAAAAGTCATTTAATACATGAATAAAGGATATAGAGAAATATTTAATAATATTTGATAAAATAAAGAAAACAAAGTTTATTTAATTTTATAGACAAAATTATGTCATAAATATCAAATATTATGTCATCAATTCATTTACATTATTCTTTTTAGCAAAATAAGCCAACAAAATATTTACTCAATGAAATTATATAAAAGAAATTTTTTTTTAATATTTTTACTATTCGCTTCTTTAAAAATCTTCTTATATAATTAATACCTTTCTAAAAATTGTAACATAGAGTTTGGTTAACAATAAATAACAAAATTATTTTTAAAATAGGGGATTTAGTTCTTTCAATGTTAATGAAATGGAATAAACGCTTGAATATATTAAAAAGTGTCGCTCTTTAGAAACTATTAATCTTCTCTTTAAGTAAATATTTATTTAAAAATAATCAAATTAACGAATTGTAAATTTTCATAGCGATTCTATAATTGATGAATACTTGGCAGATTTAATGGAGGTACTTAAATGGGTCATAAATTTAACCACTCTGAAGATTTAATTCAAGTAAAAAAATCATTATTATAAATTTTATTTACTAAAATTATTATTAAAAAGTTATTTGAAGAATCCAAACAAATTCTGTGAATAAATTCATAGGGATTTAAAAGGCTTGTTGTCTCTAGTCAATTTCTCTATTCAAATTACGTAAGCCTTTCTTTTGATTCTATTTAATTAGTTTCTTACAAAAGTTCAAATTTAATCAAAAATACCAATTTAAATATGTGGAAAATACAAATTGAAACGATTTATTTAATTAATCACAATAACTTATTAATTTAATTAGAAATACCAACATCAAGATAGAACAAATAAAAAAATTGATTTCGGGAGTCAGCAGCAACTAAAGAATTAAGTGTTTAGATCTTAATTTCAGGTAACATTTTCTATCTTAAAAATGATAATTTGCATCTTATTAAATTTAAACTTTATCAACTTTTAACATGTGATATTTTATTAAATTTAGCTCTAATTAAATAATCGGGGATGTGATTGAGCAGCTCATAAAGCCTGTAGCATAAATTAATTAAATTGAAAATCTTAGCCTAAATTTATCGTAATCAAATTTTTAAAATTAATTATTTTGTTTATTTATCACTTTTTTGTATTAAAGTAACAATAATATTAATGGTGATAGCTTATAATAAAATGGAGCTTTAGCTTTTCAGAGCAATATTACACATTTAAAGCTTCTTTTAGGGTAAATTATTATTTTAATTAACAAATCTAATCCTATCTTAAATGTATAGATAAAATTCTTTAAAAGATAACGGAGCTTAAAGATTAGGTCTCTTCTTGGCAAGTATGAGATAACTCAAGGAGCTAAACTTATAAATCGAGTAATAAACCTTTTCTAAAATGTATTAATAGATTTTGAAAATAAAAGAAACTTTTTTCAAAAACAATTTTAGACATAAATCATAATTAAAAATTTTTTTAATCTTCAAAATAAAATGAGTTTTTAAATCCAATCAATTAGATTAATAGTTTATTTATTTATAAAATATTAAATCTTAATAATAAATATCAATAGATCTAATAAAATTGGGCTAGAAGGAATCTCTTAAATATAAAGTTCAATTCAAAAGATATAAAATCTTTAAAGCATGATGATATAAATTGGGTAAAACTATATATTTATTTAACTGCTATCTAATTATATATATTTTTTTTTAAAGTTAAAATAATTTAGACACTGATTGCTTGTTACTCATTGGAAGCGGATTATAAAAACTGTGGCATCTAACTAAACTCTGTATAAACTTATAGTAATTTTATATTTTATATTAAAATTGATTATAAAATAAGAATTTATTATAAAGAAATAGTGTTAATATTTAACAAGGAGTAGCATTTATGCTAGAAGGTTTGTCTAGGTGCTAAAATATATAATACTTAAATATAAATTTAAAGTAAATTGTTACTTATATACTTTTTTTATTGGAAATTAATATTTGATATTGATTTAATCAAGCAACTGCTCACTTTACACTGATGACATTTGTAGTATTTTCAATTAGGTTTCTAAATTGAACAGAATAAAATAACTTGGCATCAAATTAGAGTAAAATTAAAAAAATATTGTTTTTAAAAATGATTTAAATTTTTAATTAAAAAATAGAAATAACTTTTTTGATTCCAGATGCATTTAAATAATTGGCAATTCTTTAAAATCTCTATACTTTATAAAGAATCTAATATTAAATCTTGAGTAAAATATTATTTTGACTCTTATAATTATTTTCTAATCTTCACTTTGATATTAATTAGCTACAACTAAGTTGACTCTTCATTTGTTAAGAGTTTGGGATAATTGATAAAACAAGAAACAAGTATTTTGAATGTCTGTATAACTTCTGGAAACAAAAACAACAAATTAAGCATTTAGTACTTTAATGATGAAAGCAAGCATACTATTTTTGCTTTTTGAAAATAAACGCAATCTAATTCCTCTTTCTCTCTCTTTCTTAACCTTTCAATTAATTGTTTATATAAAAGATTACCTAAACATTTTCAAACTAAAAAATTATACTAAGAATTAAAAGTACTTTAAAGACTCACATAAAATTTATTTATAAAATAAAAATTATTTATTATCATAACTAACCAACATAATCAATTATAAAAATGTAATAGTAACTATATTATATCTAAGAATATATTTATTAGTATTTTTTTAAAAAACTACTTTAATAAATTATAATTTTTGACAATTTTAATTTAATTATTTGTTATTATTATTTTTAAATCTAAAAATAAAATTATAGTTAAAAATTATTCAAATTCATTTTTTTAAATTTATTAGCTAAGCATTAAATTCTTTGTAGGATTAATTTAAAAGTAGATTTTTTGTTAAAAATGAATTACTACTTAATTTTTATTTTGTAAGATAAGCTATTTATTTATAAATAATATTTGAATGGTGAATTTTGCATAATTTCTTCTTTTTATCATTCAATATTAATGTGGAATAATATCTCTTTTTATATCTTGAAAATGACTGGTTATAAATAATAAATTAGGAGATTAATTAAATACGAAATCATGATTATTTTACTTGACAGCGGATTGCGCTGAAATATGCTTTCAATTATAATGGATATTAATGTATTTCTAAAAAATCTAAATTTTATAAATATAATGTGAAAGAATTGAATTAAATTAAATGCAAATATAAGCTGATATTTATGTGGTATTTGCCTGCTAAGATTATACAAACCAATCACTCTTTCTTTGAGATTCTAGCTATTGAGTTTTGATTAAAGTAAAAACATAATAAATCCAAATCATTTTAACTAATAAAAATAACTTGACACACTTCTTATTAAAGTAAATAAATAATTAGGAAAGAATAATTATTAGTAAATCTAAATAAAGTAAAAGTAAGGTAAGCTTACGATATGAGTTCAAGTAATACTAATAAAGGAAGCAATAATCTAGCTAATTCTATGAATGAAAAAGATATTCTCAAAGAAGTGGCTTTAGATCGCATTGTTTAATTAAATTTTAATGAAGAAACATTGAAAAGAAACTTTGAAATTATCATTAAATATTTAAGAATGCTCAAAGATGGACACTTAAATACTCAAAACGAGTTAGACGACATAAGAGCAAAAATGGAAAAGCAATAATAAGAAAATTTAGAGCTACTAAAAAAAAATTAACAAAATGATTTAATTAAGAATGAGCTCCAATAAATGAAAGATGCGATAAAAGAGAACGAAAAAAATCTTGCCTCAGTACAAGTAACTAAATTTTATTTTATATTAAATATTTAACCTCCTTTTGTTTGTATTAATATTGATTGATAAATTGATTCATCAATCAATCAATCGATAGTTTAATTTTGTAGAATCAATAATATTCATTCCTTTATTTTATATGTCATCGCGTTTTTGATAGGATTTCTTTCAGAAACCAAACACATTTATTTTGTTAACTCCAACTCAAAATAAATTTTATAAATGTCCACTAATTTAAAAATTAAATATTTTACAGAACGACAATCAAAAGCTTAAAGAAGACAACCAAAAAACCAAAGAAGAAAACAATTAGCTGAGGGAAAATATTGACAAGCTAAAAGAAACACTCGGTTTCCTCAAAGAAAAACTGGAAAAATTAGGAAATACAGGTTAAATATTTATTTTTACTTGAAATTTATATTAAAAAATTCATTTTATTTTAGAGCAATTAGAACATAAATTTGATCAAAAACTTGAACAAAAGCTCATTATGATTAAGGAACTATAAAGATAAATGAACGACTTGAACGATCGTCTCAAATTACTTGAAAATAAGGGTAATTTATCTGCTAAAAGTGATCTAGACTCTATGCAATAGGATTTGCTTGGTCTAAAATTGAGATTAAACAAATTGAATGGACTGTAAAAGAAATTAATTTATACTTAATAATTTTTAAATATTTGTTTTAATTGATAAATAAGAGTTATTTAAGATGGAGATAAGGCTGAGCTCCATTAATTCATACAAAGTGGCAGTTCTTAAAATTTAAGTTAACCAGAAAGAATTGAAGAAATGGAAAAAAATATGAAACAAATTATACAGGATATGCAAGAATCAGTGATTAATGCTCTTGGATAGAAGAAACTCCAATAAAAAAAGGATGAAAGCACAGTAAAATAAGAAAGAGAATTAGAAGATATTAAAAATGATCTTAAATATCTAGAAAAAGCTTATCAAAAAACAGCTAATATCGTAATAGCTGCAATTTATTTGAATATATTCAAACTAATATTTTAAATTAGAGTAAAACAGATGATAAGATGGTTGCAAGACAAAGAGAAATAGAAGAACTCAAAAGAATTATGGGAGATTACTAAGACACAAAATATAAATTCGATGGAGGAGCTGCCAATAATGGAGGAGCAGCAAATGCTAGTCTGATAGATGAAAAAATGAATAAAATGAGAAAAGAACTAATGGCTTTACTCAAAGGGTTGAAAGAAGAGTTAAATACAAAGGCTGATAAAACTGACTTACTTAAGTTAGAAGAATACTTAAATAACAAGCTTAGAGAAATGGATGCTCTTTATAATGAGAAATTTGCAAACAAAGAAGACACACTTCAAGCTCTTTCTTTCTTAGAAAAGAAAATCAATAACTTATATTAAATCATTAAATAACAAAATAAACCCTTACAAGAAGATGGACTTATAGTCAGAAGACCTCTATGGAGTTGTATTGTATGTGACAAAGGATAATAAAACTATAATGCTAAATTAGGAAAGCATAAAGTTTGGGTACTTTTCTTTGACTATCAAAAATAATAATTCATTTTTATTAAAATAATATTAGAACAATTTCCCAGTTCCTAAAGACAATTCTCCAGAAAGAGCAAATGGAAAGGTTACATTTTATATTTTAATTTTTTAAGGAATTAAACTTTTTTTTTTTAGTTTGCCAAAGGATATAGAAACATGCAGGAAACTGCTAAACAAAGAAATCAATTCAAGTTCTAATCAGCTACTATGGCAAGTCATAACGGCTCTCCTGACAGTTCTCCTGGAAGATAAAATTCGATAGAAGGACCTAATTCTTACACTAATCCTTACATCAGTGATCCAGACTTTAAAACACCTGATAAACTTCCTCCTGTTAACGATTAACATTCTTTGTAACTTACTGCCAGAAATCAAAGAAGCAAATCAAACAACTTATCAACTTATAATTGATTAAATTTGTATAAAATTTAAATAGAACACTTTTAAATCTAGATAATAAACAATAAAAATGAGTGAATGAATATTCATCAAATTATCAAATCTAATAAAAATTATACATAAAAATTAGTATTAAATATAATAATTAAATTATAAAATCTTCTGAAACTTTATAACTAACTCTATATTTTTATTGTAAATTAAATTTTAATATTTTAAAAAAAGTTAATTCAACTAAATTATTTAAATAATTTCTAAACAATAATTTTTATTATTTTATTTATAATTAAATAAAAAATTTTAACTCAAAAAAAATATTTTTTTAATTATTTTTATAAATTTACAAAAATTTAATTTTTTAATATATGATAAGTTAATTTAATTTTGACTAAATCAGATTGCTTTTATACTATATATTCAAAAGTTTAAGTAAAATAAACCAATTCAAAGATATTTAAAACAAAATTATAAAATAAAAATAGAGATAAAATAGAATAATACATAGTTAGCTAATCATTTTTTTTATTTTTTGATAAAAATGTAAATGAAATTAGCAAAATTTCATCTAAGCTTCTTTCTTTTCATAAAAATTTTAATCTAATAAATGATTAAAATAAATCAAAGAATTTACTTCGTATTTATTTTACAAACAAATTTTCAAAACAATTTTTAAAATCTTAACCTCTTTATAATTATTGAAATCTATATTTAGATTTATTATCAATTATTAACAAAAATATTTATTAAAACTTTAAGATTTACTTAAATTATAGATAAATTAAGATTACAACAATTAAATGCAACCAAAATAATTTTATTATAAAATAATTATCAGTAGCCATTTTTTTGAAAAACTTTATACCTGTTCTTCTTGAAATTTCTATGATATTCTTTTAAAAAGTAGATCTTAATATTTGATTGTTAATAATTTAATGTAATACATGATGATAGTTAGTTAGTCTTTATTTTTACTATTGATTGAAAAAGATTTTTACATCAAAAAAAGATATTTATTAATTCTAATAAAAATTTATTCTGAATACAAAAACTACTTTAAATTTAAAGGATGATTGGATTGTTTGGCAAAAATATTTTAAAGTTTGGTAGAATCTAAGCACTTAACACTGGTAAATACAGTGCATTAAGCGTAATGAACTAAAGCTTAAACAAAAATATTCCCAGAAACTATATAAGAATGACAAAATAGGATGCTGTTTAGATTCCTTCTGTTGAAGAAGCAACAAAATACTAATAGGATTTTAAGCTTGACGAAACTGTTACTAACCCTGTTCATGATTTAGTTAAAGCTGGAAAAGAAAAATTAATAGGTTCATGGTTATTATTAACTGCTGCAGGTGTTTTTGGTATGATAGTTTTAGGTGGATACACTCGTCTTACCCAATCTGGTAAATAATTATTTAATTATTAAATGAGATGATTTAGATTATCTCTAAACTAAATTTAAAGTAAAATAATTTAATATAATAAGGCCTTTCTATGACTAAATGGAAACCAATTGATCACAAGCTTCCCTCCACTTAAGAAGAATGGGAAAAAGAATTTGATAATTATAAAAAGTATCCTGAATATTAATTAGTTAATAAAAATATGGATTTAAATGGATTTAAGAAAATATTTTTTGTTGAGTGGGCTCACAGATTATGGGGTTCCTCTTTAGGATTCTTGTTTGGTGTTCCTTTGTTAGGATTTACAGCCTTAGGTAATTTTTAATTAATGGAAAATTTTTCTTTTAGTATTGAATGACTTTTTAAACATTTTCGCGAAACATCTTTTTTATAAATTCTACTCAGTAAAAACTAAAGTTAACTCTATTAAAAATTAGGATGGTTAAAAAAACCTATGTTTTTTAGATTAACAGCTATGCTTGGTTTGGGAGGATTGTAAGGATTAATAGGCTGGTGGATGGTCAAAAGTGGCTTCGAATAAAAGCCTGATTACTAAACTAAACCAAGAGTTTCAGTTTATAGATTATTCACTCACTTGAATATGGCAATAGTCCTTTATGGAGCTTTGTTATGGAACGGTTTAACTTTAATTAGAAAACCTCAATAATAAGCACTTTAGCTCTCTCACTTAGCTGGTACTAAGACAATGAGAGGTTTAGGTATTGGTTTATTACATTTTGTAGCTTTGAATATTATGTCTGGAGCTATCGTAGCAGGAATAGATGCTGGCAAGGTAATTATTTGAATTTATATAATAAATATTTTTTTAAATATAATTTATGAATTCTAAATAGGGTTTTAACACTTGGCCTGACATGAATGGCTAAATGATTCCTGATGGATTGATGAAGAGAGATCCTTGGTACTAGAACTTCTTTGAAAATAGAGTTTTAGTCTAATTTAATCATAGAAATTGTGCTTATTTGACTGCAAGTTGGACAGGCTATATGCTCTACAAAAGCTTATCTCTTAACTTAGCCAAGCATCAAAGATTCTAAATTAGTTTACTTTCATTCTTTGTATTATACTAAATCGTTTCTGGTATATCAGTATTATTGCGTGGAGCTCCTCCAAAAGAGTCTTCAGGTCACCAAGCAACAGCTTTGATGACTGTAACAGTAGCACTCCTTACAGTTCATTCATTTAGAAAACCTTCAAAGCAATATTTAAATTACGTTCAAAAGTTTATTTAATCTTAAAAAACTGTTTGAGCATTTAAATTAACATAACTAATTTTCGATTATGTTACATGTACACTAATAATTTATTAAATTTCTGTAGTTCCTATTAAACGTAATTCAAAAAAAGTATTCAGTTAAAGATTTTTAAATAAAATATGAACATTTTAAACAAGAGGCAAAAGAAAAGGAAACATGAAAAATTGTATAAAAATTAAAAATTTTGATAATTAGTTACAAGTTATGTTTGTAAAACCACTACTTTTAACAGATTTAACTAAACATTTTTAATCTATAAGTTAAAATAACAAAATTAACATTTTAAATAATATTAATTATTAAAACTTAGTTTAGATATTTTTAAAATTTGATAAAATTACAATATTTGATATTATAAAAAAGTAAGTAAGTAAGTAAGTAAATAAATAAATGAATGAGTAAACGAAATATTTAGATATAAAATTGTATTACATAAAATTTAATTTATATAAATGAAATTATTTAAATAATTAACTATATAGATAGTTAGTTATAAAAGAGAATTATTAGCTTTTTAAAATTTTAAGGATAAGGAAGATAAATAATATTAACTAACTATTTAAAAACATGAGACAATTTTGAAATAATTCATGATTGAGAGAAAAATAATATATACTATAATTGCTATAAAACTACACATATGCAAAGGAATCCTAAGATTCAGTTATCTTTTTAAAAAATTGATTAAGTTCATTTTAATATTTTATATTTTTAAAAAGTAAGTAATAAGTAAATGTATTAATAAATAAATAAACATAAAGTTTTGAACTTTAAAAAAATTATATAATTTTAAATTAGGTTTATAATAGCGAGGTGTATGAAATAGCTAAATAGATGGATAGTTAGATAGCTAGCTAGCTACTGAATACAAATATATAGGTTTATAAATAATTTAACAAGATAAAAAGATATAATTAATATATTTTTAAGCAGTTTATTTCAATTAATGTTTATAAGAATAGAAGTAGTTAATTAGTTATTTAGTAAGTTATTTATTTATTTATATACTCATTTTGTTTATTTACATTAGTTTTAGTATAGTGAATAAATTCAAAATTTTTTACTTTTTTAATTGGTTGGTTGGTTACTCCTAATTTATTATTTTAGTAAGTATAACTATTTTTTAAAAAGCCTTTATCCTGATGAACAAGAAAAAAAGTAAGCTAAACCTTAGAAATTTTTTTAAAAACTTGTAGAAAAATTGATATAGAGAGAAGATAATTAGAGTTATTTTTAAGGTTTAGAAATAATTTATATTTTTTTTTTATTTTTTAATTAACTTCAGCTAATTAATTCTTCATATTAAAGAATTTCTCTTAATTTATTGGGATCTGCAACAGGCTTAGCTAAGAAGTAATTAAATCCATATTCTGTTAGACATTCGTTTTCTGTTGTTGGATCACTATATGCTGTATATGCAACAATTACAGAGCTCTATAAATTATTTTCTTTTTCGTATTCTCTTATCTACTGCGTTGATTCTTTTCCATTTTATATAGGCATATTAAGATCCATAAAAATTAGTTTGATTTTATCTTGTTTTATTAATTAAATTTTTAATAAAATATATTATGAGCTTATTAAAATTTACTTTGATATTGGATATACTTTTCAAATCCCTAAACTCCATTGTAGGCCTGAAGAATTTATTTCTTTGAAATTTTAAATAACTTTTCTAAATACAACATTAGGCAGTAATGATTGGTCTAACAATCGTCTACTATTAATATGTAAGGTTGTTCTATACTTTATAAGAACATTTCAGATTTTTGTTGACGGCATAAATCACCAATATTTAAATTAATTTAATTAAGTGACCCTATTTAATCGTTTTGTTCTAAGCTTAATTCAGTATCGGAAAGCTTGTTTTATCTAAGCACTTCATATGCTTTTTCTTCAATATTAGAATTAGGTATTGGTGGAAGATGATCACTAACTTCGAGTTATTCCTCTTCTTCGACACTCCTGTTATTTTCTCTATGATAGTTTTATAGATATTTCATTACTTTAAAAAATAAAAATAAGGGTGTTAAAATATTACACAGATTTTATGCACCTGCTTAATTCGCTAGATAAATTTCTCTAAGCAGGTTGGCATGCGTTATTGAAAGAGAAGGTAGAATTATTAGCCTTAATTTAAGGAGGCTTAGGTGACTAGTTTTCTGAACTTGAGTTAATAAAGCTTAAATGTATATTAGTTACATTAGTTTGTAATGTTGGTGGAACGTTATGAATATTTTTTGTATCACTACTAGTACTATCTTATATACTTCCATTTGACTATTTTAATGATTATTTAATACTGAAATTCTTATTTTCCATCGACAATTTAGGTGAAGGAAAAGCTGATTAAGTATTTAGCTTGTTTTTATGCTACTCATCAATAAATACACTATCTGCTTATAATGTACAACGTAATTCGTGATTAAGAGACGCAGTTTTTGTAAGGTGAGAGCGATTTTCAAATTCAATAAGCTAGTCATTTACCATCATAATGCTTGTTTACATGACCTTTTTCTAATTAGAAATAGACTAGAACATCATCTACTGCTGTTAATTTAAAAATTCGCTCTTTTCAACATTGATAAAAAACCAAAACTTGCTGCCCTTCTTTGGTATAGACTCAAAATAAAGACCTTACTGATTTTAATTCAGTTTTTTTTATTTTTTGGACTCAGGTTGTTTTGTTTTTTCATAAGTAATTTCATCATTAAGCTTAAGTGCTATTTTATTACTAACAGTCAACCCGAAACCATACCCAGATGAATTAGGCGATATTCTGTTTTCGCTTACACCTTCTTGCAAGAGCCTTGTCAAAGCTTTTTATTCTTCCTTTGAGAGTAATTTGAAATAAAAATAGTAAATTTTGATATTAACAAAATTGATTTAATTTTACATCATCCATTCCCATTCCTTAATCTTGTACTAGTACTTGAATATGTTCATTATCATCATGCTATAAGTATATGTCTATTTAAGTATTTTAGTCTGAAAACTTCAAAGAGTTTTGGAGAAGATTTATTAAAATTTATTTAAATCTAATTGGGTCAATATGAATGTTGTTTTAAATATTTTGAACATGTTCTTTGATTTAAATTTGTTTATCTTCTGCTTACTTTCTTACTAAGTCAATAGATTCTTTAAATAGCTTAATAATATCTGATTTGACTAGCCTAATCTTAAATCTGTTAATTAGAATATCTTAATAGTCTTTAAAATCCTGCATTAACAAATGGATTAGCATTACGTTTTGATGAAATGGAATAAGGTAATCAGCTATTGAATAAATAAATAAATTATTTAATGTTTTTAGAAATTAATTTAGAAAATTACTTTTCATCTTTTCTGGTACTTCTGGATCTTGCATGGATATATTGAGATTTGAAAACAAAAAGCTTAAATATGTTCCAAATTCATGAGATATTGTTTAAAGCATACGATTTTGTACATTTTTGGTGACTTGATTTTTAGCAGCATCGTAATATTTCTCCATGTTTTCAATTATAACAACTATATACTTATTATTTACTATATATATTTTTATTATGTCTTCTTTTGAAAACAGGTGCACTCCTTCTTCAAGAGAAAAAGTTTGAATTTGAAGTTTTTGACAGTTTTTATCATATGTCTAAGATTTGGTTCTGTAAGAATTTTACATGCTCATAGATGCCTCTAAATTTTAGCTCCTCAAACTATTCTTTACTTTTAAATAAAATACAAAATTATAATTTAACCAGGTATGTATTTTCTTTAAATAAGTAAATGTATTTTTTAGATAGTAAGAAGCTAGTGTTAAGTTAATAATTAGCTATCTAAACAATTTCTTTTATTTTATTCAATTAAATTATTGATAAAAATAAAAAATTAATGAAGAAATTCGATTGCAAGTTCAAGAAATTTAATGTAAATTTACTATTGTTTATGAACTAATAAACAGACATAGAATTGATACTTGAAGGAGAACTTTAGCAAGATTAATACTAGTTTGATTTGACTGAGTAATTATTGTTAAAGTTCTTATTATTCTCCTAAAATGTTACGTTTTATTACCAGCTCAGATTATTTTAGGGATTAGGTGACAATCTCAACTCTGACATTTCTATTCTTCTTGAAAAGGTGTTCAACTGAGCCAAAGAGCTTACTAGTTCATCTTTGTTTTTAGAGCTTGCTCCCATATACTTTTAAAATATTTTGCTACTTACTTATCTATATCCAGAGTTTTTAATTTATGGAGAAAATTTGTAATCGTTGTTCATTAGACCTAAACTAGATATTGTGCTATAAGATTCTTTACTTAGAGTGATGTTAGTAATTCTTTTAAAAATTTGAGCTACATCCATTTTATTTTACTCTAAGAGTTTCTTTGCTGCTTAATTTTGAAAATCAATTTTCCAGCTACCAGAAATATCCATTTTGAAGGCAGCGAAATCAATGCAATTTAAAATATTATAGCAAATTTCATATTCGTTATTAACTTCTGTAAAGGTTTGATCTTCACTTGATTTTTCTATTATCTAACTATTCTTTATTATATTAAATGTTTCTTACTAAGTTTAATTGCTGGCACTGTTAAAAACTGCAGTTTTCTCTTTAAAATTACTTCTTTCATTAGAATTAGCGAAAATACCAGAGCAAGCTATACTTTCTATCTACTACTGCTAAGGATTAAATGTATTACTGTTGAATTGTATTTTCTATTAGCTCGATGAAGGAGTGCTATTTTGAAATTGCTTAATTTGTATCTATTTTTAGCTTTATGGTTCGATTATCGAAGTTGAACTGGGTTGCTAATATTTTTAGAAATCCTACAAAAGAAGATTATTAGAAGTTTCATCATGATCTTCTTTAATCTTATTTACTCCTAAATTAAAGCTCATTTCAAACTATGTTTTTTAAATTTAATCGTCACAATTACGGACATTTTATAAGAAGCTATTGCCTGATTTATTTTATTGATAGAAATTTTTATTCATATTATTACTTCCATTTTTATTATTGTTTGCCTAACCCTTTTTAGGTGAAACTTGTTTCTAGCTTTATTTAGATATCTATCTTGCTATGCTTGTTTCTTCAGTAATTTCACCTTCTCCCCCTTAAGGAGTGTTAGCAACATTTTTTGTTATCTCTTCTATTTCGATATTTTTTAAAGTAAGGTTACTCTCTTATCTATCTTAATGATAATTGCTTAAGTTAGCACCACTACTTTTAAAAACCTACTATTTAGACCCTATTGCATTATTTATAGAACCATCGATTAAATTAATTTTATTTTAATTCTATTTTGAAAATTAATCTTCTTGATAATAATGTTGAGCTTAGTTTTTATTGTGAGATTAAATATCTCCATATTCATAGTTTTTATCACATTTCTCCTTTTGAGTATCAGTATGAATTTTTGAGTCAGTACTCTCTCTATTTTTATGCATTTTAGCTTCTTAGCTTTTAAGCATTTTATAAGACACTATAAGAACTGCCAAAGAATTACAAATAAAAAGAATTATATCACCAACGATGTATTAACTATCTGTTTAATCAAACCAAACTCTATAAATAATTCCAGAGAAGACTATTGCGAAAGTTATTGTCATTAGTTTTAGGACTAACTAAATTCTCAAATCCGCTAAGATAAAATAATTTATCTCAATGAAAATTAATAAATACTGTGATACTATAAAAGCTCTTCCTTCTGCTTTGTAACTTATAACTCCACTAGATATTCCAAAAAATGTTATCCAAAAAATAAATAAAATATAGTAGATCGCACAAAATATTTTTTATTACTTGCAATTTAGCTTTTTATTCCTAAGTATCAAGAAAAAAAATGAAATTTTCATAGGTAGATAAGTTATTATTGTCAAAATTTGAACTGCTAAACAATATTTTTATTTATTTTATTCATCTCCTTAAAACATCAAAATAGTTGCTATAATATTTTAAAAAAGAATATTTATTATAATATATCCCAAGATGTACATGATAAAATACATTTAATAATAATTATTTGGGTTTAAAATATTATTTTATTAATATTTATTTCGGATTTGAAGTTGTTTAAAGTCGAGCACTTTTCTTAAAATTGGAATTGAAAATTAATTAATTACTATGAATCAAAAAAATGATCTGGAATAGAATAGATCCAAAATATGGGTTGAATATCTTTAGACTTAAAGCAGGCATGAAACTCCTTTCTTTAACTAAATAGATCTATTAAAAAACAATCGAAATGTAAATTGTTAGCTGACCTCTCTAAATATACCAATCAATATTCCTTTATTTAACTACTTTAATAAGTGTCTTAAAGGATTTGTAATATATATCTTTTACTTTTATGTAAAGGGCTTTAAAAAAAATTTAACAAGTAAAAACAATAATAATTTATCTGGTAATACACATTCATAATCATGTTATTATGATTAAACTCAATTTATAAGGTGTAAAATGTGAGATGAATTTTATTCAAACCAAGTCTTTTTGGTTAGATTTCAAAGTTAACTCTAAATTTTTTAACTATCTTTCAAACAAACTTTTTAGCAAAATATATTTCCATTTTTTAATAACTAAAAACAGCCATAGATATCAATAAAGATCTTTCTATATTTTTTGCTTCATATTTTTGACATATTTATAAATATTTAAAACAAATAAATAACTTTTATTTAAAATAAAAAGTTAATTATTTCTTGTATTAATCCAAATTCTAATTTTTTAATTTATTTCTTTATTAAAGTTATTAAAATAATTTTGATGAATTCGAAACATAAAAAGCTTTTTCAATAAATTTAAATTTTAAATGAAAATAATAATTTTTTTCTTATTTCAAATAAACTAAAAATATTATAAAATTAAATAATTTTTTAATGTTGCTTGCTTTGTTAAAAAATTTTAGATAACTTTGAAATAGAATTAAGAAGTCTTTTTACATTAATTTAGCATCAAATATCATCTATTTATTTTATGAGATAAGACTTTTTAATTTTTTGATATATTTAATTATTGTTCTAAATTCATAAAAAAATTACTGAGTATTTTGTTTAAATAATACATAAGAAAAAAATATTATAAAAAATAGTTGTTCAAATTACAATGGGAAACGTATGCGAATCTAAAAAAACAGAAAATGTCCGCAATAGTTTGAAATAATTTAATCACAGTAAACCTAAAAAATAAGTTTTATATGTTTAAATAGTTGGATAATAAGGTTCAGGAAAGAAATACTTAAAATCTTTAATAATTCAAAATGATTAAAATACTTAATATGAACAATAAAAATCATAGAGTTTCGATAATGGCAAAATAGAGTTTGAACTATTTGAGAAAATTAAGTAAATTTACTTATTTATTTGGTATAATATATATAATATTTTTAAAATTTGCTATGAAATAAATAGTAAATATTTTTTTCATAAAAGTTTAGAGAAATTGGAACTTAAAAAAATGGATTATTAAGATTAGTATGTGGTTTTTATATATAACAACAAAAATGAGAATAGTTAAACTTACTTATAGGATGATTTAAAAAAAGCTTAGAATAATAATTATAAATACAAAAAAATTCTTATTTGTAGCAATAAATAAGAATGCACAGATTACGATTTAAAATTAGAAAATGTTAATTCTGAAAATAATAGATAAGAAGTTAAAAATTTTTTTAATAATTTGTTAAAATAAGAAGAAGATTAAGATGAAATAGATAAAACAGCTTATTGATAAAATAAAACTTTAAAATAAAATTTAAAATGAGAACTTAATTTTAATAAATAGAGAGAGATATATATAATTTTATGGAAATATTTTTATTAGAATAAATAATTCAAATAGTATTTCAAATTAGATGTTATTTGTTTTCCTTTTTATTTGATAAATTATTTATGAGCTTTGTTCCAGAGATTAATTACTATTTCTAATTTGATAAGCAAAATACTTTTTATTATTTTTGTTAGTTTGTTTTGTTTTACTTTTAAATGATGTTTTTTTTAATTACAATTAAAGAATTTCAATCAAGTATTTTTAATTAATTGTTCAACATCAATTATTTTTTAAATCTATCTACCCTTCAATTATATTCTTGAATGTAGATAATTCCTGCAGAATATTTTTTATTTAAATTTTGTTTTTTTAACACTTTTTACAATGAATTTTTAAGCTTATCTATCTGCATAGACTTAAGTAAAAAATTGAGTTGATCAAATATCTATGACTAGTAACTTATTCTTTTGATACAGTAAATATTACTGATGCAAAACGATTTATATATTTTAAAATTATTAATTAAAAATATAGGCTATTTTTTATTAAAATCATAGAAAAATTATTTAGAGAATAGAAATTTATTAATAACTATTATCAATTTTGGCAATTTTTACTATTTATAAAAAGGAAATTATTTGTGGCATTTAAACTATTTTGCTTTCAACTTCAGGCTTTAACAAATAAAGTATGATAGTTTCTCCAAAAATGCATATTTTTATGAAATTTTGCTTAACTTATTACAAACTTAAACACATAAAAATATAAAAATACTAAAAATTAACATAGAATAATATGCGCTTTATGAAGAGTAATTTGATATATCTTTACTTCATTTGTTTTTGTAATTATTTTAATAATTTAGGAGATCTTTTCAAAAAATTTCGCAAAATTTTGTTAATAATTATGTCTTTAAATTATCAATTATTTGCTTCAAATAATAATAATTGATTAATTAATTAATTAATTAAAATATATCTGTCTAAACTATTTGCTCTAGAATTTATTCATTTTTTAAAATGTCAGATTCTAAATAAAATTTACAAAAAAGGCTTATAGAAAATAAGGAACAGCTTGATTAGGATTCTATTAAAGAGTCTTAAGAACCCATTTAAAAGAAAGTTTCTTCAGAATTTTATATGAGTAGCGATGATGATGAAGATTAAGATTACAACGAAAATTGGGATAAGATTTATGACCTTCCTAAGATGGAGAATATTACAAGAACTGTTATGGTGAAATTACTTTTAGCATCTGTAATTGCACTTATTTTCCTTATTATTGAAGTTGTTGGTGGTGTTCTTTCAGGTTCTTTAGCTATCCTTAGTGACGCAGCACATATGTTTTCTGATTTATCTGGTTTCTTTATTTCTATCTTTTCAGTTTGGATTGGTCAAAGACCTGCCTCCTCAAAGCTTTCATATGGTTATCACAGAGCCGAGGTTATTGGAGCTATGGCAAGTATTATTTTAATTTGGGGTTTAACTATTCTCTTACTTTATGAAGCTACCCACAGAGTTATCACAAAAGAAGCTGTAGATGAACCTCTTTACATGCTTATTACTGCTGGATTTGGTTTGTTTTGCAATATTGTGATGGCAAAAGTTTTACATAGTGCTCCTGGCCATAGCCATCATGGATGTTCTCATGGACATAGCCATGGTCATTCACACGATCATCATCATGACCACGATCACGATCACGACCATGATCATAATCACAATCATGATCACGACCATGACCATGACCATGATCACGACCACGATCATAACCATAATCATGATCATTAACATGATCATAAACACCATAGCCATGACCATAGCCATAAAAAAAAGAAAAGCAAAGGATCTAGCAAATGTTCTTCACATGATAATAAGAGCAATAAGATAGATTCTGATTAAATAAATAATCAACAGACTGGTAATTGTGAAAGCCAAGAAGATAAAATGAGTGCAAATAAAGAAAATAATTAAAATACAAAATAACATTCTCATGATCATGACCATGACCACGACCATGATCATGAACATAACCACGAGCACGAGCATGACCACGAACATGATCACGATCATGACCATGACCACGATCACAATCATGACCACAATCATAAACATAGCCATGAAAATAAAGAAGATAATAAATAAAATAAAAAGAAGCATGAACACGGAAGTAATTGTTCTCACTAGCATAGCGATGAAGAAAATAAAGTTACTGGAAAGAATTAGCAAGTCTCTTGCGATAGCAACACAAACAGAAATGTAAATATATGCAAAATATGTTTATTTTTACGAAATAATAACACTTGAAGAGTGAATAATTTTAATTAATTTTTAAAGGATCTACTTTTGTTTTTCAGTAGAGATTTTAAATTGATATTACTCAATATAAAAAATTCAAACAAAGAAAAATATTCAATTGTTGATTTTTAATTTATCATTCAAATAAATAGGTTGATAAAAGGGTAAACTCCAGGGTCCTAAACATAAATGCTGACAGCTGTTTAATGAACACTGAAAATAATTTTGAAAATGAAGCTTCAGTGGTTGCCACAAAAAAGCAATAGAATAAAAAATCAAAGAATTTATCTGTTATATCTGCTAAAGAAAATTACAATTTGAGAGCCGCTATGATTCATGTTATAGGTAAAATATCAATAAATTAAATTTAACTTTATCTTCTTTAATTTAGCATACGAAATTTATTTACTTTGTTTATTTGTTTGCAAAAGATATTTTTACTTAGGTGGTAAAAAATATTTATTATTAAGTAAATTTAAAAATCAAAGGATTTCTTTCAACTTATTAACTTCTTAGATTTACTAAAAATCAATTATCGCAAAATAATAATTAAATTTGATTTAAAGTGATTCTTTTGCTTTTAATATCTATTTCCTAAAAATTTTTATATTGAGGAATCACTTAAAAATAATATGTAAATTTTGCTTCATCACATCTACAATAATACACAATTTATATATTTTTTCTAGATACATCATATATATTACAATAGATTGAATGTAAGTAGTGTATGATGATGAAGTTTACATTTTTACCAAAATAAAAATACAAATCTACTTTATAATTTCATTCGATATCTATTTTTTAATGATATAAGATTAAAATTCCATTTTTAATATTCTGATTAATCTAAAATATTATTTTAAAATAATAGGTGATATTATCTAATCGATTGGTGTTTTGATTGCTGCCTTGTTGATTTATTTCCTTGGAGGTGATGATGGCTTCAACTATTGGCACTTAGCTGACCCTATTTGCACTTACATATTCTCCATTTTGGTTCTATTTACAACTATTCCTGTTTGTAGAGATTGTATTAGAGTGTTGATGGAAGGTAGTCCCAAAGAAATCAACATACAAGATTTTAAGGAATAACTCTAATCTATAGAATTTGTTTAAGAAATACACGATTTACATATATGGTCTCTATCTAAAGGTAAACCTTCAATGACCTGCCACATGTTTGTTTCTCAAAATCCTAAAAAAGTATTAAAAGAAAGCACTAGACTTTGTAGATAAAATGGTATTTATCACAGTACAATTTAGATTGAAGAATATAGTTAAAAGGGAGCACCTGGCTATATAAAATGCGATCATAATATTCATCATTGATTAAATTTTCTGATTTATTTAAGTAGTGTATTATAAAGTTTATTAATTTTTCTATTATGAAAAATGTATTGTAATATTAAAAATTATTTTAAGTAAGTTGTTTAAATAAATCAAGTCAAATCTATATCTTTATTTTCAAAAGAAAGCCAAAAACTAACTATTATATTTGTATTCAGAAAATTATTTAAACATTTTAATTTTAAAAAGTAATAAAGGCCTAAAATTAAAAAATTTTTTATTCTATTTTAATGATCATTTTAAGATTTAAAAAATAATTTACTAGTAATTTAAAGGCTAAATATTTAAATCTTAAAGTAATTTACAAATTATAAATTCTTTTTCACTTCTTTAATGTACATATTAGAATATAAGATTAAATTAATATATTCTTTTAAAGAATTTGTTAAGATGTTTTTTACATTTAATTCATGTTAAAGTTAAAAAAAGTTTGTTTAATAATTATGTTAAATCTATTTATTGAAACAATTAATTTAAAAATAGATAAAAAAATAAAAGTAAACTCTTATTAAATATAATATTAATAACTAAGCTATCTTCTTTGAAAAAAATAATTTTGTTATTTAAATCTATTAAGAAATTATAATAAAATATTAAGCTATTTTGATTTAAATATTTATTTGTTTTTTGATTTAGTTTATTTTTTTGAAAATTTGTTCACTGACTGATTTATTGATTAATTAAATTATTTAATAATTTTTAAAATATTGATTTAGTTTTTGCTATTTATAAAGATGATATTTTTACTTATATATTTTGTCTACTGTGTTAATTCTATAATATATACATGTGTTTGTTTGTTTTAAATATTAATTACATAAAATTTTGATTAAAAAAAATAGTAAAGTTTTTTTAAGTATTTTTAAAATTATATAAGATTCATTATTTGTTAAAAGACCATATTTAATTGTGGTTTTTACTATTTGTCATTTCGAATTTGCTCTCTTTTAAATATTTAGAAAATTACGGTATTGCCATTTTAGTTTCATCTAATTCAGAGTTTATTTCAAGCTAATCCATTGCTCCTAATGATTATTCTTCCTTTTTAGATTCCTTTAAGTCTTCTTTATTTTCATCATCATCAATCTATTCTTAAATAGTTTTATATTTAGATTTATCATAAGTCCTTTGGTATATAATAGAATTCTCATATTTTTAATTTCGTAAATGAAATGGTGCTAAATTTTTGGATTAATTTATTGAGCTTAGCATATTAAATGTTTAATTAATTTAAATCATAGATTATTAATTATAATTCTAAAATTCCACATTTTTGTTTATAATTTTTAAATGGTATTAAATTAAAATAAATGAGTCTACATCATAAACTCTTATTAAAATATCTTCAACATCATGTTTAAGAGGTATTCCATGAAGAATTATGACATTTGATTTTTAATTAAAGTTAACCCAATTCGGGAGCTTACAATTTTAACTACAGCCATATTATCTATTATCTAAATTTAAAAATTATTTAATTTTCAGATACTTTGAGTGTTTTAAAGGTATCAAAGCCTCTACTGAGCTTATTTAGGATGAGTTAAAATGGATAGATTCTCCAAATGTAGGTTAAAAGGAATTGATATTACTAGTATGCAGACCTAATGTATCTGCGAATAACACCTCTTTCACTAAGTATAGATTTATCTTCAAGTTATTATTAGTGTCATAAGTATGATTGTTAAACCTAGTAATCTACATTTTTTTAAGCAATTTTTAAAATTCCTCTTCTTTAATTGATAGTTGAGGAAAAGGAACATTAATCCCATTTTTATCTGTTTCTTTAGTAGCTTTTATATCCACAATGACTTTGTACCAATCTCTTTAAGTATATTAGTTGTTTCGGAGACAATATTTCTTTATATATTTGTATACAATTTTCGCTGGTTTATTTTTTGATAGCAAGAACCTGACGAAAAAAGAGAGTAAAGAAACATACAAAACAGAGCTTAAATTTTCTAAGTCTTCCTTATAGTTTTATACCTTAACCTTCTTTCTTTTAATGGTTATTTATATATTTGACTAGATAATATCTTCAATAATTTGATTCATTTTAAGCTTGCCATTTGATCTCATAAATTTTTTAACAACATAGTCTCTAAAATCAGTCCTGTATTTACTATTTCCATTAACTTCCTTTTACTGATATTTTTTAATGAAACTTGAGAACTAGCTTTCTTATCTATTTAAATTCACAACTTATGAATTTAAAATGGTATCCATCTTTCTTCTCTTGTGAACACCATCAATTAATTTATCAAGGTTGTTTTCTACTTCTTCATCAGAACTATCTGAGCTTATTGTTTTTTCTCTTTTTCCAGATGATATCTTTCTATTTTCAGCCTCATTCTCTTAGATAATAGAGTCTTCAACCTAATCTATTTTTTGAATTTCAAAGTCGTTTATTCCTCTTATAGATTAAGCCAATTTAAATTTAGAGTTTAAAATAAACTTTGATTCATTCTAAAAAGATGTCTAATTTTTAGATTAGTTACAATCATTAGCTTCCTCAGTAGGATTGTTGGGAATAGTACCATCTTCTCTTATTTCATCTATATTTTTACTATTTGACAAATTGTAATTTGGTGAAAATATGCTTAGCCTTTACTTCTTTTAAAAATAAGAATTTTCTTCGATTGATTTTCTTTTATTAATAAAAGAAGATAATTGCATATTTTTATCTTACTAAGAGTCTGAAGAGATATTGCTGAGAGCTTTTTAGATTTTGTAGTTATTCTACTATTCTTTTTTTGATTTTAATTGCTCTTACTTATTTTCAAGTTCTTACTTTTTTATTACATGGCGCTTGTATTACGAAAATATCTTTTTTGCTATTCTATAGTCTGAGTTCAGTAAAGGAAACTTTTTAATATATTCTTAGTCAACCTGAATAGTTTCAATTGAGCTAAAAAGTCTATGCTTATAAAAAATATTATAAGGGATATGTCTATATTTATAAAATCCAATAACACCAGCTAGGGGACCAACTACTTTTAAGAATATATTTAGCAAATATGTAAACGAAACTCCTTTTACATACATTTTGAACTGTCCTTCAAATAACTAATATCCATTATATGCTTATATCGTAATTGTAATTTCATTAAGAAAGAGACTCTCTGGCACCAAACCTTAAAGCTTGAGTGAATCAGAGTTATAACTGAATTAAAGCCATCCAGAACCTATTATATCTTCAATAGGTGTGTTCTAAGTCTCATATTAAGCACTGAATTGTAATTAAAATTTATTAGGATCCTAAAAAATTTGTGTTTAAAATTGTATATAAAGATAGGAGTCAACTTAGATTATTCCTTTGGAATAATACTATTCAAATATCTCCTATAAAGATTATACTAAAATAATAGGCTATTTCATAGCTACAAAAGCTGCTTACTATAGGGTGCACAATTAATTTATTGGATAATTAATATTATCCTGTAGTAAGATACTTAATTCAATTTAATCCATCTAAAAATCATCTGTATTATTTATGAAGATAACTTTTTTCTCCGAAAGAATTAAGTTAAGCAGCCTAGTATCCCCTGATAATTAAATTGTACTTTTATTATTAAAATACGTAATAGCCACTCCACTATCATCTAATACATAAAATTAACCTTGAGTCTAATTTGCTTGAATTTATATAGATGCAAACTAAGATTTTGTTTTTATGACATTCCCTGAAGTACTATTTATGCTAAGGAAAAGCGAAGATTTTATATAGAAATAAACTGGATTAAATTAAACGGACTTTAGTAAGGTGTATTTTAGTTTTTGTATTAGCAAAATTTATTGCTAATTATCAAGAGTTAACTATTAAAAGAGAGTATTTTATTAAATTTGCAATTCTTTTACACTGTTTTACAAGTCTTCTACATTCAAATAATATTTATTATTAATAATTCCACTGTCAATTAAGAAGTTTAAAATTATTTAACTTAAATTATTTTAGCCACTAAAATATTTCTAACAAAGTTGATTTATAATATCATTTACAGGTACCTGTGATTTCACTATAATTGTGTTCAGTGAAGTGTCGTTTGAAAGAAGACCTTAACTTGATACCTAAATATTTATTGTATTATTTGTAGAGGAATAATCCATCCAAGAAGGAAGAGTTTATATCTAATCATTAAAATAATATGCAATATCTGCAATTTAAATGCCGTTTTAAGGATAAATAAATTTAAGAGATACCAAAATATTCTAACCAACTTCAAAGAAATTGCTTATTGGATAAAATTAATTTGAATTTGCATATATCTCGCTAAAAGATGAATGAATAAAAAAATCACTTTTTAAGGGAAGTGTTTAGACACCAAATTAGTTATTTATAAATATGTAACTATCTGAAGAAGTTTTGCATGTAGAATATGCATTTTAATTTGACTTTTGATAGGAACTTATAAATTTAGGTTAGTTTTTATTGCTTATATCAAATAATTAAATCATGCCTCGGTCAACTGTTGAAATTATAACATATCCACTTTATTCAAACTGAAGCACATGATTACTCCATCCTTCAAGCTTAATAGAACTTACAATAGATATACCTGGAAGTTTCTGCAAATCCACAATCAAAACACCATTGTATCCATCTATAAAAAAAGCATATTAGCTGTTGTTATCATTTAGTAATCTAACATCTTCACCTCCTTGTGTCAAATACTGATTGGCTAGTGTAATATTTTAAGGATTATAGAAATTAAATACCATAAACCCTTAGCCTCTCGAACTTATTACTAAATACCTAATATAATTAACAAAAGGAACTTTATTATGTAATTATTAAGTAAAGTTAATTTAAACAAACGACTTAAAATTTTAAAAGAAAAGAAAAATTTAATTGTGATTATTTTTTACTTATCTTATTGTGCGAATATAATTCCTGAGCATTGAGATAAAATTAATGTATTTAGTTAAGTTTGATTAAAGACTTTAGGATTCTTAATATTAGATAAATCGAAGATAAGAACTGATTAACCAAAACTTGCAGCTACTAGTGTTTAATTTGAATTGAAAGCTAATTGCTCTAATCTAGCATAATAGTTAGAATTAACAGTAGAAATAAGGGTAGGTTATTCTATATTAGAAATATTGTATATTCCTAAAATTTATTAGAAATTAACGAGTGGTAATATCAAGAGCTATTAACTTGTGTCAAACAGCAAAGAGTCAACATAAAAGAAACCTAGATTCATGTAATTTGTTATATTTATGCTATTTAAATAAAAAGAGTTATCTTCATTAATTTTTGCCAATACTACTCCTTAGTCATCAAAAGCTCCCCAATAATAATTTGAGCTTTTTGAATTGATATAGCACCTCCATTTATATTAAGCTGGAATATTTGCAAGCTCTTCAGTTCCTAAATGTGTATTAAACAAGTTTGGGTATTGGTTGCTCAGATAAGCAGATACTTAAGAATATATTTTTATTGATAATGAATTAGATAAATAAAGAAGATTTTTTTGAGGTGAGAATAATATAGCAGTAGAGCTACCATCAGAATCAATATGCTAAAATAATGTAGGATTTTAGATATCTGATATATCTATTATGTAAATACCTTATGATCTTGCTGAAACAAACAATTATTTGTCTTTATTTGATATTGCTCCATCTATTGGAGAGGGATTTAATGCTGAGGTTGGCCACCAATAAGAAATTATAGCATTAAAGTTAATTGTTTAGTTATTTTGTTAATATTGTTTCAGTTAACTTATATTTACAATACTAATACCACTCCATTAGTTTAGTAGCACTAAGTATTAGCCGTCATTTGTCATTAAAATAGTATTTTACATTTTATTATAACTCCCTAATTCAGACAAAAATACTTATTCACTTTAATTATTAGTTAGTAAAATTTGCTCAAAGAGATAAACTCCTTAGAATGTAGTCGTTATGAAAATCAGATCAGAGTAGAGTGAAAAAAAGTTAACTTTTGAAACACTTATGTAAGTAATTTAAGATGAAAAGATTATATCTATTTGCTTCAGCTTTGCTGTGTTATTGAAAAATTAAAAGACTTACAAATTTCCTTGAGATCCTACAAGATAAATCAAACTACTATCCAAATTGAAGGTCATATCAATAATATTTATTGGAATTTAGTCCTATGATGTTGAAATAGGAATATAATTTTGAGTCTTTTAGCTAAGTTAGAAAATAGTTAAATTTTATTGAAAGTTCATTGCAAGATAGGTACAGTCAGAAGAAATATCGAATCCATTGACAAAAGTGTTACTAGAAGTTATATTTTACAACGACTGGTATTATAATCCAGTATTTAAAATAGATAACCCATCATACCCAAGGGAAGTGAAAATGAATTGAAAATCATTACACTGCTTCATCTATGAAATAATCGATTGGTTAAAATTAAGTTAATAAATATTTTAGTCATTGTAAACTAATTATATGTCCACATTTGTTTGGCAAGCTATTTATAATAAGGAAAAGAGATTAGTTAAAATAAAAGTTAAAAATTTGTTGCCCATATCAAATAAAGTATTGAGATACTTCTACTTTATTAATTTTTTGTTTAACTTCAATAGTTTTTATTTTAAATTTTAGTTATTCGCTTTTTAAACAATTTTTCTTTTTTACTTTTAAATATGAGGAATATAAAAAATTACATTGATTTTTTAAAAAGTCTAATTAAGTTCATTCAAAACCCTTTTTTAGTATATTACTCAATCACTTCTAAATAAAGTTATGGTTTTAAAAAATATGTAATAAATTCGTTAATAAAAACAAAAACAAGTAGATATATAATTTAATAGAAAAATTAAATATGATGTATTTTTAAATTAATTTTTAATTAATAAAGTCTAATTAAGTTATATTTAATATTTCAGTGACTTCTTTTCAAACAGCTGATAATATAATTAAAATGAATCGTATTTTAAGCTGCTCTAAAAATTCATAACTGAGATGATTTTATTCAGATAATTCTAAAATAAAAAAATTATATTTTACATAAAAAATCTGAATTTGAATTTGGTTTAGTTTCTAACAAATTAGAAAATTTATTTTCTTATTACTATTGCGAATTTATTTTCTGACTACTATTATGAATTTATTTTCTGATTACCAAGTAAGTTAGGTAGAATTATTTTATTTGTCATCATAATTGTTTTAAAATTTATCTGTCTATTTACATTTATTAGTCAAAATATTTTAAAATAAAATAATTTTCAATAAAAGTTCAATTAATTTTGCAAATTTTTATTTTGAGTTTAAACTCTCTCTCTCTTCCATCAACATTTACATAAAAAATTACTATTTTTGGTATTTATATATTTATTTTCATCTTAAAATGATTTTTTTGCTTAATTAACCTCTACAACTTGAATATCTTAATTGATTTAGTAAAGATCAATCAATTACAATTTGTATTTGATATAATATATACTACCTTTTTAATATTATTGGTATAACTTGCTTCTAAAAGAAATTATTAAAATTGTTAGAACGAATGAATATTTAAAATTGGTTTAATAATTTCATATGTAATATGACTTTTGAAATAAAAAACATCCTTATTTTTTATCATAAAAATTAGCTCTTGTATAATTTAAACTTCTTAATAATTATATTTGTGGGACTAAAAAATACCAATATCTATATTCAATTACTCATTTGAATGATTGCTTCTATTAGGTAAATGAATAAAAATCAGGGATTTCTCTAACTTCATCAATTTATTCAGATAATTCTTCTAAGTTAGATATTTAAATTAAATCTTCATTTGTTTTTAAATCCTAAATATTTGAATTCTACTGCTAGTTAAAACTATCTTGCTTTTCAGTTTAATAACTTTCTGTTTCTATAACACTTTCTTTTAAACTACCAAAATTCTTTTGTGTGCTAATTTATTGCTATTAAAAGGCTTTTCTTTATTTTTAAAATGATAATATAGGAGGAGAATTTAAAATAGAGTTCATTGGAATAACACTTTGTGATTATAGAATATTAACTTATTCACTATAGCTTTTATTTGAATTAACTATTTAAAGCTTGTATTATATAGCAATAAAATCAAATCGATCATATATTCTTATTACTATTTCTTCCACATCTTAATTTTATGGAACTCCACTTATAATAATTGAATTTTTTTTTTAGCTAACATTCATCCAGTTAGGTAATAAAGAATTTTGACTACTACCATAAGCTCTGTAAATTTTATCTATGCACTGTCTTTATCTTAAGCAGTAAGAACGCTTTATTTAAATTAATGCTTCAACTCTTGTTATAGCAAATTGAGTGTAATGCAGTGATTCACCTGATACTGGCTAAAAAGATTTTTTATTTTTTATGGATAAGCCTAGGGCATCTGAAAAAAGAGCTTCAATTACTAAATACAAATTAATATTATAGTTATTTTCATTATTGTATTCGCTTAGAGAATTCATTGTCAATCCTAGTAATTTAAATAAATTTTAAATTTCCTTCTACTTGACATAAAGCTTTGGAAACGGAATATTTTATCCATTTATATCTGTTTGCTTAGTCGATTTTATTTGAATTAAATACTTATACCAATCTCTTTACGTGTACAACTAGGTTTTCTTGCATTAATTTATCAAGAATCGATATATAATTTTTGCTTTTTTATCCTTTTGCAATAAGTATCTGACAAAAAATGATTTCAGTGAAAAATAAAGGACAGATTATTAATTTTCCAGTTCCTCTTAAAATGAACATACATCATACTTTTTACGCTTATGGACGAATATTAATTTTGCTTATAAGATATCTTAAAAGAGATGCTTAGTTTTCAAACAACCCTTTTTATTAACAAAATTAGTTGATAAATAAGTTAAAAACAAATTCTCTTCTTCTTCTTCATAATTTTTACTTTGTACATTATTCAAAAGCTCAATAAGTTTATTAATTTTACTATTCGTTTATTATGACTTAAAGAATTGTTATACATTCTATGTGTAAATAATTGCAGATCTCTTTCTAGTTTATCCTTGTATCATTTTTGACAATAAATCATCTTCTATGTCGCTATCACTTTCTGAACTCAGAGTTTTATTCTTTTTTGATTAAGAACTTGATTTTCTTTTCTAATCTAAATCACTCTTTGTTTATTTTTATAATCGAAGATTTTAGACTGATCTTTCATTTTCCAAATTAAGATTATCTATATTCATAGTTTTTATATCAAAAGCTCTATCTACTTACTTAATTTGGTCTTCACTTACATCTCTTTTGATATCTTTTTGCTACTCATATTCATAAAACTATAAATCCAGACTAGTTTTACTTTTATTTCTCAACTCTTTTTAATACATTTTATGTTTTTACTTCAGCTACATGTAATTATCTTAAGCATATTGTTTATATGCCTTGAAAATTTTTCTTGCTATCCTAAAGTCATGATTTAATATAGGAATCTTTTTAATGTATTCTTTGTTTACTTCGATTACTTCTTTTTGATAGAAAAGCTTCTCTTTATAATATATATTGTAAGGAATACTTCTATACTAGTAGAGTGTAAACAGAAATGCTATTGGAGAAGTTACTTGCAAGAAAAGCTTCAACAACATTAAATATGAGATATTCCTAACTTTCATGATAAAATAATCACTTTGTTGAGTGTATCCGTTAGAAGCTATTATAGTTACTTTTACATCACTCCAGTACAAAGATTCAGGTACTTTACCTTATATTCGCAAATCTGCTTACTCATAAACAAATTACAGCCAATTTGAGCTTTCTATTGTAACTTCTCTTTAACCCTCTTCTTAGTACCTTGCTTAGTAAGTTATGGGAAGATTTTGGGTATCATTAAACGTGCTTTTTTTGAATGAACATATGATATAAGAGTCTACCTGGATTATTGAATTTTAATAAGCTAAATCAAATTAACTTTGTAAGGATTCTGTTACATTTATGGGTCCAAGGCTTTTTATAAAGGTAGTATTTTTTAAAGTGCTTTGAAAATTTAATGGATAATTCAAATTATCATCAATTTAAATATCTACAATTATATTTTTATCTGCATTACTTTAATTTGGTATAAATATTACTTTTTATTGGAATAAAGCAGAATTTATATTAGTAACGTTTCCATAAAGATTTAAAATAGAACCTCCTTATTAGTTTTTTATCGTAAATAAATGCAAATCTTACATAAAAAGCTATCCATAAACTTATTCTATTGTCAAAATGACTGTAACAGTTGAAGAGAGAGTGTTTATTTAATTCTTTATGAAATCAAAACTAAGCGAATTTTGTAAATAGAAGTATATGGGATTGTAAGTCTTGCTTTTTAGCAATATATTTTCAATAAAAAGGAATATACTATCTAAATTTTTATTGTCATTAAAATATTATGAGGTTGAAATTATAGTTTTAAATTAGCTAAAATACTGAGAATAGTAATCGAAATCAGTGTAATTATTTTAGTTTATTATATTGTAATTTTAAAGAGTGCTAAATATAGTTCTCACTTAGTCATCACTTAGCTAGATATCTTAGCTACTTGGAATAAATTGTTCTTAACTTAGGATTTATTAGGTTTCAAGAATTAAAATATTTAATGAAGGATTCTAAGTATTAGCATTAAGCCCATTTTTGGTACAGTTAATTTGAATTATTTGCTTATTGCTAAAAAAGCTAATCCAACTAGGTAGCTAATTAATTTAGTATTATTTATAGTAGTATAAATTAACTAAATTTGTATCTAACTAAGGATAAATAAAATTCAATTTAATGCTTATTCTCTGTCCAATTGAGCATTATGTATTTTAACTTTGCATTCCAAAATCTTAGTTGGAAGCAAAATTTTAAGTTGATTCCAGAGCTATTTGCTTATGGATTTTTTGTTGTGAATACAAAGGGTAGCTAAAAATATAATCTTAATTGTTAGTATATAAAGTTTTTTGATCGAATGTAATGCATGCAGAGTTATACTCTGTTGCGTCGAATAGTAACTAGCTTACAAATATTGGATTTGAAATGTTTCTAATATCAAATAAATTAATAACACCTAAATGAGTATAAGTTACTAAAACGAAATTATCATTAGATATAGGTATAACACAAGAAGCCCAACCTTAAAATTGCTATATCTACCCAATTATTTTAATCGAAGGTATTTAAGTTAGATCTATAATTTTTATTCCTTAAAATCCATCAACAAAGTATGCTAATTCCTCATTTGAGCTAAATTTTACAATATCTTCTGCTGAATAGGTTATGTAAAATTAGTTTACAAGTATGTTATTTAAATTTTCAATATTTAATAAAATTAATCCTTAATACTTAGCCACTACCAGTAAATATCTAATAGAATTATAAATTTAAAAAATTTAAATATTATGAATTTAATGGAGGATTGAAAATTTCTTTTAAATAAAAAACTTTAATGCTTATTTTTATTCCATATAATGATTGGTTGTAACAAATTTATGCTTACAGCTGAAAAAAGAAATAAATAAAATAAGTTCATTGGAGTTAAAATTCAATTTAAATTACCTATCTTGGTTTGCAAATATTAGACTTGAGCAAAATTAAAAGATTTAATTACTGAGATCAATACTTGCAATCTATACTATACTATTTGATATTGAAACATCAAATATCAAAACTGATTTATTGTAAGTAACTGCAATGTTATTTCTATTCTGACTTAGTGCCATTTAATTTATTGTTAAATTGTTAGCAATATTGGCTACTGCAATTTAGTTTTGATCATTAAGTTGGGTAACATTAAATACAGCTAATAAATTTTAAGTATTTGATTATAAAGGCATAAAAATATGCCCTTTTTACTCATCCAGAAGGATAGAGTTAATAGAATAATTTGAAAAATCTTAGATTGTTGATTAATATTTAGTTAAAATGTATTAATATTGCTAATTAATAGTAAACAATTCTATTCCTTATTCCTAAAAAATTCCATAAAAAAGACTACTATTTTAATTAACTTAACATTTTTATTATCTAATGTTATACAAACCTTTTTAGCTCTTTTGAATTTAGTGAAAATTAAAAAGGTTTGGATACAAATCATCTGATAGAATTTATTTTTACTCTATTGTTTATATATTATTAAGTCCAATTATGAAGCCATATTTGTCTTAATTGGTCATTACAAATTGAAATTAAACATTATCTATTTGAAGATATTAATAGAGTACTGGGTTTTGAGTGTCAATAATTTCTATTATTTGAATGCCTTGAGATCTTACAGAAGTAAAAAGATAATTATTATCCGTAGAAACTTAGATCTACAAAAGCTGTGATTGGCCAGTATTAGCTAGTTAAAACCCATTTTAAATATACTGTAGATATTTAGGAGTCTAAAAATTCTAAATTTAAGTTAAATCTCCTATTTTTATTTGAAATTTAGAATTTACTATTATTAAATAGCTGTTATCATTTGTTATTTCTACTAATCGAGACATACTATTTTCTAAAAAATAAGCTTTATCTGTAATTAGAATTTAATTGTTTTATAAAATCTCTGTTTAAAATATCCTTATTGTATTGCTTAAAGTTTAGATAATACCATAATTGCTAAAACATTTAAAATAATATCCTGTTATATTTTAATAGCTAGAATCGCTAAACTTTACTTATAATTGTGCTGATGTTAAAGCTAAAAAATCTAAGTTGTAAATTTTAATTTAACCTAGAATATCTATTGAGAAAAGAAGCTTATTATCACAGCTAAATTTGTTTGCATTAATAAATTAAGTGCTTTTTATACTTATCAATTCTACCAGATTATACGATTGCTATTTAATTTATATAACAGATATTGATTTATTTACTATTACTGCCAATAGAGAGCAATCATTTGATACGGAGAAACCCTTTGCAAATGAGAAAGTAAAGTTACTTTATTGGATTAATGTCCCATTGATATTTTTTAAAAAGTATAAGCTTTGAGATGTTGAATTGTTTGCTGAAAAAGCTATTAAATCATCATTGCAATTTTCAATATTTTAGAATATAACATTTTAAATGTTAAATGATTTATTTGAATCCCATTCGAAGACAAAGTTATTTTCTAATCCTAAGCATATCGAAATCAAAAAAACAAAAACAAAATACATTTATAATTAATTAAACAAGATCAAAATATTTTATCTAGCTGCTGTTCAAACTTTATTAATTTCTACTTATGTTATCTCAATAATTAATTTTTAAAGATTGAATATAGTTAATTCTTAATTAAAAAGTAATTAATTTTTTTTTTAATGTTGAAAATTTAATAAATTTAAATTTCATTGATTTGTTTAAATGCAGTCTTTTTTATATAAATTTTAGTAAGAATAGAATAGTTTGAAAAATTTAATAAAGTCATAATTAAAATCAAAAAGCTCTAAAAATTTTATGAATTTTGATAAGAAAATAAATTTATTTTAAATTTTATGCGAATTTATCAAGCATGTTTTAAATTCATTTTACTCAAAATATTTTAAAAAAATAATTTTTCATACTTAATTAAAAAATTGACTTTTTCTAAATTCAAATTTATTTATTAATAAATAATTTGTTTTTAAAATTACTAGTTGTAAAAGAGATAATTAAATAATATATAATTTATTCAGTTTTTCTAATTTATTATTAAAGAAGATAGTATCCTCTTGTCTATAGGATCTACGCTTTATTTATTTTAGCATTTTTGCAAAAAAATCTTGATATACTAACTTTACAATTCAGTTGATTACAATATTTCAAATTATTCTTTCATATAATTCATAGCATAATCCTCACCTTTTTGAATATTTAATTAATTAAAAATACTTACAAAAAAAAATACCTTCTTATTTCTATTATACTACATGATTGCTTGGTTCTATATCTTGAATATCTATTCCAATTAATTAAATTGCAGCAAGCTAATCTTTGCTAAGCAAAATAAGAGCAGCCTTCTTTAAAAATAAAACTTCTTTGAAAAATTTTAAAAAATCTAAACTGTCATCAATTTTTTATTCAATTTTTTTAAGTATTTATTTATTTAGATCTTAATATTCCAGCTAATCTCTTCTTTTAAACAATCTATTTATAAAAATTAGATTATAAATATTTGTTATTTTGATATATTTATGAAATTTTATTATGTAAAAGAATTTTAATTGTATGTAATATTTTTAATTTATTTGAAATAACTAGTTGCTTTAAAAATTTTATAATTAAAAAAATTAATTGCTTTACTTTGTTGAAAATAGTTTATCTTCTAGTTTTTAAGAGAATTATTTTTCATTTAGAATCTTCAAACTCTCATTTACTTACTAATTTGATGCTTACGTATTTAATATTTACTTTTAGTTTTATGAAACTTTATTTTTTAAAATTAACTTTTATTTCATTTAATTTTATTAGAAAGTAGGAGATGTATTTTAAAATATTTTTTCTTTAGAATCCTATGATTAATACTATGGGCTTTTTAAATAAGAATCAAATCTCATAAGATTAGGTATTTATGCTGAATAACTTTAATTTTAAAAACTTAATGACTGTTAATGTGCTATTTGAGACAAATTTTCTTATTTCTTAAATTCTATTTCTTCATTATTGGGTAGCATTTAATGATTAAACTATTTTATATTATCATTGTTATTTATATTACTAATTAACCCTATTTTTTAGCTCTTTAGCTTACCAGTAAGTTATTAGCTAAATTTTGATTAAAATTATGGAATAGAAATATCATTTTTACTCTCTGCTTCAATTTTTCCTTCACTATTTTTATCTAAATCGTGTTCTGATTTTTGGTCTTCTCCTTTTTCTCCCTCTTACATATCACTTTATATTATTTTAATTTTCTAATTTTAAGCGGTTATTTACTTTTCTTTTAAATATTAGTTTTAAGAAATAATATTATTATCATTTAGCATTTTAATAAATGTTTTTGTGTAGATATTTTGTAGTAAAGTGAATAAAATATCTTTTCTGATTATTTTTTTTGCTAATTATCTACAAAAAGAACACAGAAATATCATAAGTGCTAAAGTGCTATTGCAGAGAGCTAAAATTTCAGTAAACATTGGATATTAAATATGAGAATATGTCACATTTCCATCAATCTCAAAATAAAAAAAATCGAAAAATGTATTTCCTGAGTCTTAAATGTATTATTAACGATTATAAGTTAATGCCTTTGATGTAAAAGAAACTGGAGATGAAAAACTTGATTCTGATTGAATAAAAAAACCTTTTTTCACAGAAGTAAGTTGGCTTTAAATTTTATAATCTATTGTCTGTGTTATGCTTGAACTACTAATAAATAACTAGCTTCTGTATTAATTTTAAATTTCCTATGAAGTTGTATTAAATTGAGAAGTTTTTAGCTTTATATTAAAAACATATTAAGGTTAGCTAATAAGTTAATTTATTTTTTGTTCCTCTGCACAGTTATTGGGTACGTAATTATTAAAATGATCAATATCAGAGCATTTATAAACATATAAACTTATATATGAAAATATATTATTATTACTTCCTAATGTCAATGCTTGAAAAGGTAATTTGCTGAAATTAAAGCAATACATATTTTTCAATTCAGGGTTTTAGCATCTTATTATGTCTAATCCTATATTAATTATATCAGTACTATTTCTATAACTAAAAATACCCTAATAGACTACGTAGGTTTTATTTTACTGGTCTTATAGCTAGCTCAAATAGCTGCTACCATAATATGTGACAAAATCAAATCCTATTAAATCATTACTTAACTAAATTTAAATATCATCGCTTTATACAAAATTTTATGATTGAAATTTAGGTTCTATCTTACCGCTAACATATAAAATGAATAAATAAATGAAATATATTAGCATTATTATTAAGATTGCTACACTCAGGAGTGCGCCTAATAAGGTTCTTTTTTTCAAGGACTGTCTACTTGCATTAAATTGTATTGACTCAGAAAAGATATCAAAATTTTTTATTGCTTCTATCATTATTTTTACTTCTACTTTGCTTTTAATTAAATTCTTATTACCTTAAATTATTCAAGTTTTTATTTAATTTATAAATTATATTATATTGACTTAATTGAGCCAATCAACCTTGTATTAAATTTTTAGTTTTTTCTAAAGGAAAATAGCACAAATACAATCATTTTAAATTTTATCATTAATAAATAACAAAGGAATCTTGCTCATTAACAATAGATGAAAATAATCTTTACAGTAGAAATTAATAGAAATCTAGGAGAGCAAAGAAGATCTAAATCCAAGTACCCAAGGTTTATAATAGAATTCAGAACAAGATACTATTTAAGAAATACTCCTATGTAATGATTTCTATATACAAAAGAACAGAAATATAGAATTGAATAAACAATTATGTAAAGATATAATATTTGTTTTAGTAAAGTTTAAAAGCCTGTATTTAGAATTTAATCATTTTTTAAGAACAAAATTTTTTATTTCAGGGTTTAATTAAAAGGAGTCAATTTATTAGAAACATCAATTTTAATTTAAAATGATATTTTTAATATTAAAAAGTTGGGAAGTAATATTTTTAGTTAAAATTTTAAAAATAATAATTGTGGTTCTTCAAATTAAAAAAAAATTTATTTTCTCAAACAAAATCTTTAGATTCGTTATTTATTTTAGATAATTTTCAAAAAATGTTTTTTATAAGTAGAAAAAAAATTAAAATAGATAGCTTTTTTATCTGGAAAAATTAAAGCAAGTTAAATATTATCAAATAAAAAAATTTTGAATTTAATTAAAACACTAGGTAGTTGATTCACCAAGCAGTTGAGAATGCTCATGAAGTTAATTTCCAGAATATTAATCGAATATTATTGAGTTTGAATTATATTTATTTATTAACAAAAAAAAGGCTTAAAAATAATTAAGCCCACCAAATAATATAAATCATTAATCAAGTAATAAATTAATTATTGATTTACTCATCAATCAATCAATCAAACTCATGAAGTTTTGTTCTAGAATATTTTTAGAAGCGATTATAATTAAAGATTAAATAATATGAAAAAGACTAATTAAATCAAATTCTTCAAATGACATCTTAATTTAAAATTTACATTGGATACTAAAAAGGCTAGCTAGCTCATAATTTTACTCATGAAGACATCCTAAGGAGAAGTTTAAAAAAATGAAAATTTGATCTTTTAATATAATCAAAAATAATTCAAATTAACAATAAATACAAAAAAAGTTAAAATCTCAAAAAAATGTGCTAAGGACATACTTAAACTCATACTATTGCAAATTAGTAAACTGAAAACACTGATGACTGCAATACTTTATCGGAGAAAATATCACTTCATGGTACTCTTTATAAGCCTCCTAATAATAACCACAACCTAGAAATTCTGAGGAAGCTTTTCATTGTATCTTTTATAGCTTTTATATTCTTGGTTGCTGAAATAGTTGGTGGTGTTATTTCAGGTTCTTTAGCAATTCTTAGTGATGCTGCTCATATGTTCTCAGATTTGAGTGGATTTTTCATTTCAATAGTTGCTGTTTGGATAAGCTCAAAGCCTGCTTCTAAATCTTTATCTTTTGGTTATCACCGTTCTGAAGTTATTGGAGCCTTAATTAGCATTATTTTGATTTGGGTAGTTACTGTAATACTACTATATGAGGCTACTGTTAGAATAATCAATAAGGAACCTGTTGAATAGCCTGTTTACATGCTTGCTACAGCTGTCTTTGGTTTGATTTGCAATTTGATAATGGCTAAAGTATTACACAGTGGTCCAGGACATCATCATGGCTGCTCTCATGGACATAGTCACGGTGATGGTCATAATCACAACCACAGCCATGACCATAATCATGATCATGGTGATAAAAATCACAGTCATAATCACAAACATAATCATGGTGATAATCATAAACATGAGCAAAATCATAAGAAATCACATTGTAGCGGACATTAGCATGAACACAAAGTTCATGATCATAAAGAATATGACAATATGAAAGCTCTTAAACAGATTGATCATAAACATGATAATAATTGCTAACACGATCATTAAAATAACGAGAATCAACAAAGTACTAAATTTAATTTGATTATATTTAACAATTTTTAAAATTTAATTTTTTTAAAAGACGACATAGAAAATTAAAAAAACGACCACAGTCATAATCACGAATAACATAACATGAAAGAATCTTGCTAATAAAATAATTAGGATCACAATCATAATCATGATGTAAGATCAATTTTAAATTAATTTACTCTTAACTTCATACAAATTTATTTTAATCAAGGAATGCAAATCTAATTCTGATTAGCCAGAGCAATAATAATAAAAGAATAACGAAATCGCAAATGCTGTAGTTGCTCACTAACATTCCGAAAAATGCGACCATGACCACAACCACGATCACAATCACGAACATGACCACAACCACGATCATGACCATAATCACAATCATGACTCTTAAAGTGACAAGAAGAAAAATATTTCATAAGTTGAGGCTAAAGATAATTATAATCTAAGGGCAGCAATGATTCATGTTTTAGGTAAAAAATTATTAAAAAATAATGATTTTGAAATTTGCTTTAAAATGAGTATTTATTAACTCTTTGTGACACTTTTAAAAAAGAATTATGATCACATTGTAAATTTTTGATTACTAAGTGATTCCTATTTTCCTTTTTAAATTTTTACTGAAAATAGCTAAAATTAGGAATCACAATAAGATTTATTAAAAACTCATGAATTTGCATCAAAAAAGAATCATCATTATTAAAAAATTTCAACTCAGTTCAGAGAAAAATAATACTTATCACTTATTTTTTTAATATTATTAGGTGACTTACTTTAATCTATTGGTGTTTTGATTGCAGCATTTTTAATTTATTTCTTGGGTGGAGATGATGGCTTTAACTATTGGCATCTTGCTGACCCTATTTGTACATATATTTTCTCAATCCTTGTCTTGTTGACTACTAAAAATGTTAGTATAGATTGCTTTAAAGTATTGATGGAAGGCACGCCATCATAAATAGATGTACAAAACTTTAAAGAAAAGCTATAAAAGATAGCAAATGTTATGGAAATTCATGACCTTCATATTTGGTAATTATCATAAGGTAAACCGTCATTAACTTGCCATATTTTCATTTCTGAGAATCCACGTGAGGTCCTAAATAAAACTACATAATTATGTAGAGAGTATGGTATCTACCATAGCACCATATAAATTGAAGAATGGATAATGAAAGACTCACCTCATTATATAAAATGCGATCATAATATTCATTATTGAAAATAAATAAATAATCCATCATACTAGAAATAGATCAAGTAAATAAATAAATAAATAATTAAAAAGAATTTTATCAAACAAAAATTATATTTAAATAATAATATAACTATTTATTTAAGTTATTTTTCTGCTATACTGTATATAAATATATATTAAATTTGTGTTTTACTATTTCCTAAGTAATTATCTAATTTATATTCAAAATTTTTTTGAATGAATATTTCTTGAGTTTGTATGATATATTTGTTTATTTTTGCAAATTATTTAGCTGTTAAAATAAAAACTGATAAAGCTATAAAATTTCTCTAAAACATTACTATTTTTGATATAGATAATTTACTTTATTTGATTACTTTTTAAAAATTTTTCTTGAAATTCAAGTCATCTATATTTTTTTTTAATTTATTCAAAATTAGAGAGGAAGAAAAAGAAAGAAGTTTAGTTTTTTACTAAAAAATTAATAAAAAAATCTTTTATTTTTAAATTGTTATTGAATTTTTTTATTAAAAATAATAAACAAAAATTTAATAGAAATAACATATTAGAATATTTTTTAAATATTTAATAACTAATTAATTATTTATTTGTTTGTTTGGGTTATTAAGTTTTTTAGCAAATCAGAGGGATTGCTCATAAGAAGTATGAGTAGAAGAAGTCTCTTGTGGAAAATTATTTTTTTGTGACTTTTCTAGCTTAGACATCCTCATAATTTATGCAGTCTAAGATTAAGCAAGGTTCAGCTTAACAGAAAGTGAGTTATTTTCCTCAATCAAGTTTTAAATTGAAATTTATTTTTCTTTAAGAGCATCATTAGTACCATCTCTTTCCTTTGCTATATTCTAAATAGACTGAAATAAAAATTGTTAAAATAAGTTATTAAATTTCTATTTAATTGTTTTATTACCTCTGCAACTGATATACTTTCTAAAGAAATAGCTCTTAACTCTTCATTTTGTTTTTGCAATTCCATAAATAATGTATTTAATCTTTATATCTCTAATTACAATTCGTTCACTTTATCATCAGACTGAAGTTGAATGTATTCGTATTCATCTTATCTTTATTACTTTACAAATGAAATCCATTTATCAAAACCTTATTTTTATACTTTTTTTTCAAATAAACTGATGATTCTAATAGCAAATTTTTCAGCCAAAACCTAAAAAATAAATAACTTAATTTGATAATAATATTTTGAAGAAATCATACATTTTTATTTTCAAGCAAGGTATTCAACGTTGTTTATTCGTTTAACATATTCTCTGCTTCCTTTAGCTACCTCTCGAGCCTATCTGTATTTTCTTTGAATACTACCATCCTTTTATTTTTTATTAATTAGATTGAATAATAATTCAACTAAAATTTACTTTTCTAACAACACATCTCTTGTATCAAATTGAGTTTTAGAATAAACAATAAACGTTTCGCTCTTCCACTTCTTAAAAGCTTACACTAAATCTGGTTATCTTATTCTTGGTAGCATTTTTTAGCATGCTTCCTTTATAGATTTCCTTCTTTGTACGAATGCAAACCAAGTATTGAAAGATTTTGGTAGCAAATTCATTTCTGAGGCATTCAAAATAAGTCTAGTTGCTGATTTATGCATTAAATCTATTTCTCTTTATTTTTTTTATTTTACATATGTATTAAGCTAGCTCATATCATATCCTTTACTTGCTATGAATTCGAGAATAATATCAAATCTTTTTGATAAAAATACTTGTTCAAGTTTGGAATCACCTTCTTCTGAATCTTCTTAAAACTACTTCATTTAGTTTGATTTAAATCTCCATTTTTAGATATAAGATCTTTAAACGAATTGAATTTTTCTTTAAATCAGCTTTTTAAGAAGATCTTTCTTATATGGCTATTGATATGAAAAGCTTTTTAAATTTCTAAAATTACTAGAAAGCCACTTTAACATAATTTATGAAGCTGAAGTTATTAGCTGTGTCAATCCTCTGTTTTTGAAATCAATTTTTTTAAGCTATTTCAAAATGAAGAATATTGTAAAAATATGTAATGAAATAAATATTTACATTTTATCCATGGCTAGCTTATTTTATACTTTAAAAGCAATACTTTTAACTAAGTATTTAATTACATGATATAATATTAATAATTATCCTAGCAAATCTTTTATTCCTCTAAAGCAAGAATTTTAGTTAAAAAAAGTAATAGCTTAATTTTTTAAAATTATTTTTTTGGTTAATCAGCTATTCATTTTGTTTGATTTATTTTTTTAAAAGATTATTTTGCCTAAGAGCTTAAATGAATGTCTTAATATTTTTCTTTTCAATATTTTTTCTGCATTGATCAATTCTATTATTGTTAATTTTACTTTACCTTACATAATCCTTTAAATTTTAAAGATATTGCTTCTAAATTTTCATATTTTTTAAAATTAATTGGGAACTTAAAAATCTCTAAATCGTTGTTATCCTTCTTTCATGGGCTATTTGGTTTTGAAAATTTTGATTTGAATTTTTTTAGCAAAGTTAAATTTCTTTTTTCTTTTGAGATAAAATATACCATTTGCTTATCCATGTTTTCATATCACATGTCTTTCTTTTTCTTAGTATTTTTTATAGTAAGTATTATTTTCTTTTTTGCATTTTATCCTAGTTATAAGCATCTTTTATAAGATAAAAACTACTTCTTAGAATATTTGCATAAAGAACTTTGTAAAACTAATTAATTATTTTTGTATTTTTATTGTACAAAAACTTCCAACCTAAATATGCTTGCTTCATCTTTAGATAGCCTTGATCTTGTTGAAAAATCTGAATTTTCCATTAATTTTTTTATCTTAAGACATTTTTAATCTCTAACTTTTTCTCATTCTAATTTTGTTAAATTTAGTCTAAGTTTATTAGTTATTCAGAAATTTCTTTAACTTTTGAATCATGTTTTCTTTTAAAGTCATTAAAATTTTTTTCTAATTCTTGAACTTTTTGTTATTGTTAGCTAATATCTATATTAAATGAGTATTATTTTAAATAATTGAAGTAAACTCTTTACAATTACACTTTAAAGTATTTATTAAGCTTTTTTTATAAAACAAAATATTTAAAAGTTATTATATATTTTTATTATATTTTTAGATTACCACAGATGACAGCTTGACTAAATTGTTATTGTGCTTTAAGTTAGTTTTCCAAAGAGTTAGTGCTCTTTTTTATTTTAATTTATGTTATAACAAAATAAATTTGTGCAAAAATCTAATTAAATTATTTTTATAGTAATTATCTTTTTATTTAATTAAATTTTTAGTAACTTCTGATTTCATTTACAGCTATTCTATGTCTTCTTTTAAATTTTCAGTTTAATCATTCTGTTAATCAATTAATTATTAATAATTTTATTGTTTTTCGGCTTTGAGAATATTTGCCCATTTAAAGAAGTAAATATTTATTTAATATCTTTCAATTTGAAATATTCTCTTTCTTAAAAATGTTCTAAGTTACACATTTTATTAAACATTATTTTTGAACGAATCCATGACTTACCTAACCAAAATTTTATTATGTTTAGAAATTTATTTTTCAATAAGCTTTTCATTTTAAGATTGCTTTTTATTGTGCTTTTGTAATCATAAAAGTTAAATTAAAAAATATGAACTAATTTAAATCATAAATTACCAAATAATGTGAGAATAATTTTTTAAATCCATAAAATAATGACTTTTTTTATATTATCCCAAAGAATCTTTATAAATGAACCTTTTTATAAGAAATTTTTCTTGATTCTGCTTTAAATCTAAGAAAATATCTAAGCTTTATTTCATTTAATTTTCTTTCTTTGTTAATTATTATTTACAATAGATTTCTAATTTCTTTTAAAAAAATAAATAAATAAATATTTATATTTAAATAATTATATTACTTTATTAGTTTTAGTGCAATTATATATTATCTTAATAATTCTTTATATCTTAATCTATTACTGTTATCTACTCATGAAACTAGGTGATTGTTTTGTTTTCCATACTTTTTACATATTTTTCATTTTACTTTTTTATTGTGTTGAAAGCCTATATTGAAAATAAAAAATTTTATTTGGTAAATATTTTTAAAAATTTTATTATTTACTTGAAGTTTTTGTTTAATAATTATCTCATTTAAAATTGAACAAAATGCTTTCCCTTAATTCTTAACGTTAATAGAAGCTATTCTCCATTAATGAATTACTGATTTTAATTGAGAACTCTATCTATTAATCACTAAAGTTAAAGCATGTCCTACAATTTAATTTTAAAATCTGTTAAAAAATTATTTTAGTTTTAATTTGTACTTTTTTAAGTGTTTAATAGTTCTTCTTCAGTCTCTCTTAAACTCGATGAAACGTTTTCTTACTAAGAATTAAGTTATTGTTGCTTTTCTCTAAGCTTTTAGATTTTTTCATCTTATCTTTAATTCAAAAAGGGCTACTAAATAAAGAATATGAAGAATTAATTTTTACATTGTGAAATTCCAAGAATTTATGATTTTTTTAAGGAATTTTTCTTCTTTGTTTTTAAGATTAACAGAAATATGAAATATTTAGAGCTATCTCATTTTTTTTTTATAAATAAATAGCTTCCATAGTTTTAAAGATCTACCAAGGATAATAATATTCTTCCTTTTTTTTGTAAGTTAAAAATTCTTCCACTCTTAAAAGCACTAGAATTATATTCTAAAAAAAAAGTAAAAAATATTTTTCTAATCAAAAATATAATCAATTTACCTTTATTGAACAACAAAATTTATATTTTCTTCAAACAAATTCTCTTATAACTACTTCTTATACTCTTGTTAAATGGAATTAAAACCTTACCTAACAAGGTTATTTTGTATATTTCTATTAACTCTTTCCAAACAAAAGATAAATTTGTAAATTTTTTTTATTTATGCCAGCCATTTAGAAAAGGCTCTTTAAATCACAATTTTATTTAAGGTTTTATCAATTATATTTAAACTGCTTAGAGCTTGATATTTTCTATAGAGCTAAAATTACCTTTGTTCGAAACATTTTCTCCACATTTTATAAAACTTTGCCTTTGTCTTAAAATGATAAATATTCTATAAAATAATCTCATTTCTGTTCTCCTCTCTATTAAAATTAAGAAATTTTTATTAAAAATATAAAGGATGGATGGATATATTTTAATTTATATTTTTATAAAAAAAAGAAGATTATATTTTATTTGATATTTTTTGTTTAAAATGTAATAAGGTTATCTATTTACTATTTTAAATTGATTTTTGATCGCCACTGCTTCAAGTAAAACTGCATAACTTTATTATAAAGCTTATTTTAAATAACTAAAACTCTTCTCAACTTCTATCTTACTTGCAAGCTCTTTTATTCATTATTTTACAATTTGAGTATAAATTCTAGATAAAATCTCCTTTTTATCTTGTTGACTGAGTTGAATATAACTCTAATAGCACTTTACTTATGAATAAATACCATCTTTTTTTACTCTGCCTTTTTTTCTCTTTACATTTGTTCTTAATCAATTTTTATTTAAGATAATTGCTTTTATAGTAGTTCTTATTCATTACTTTTTTATTGCTTGCATTCTTAAACCTTTTTTTACAGTAGTTTAAATTAAAGTTTTGTCATTTAAATATAAATATTTACTTGAGACTAAGCGGATTTGTGTTCCATTTCACAACTAGCAAGCAAATCTCGCAAGGAGTTTATTTCCATTTTAGATTACTCCATTTTCTAAAAATTTGCTTGCAGTTCTTATCTGCAGTGCTGTATCATCTAAGATTTAAGCCCTGATGTTGATATTAATAATTCTACCTCAGACTAAAGCTCTTAGATTTTTTGTTAAACTTCAATTAGATCATTTTCCATAGAACCTAAACTCTGTTGCTTTTCCAGCAACATTTACTTTAAATTTTCATTTTCTTTTACCTTTTGAAATATAACTCAAATTAAAACTCCTCATTTATTGTAGTCTATTTAATTTACGGTTGATTTAATCCCATTGCTTAGACTTCTAGTTAATTATTTTTGCATATTAGATTTTTATTAAAGAGACTCTTGATATTCTTAAATTTTATCTTTGCAACTAAGTATTTTAAATTATAATTCTTTCTTTAGTATCTGCTGTTAGTTGATTTATAAGTTGGTATAGTCAATTCTATTTTAAAATATTTTGAATAAGAATATCATTTTAGAAACTTATAAAAAACTAACTATGATTTTATAGATAGACTTTCTTAGTCCATTTCCCTGATTTATCTTGTGTACATCATTTTTTGATCACTTATATCAACTTCTAAATTTTCATTTTACTAATAAATAAAAACATGAAAAGGAGCTCTCTATAAGAATGTATTTACAATCTGTATGTTTTTCAGGCTTTCGCTTAGCAGCATTTTTTATTTTTTTAACCCTTTATCACCATGATCCCTTTAGCTATCCTAAAAAATAGCAAATATAATTTATCATATATATTAATTAACATTTTAATTTATTTTACAGGCGGATTATTCTGATTGTTGAGGAAGTTAGCTACCTCTACAGAAGGATATTTATTCATAAGTAATATTATATCTAAGGAATTTTTATAAGAAAGAGTATATTTATGTAATTTTTTATAATATCTTAAACTAAATAAGATAGAAATATTTGTGTTATTCGATGAGAGATTGATTAAAACCAATAAAATTCAAATTTAATATCTAATAAATAAATTAAATTTTTTGAAAATTTGTTTTCTGCACAAAAAATAATAACGATTAAAAATAATAAAGTATTTGAGATAAGCGATAGATGGATAATAAATAGACTGATAGAAGATTTTAGTTATATTTTTAGAAAATAGATTTTATTAATAAAAATTGAATTTTATTTAATTTAAAAATTTAGCATATTAATAAAATATTTTTTTTATAAAGTAATATTTTTATTTTTGAATAAAGGTATAAAGAATCTATTAATTTTGTTGGTGACTATTTGATCTAGAATCTAAAGTTTAAATAGATTTAGCGCAAATTTTAGTGATGTTAAAAATTTTACTTAATTATCAATAGTATATATTTTTTGATTAATCATTTCTGAAATTAAAAAAGTAGACTTAGCTTAAAATATGCAAGATTTTTAGTAAAATTAGGATGACTCAAACGAGCTCAAACAAGCAATTAAGTTTAAGCAAGAGAACCATAGAGTTAAAATTAGAAGAGAAAAATTAAATAGATAGTTAAACTTTACAAGGTTGAAATTCACCAATAAAAGTGATCCTGATTTTAGCCACAATTAGAATGAAGATATCAAAAGTTTATCTCAAGTAAATTACTATCAATTAATTAATACTTTTATCAACAATATTTATCATTTTCTATTAAAAGAATGAGTAATTAGTTGCTTAGAAATTACAGTAGTTATAAATTCATTTCAATTTAAGAGAGTTTGATTAATGCTTATAAGTGGTTAAATTTTTTTCTTAATACACTATTTTCAACTCAAGCGAAGAAATTCTTAAAGAATCAATACAAATATTGAATGAAACAGACTTTCCTTTGTATTTAATAGCATTCATTTCTTAGGAAATGGCTGTGAATTATCCTTAGCTTTTTAAAATATCATTAAAAATTATGCAAAATATCCCTTATGTGTGGGATTAGCAATTTATCTCTAAGCTTGTAGAATATAGAGTTTTAGATAATTTAATTGAAATTCTTAAAAATCAACAAGACGAAATTATTATAAATAATGTACTTATTTCCTTACCTTTCTTAATTCTCACTAAAATAACATTTTATTTTTCTGTTAACTTTATTTAGATTGTTAAAATAATTTCAATTCTAATTTAGTCTTAAAAATATTTAGACATTATTTACTCTAGCTAGCTTTAGCTGCACAGATCAAAACTGCGTATAGAATAAATTAATAGAGCTAAAAGCTTATTCTGTTTTCTAATCTTTTTAGAAATTTGACATATTTAGAATCAATTTAATATATTTATATGAATGTACCTTTGGAAATATGGTGGGTTTAACTGTTGAAGACTTTTCTGAGGAGGATTAAGTCATATTAAATTATATTTAAATTAAAGAAATTTCTTAATAAATTATATAAAAAATAGGAAAGCTTTAAATTTATAATTCACTATCTAATGAGCGAGCTTAAAAAGAGCTACAATGAAGATGATGAAGATATAACTTAATAAGTTCTATGGGCATTATCAGGAATGACAAAGATAGAAGCTTTAATTGAATTTACTGAAATCAGTGAATATGTTTTGCTTTTAGATATCTTAGAGAATAATCATAAAGAATTAGCTATAATACCAGCTCTGTGTATAGTCAATTATTTAAGCTATAATTCTGATAAAAATATAGAGGAATTTGTTACTTTTGATTTCATTTCAGTCTTAAAAAAATATTCAGATCATTCAAATTATAAAGCTAGAATTCACACAATGTATACTTTTATAAATATGGCAGCCTGCTAATCCCAAAACATCAAAGATGTACTTCTTGAAAAAAATTTGGTAGCAAAATTTTTGGTTATGATGTAGGAAGATAAGCCAAAAATTAGGAACTAATGTGCTCTGTTCTTTGCTTATTTGTTAGATAATTCTAATGAAAACTTTATCAGAAGAGCAATTTAAGATTATTACTTTATGAATATAGCTAAGTAAATATTTGAATAAATTAATGATGTTGATAATATATTTAGCTTGCTCAAGACATTTGAATATATTTTGGATTGTGTTTAATCCTAAGATATTATGGTATATGTTCTTTAGTAAATTTAATACTACAAAATAAACGAATACATTGAGGAATTGACATAATAATGCTACGAGCACGTGACTGATAAGGCTTTATTAGTTCATGAAAAGCTCGAAGAATTATTTGAGCAATATGATATAAATTGAAAAAAATAGTAATTTTGTTGTGCTAATTAAAATATAGATATATTAGCTTGTAATTTTTGTTTTTTTCAATATTTTAATTATCAAAAAATAATTTATTTTTTCCTAGTTTCTCTGTTTTCTAACATAAATTTAGTATAGCATTTTCTTTAAAAAAATATATTTAATTTTGAAAATACTCTGAGACTTTAAATTATAATTTTTTCTGTTTTAAAGCAGTTTTAAGGGCACATGCTAACTGTTTGCTTAGAAGGAATCGAAGAAACACGCTTTACTTACATTCCTTGATGTTAATTTTTGATTATTTATGGGCTGTTTTATTTAGCAAGATTATAAAAAATATATTTATTATTTTTTTGATTATGATAAAAACTTAAAAGAAATATCATAAAAACAATAAAGTTAAATAAAATATTCATGATAACCTATGGTTAAGGCACATATTTTGGCTGAGATTATTTTTTAATCTTTTTTAACTTCCTAAATATAATTTATTTATTTTCTAGTTTCTGTTTGCTAATATAAACTTACGGTTATTTTTTATTTAAAAAGTAATTTTAAACTATTGAATTTATTAAATACATAAGTATTTAGATTAAAAATATCAATTTTTAGTCTGTTAGTTTTGGATTTTATTTATGGGATTTATATAGCAAAAAATTTTTTTAACTTTTTTTTGATATTATTTTATGATAAAATCTGAATAGAAATATCATATTTGCAATCAATTTTTAAATAAAATATACCTTATAATCTAACTGAGTATGATAACTGCTTTACTATAGAGCTTATAGCTTTTAATTTTTAAATAATATGTATTTTATTAAATTAAAATAATTAATATTTTAGTTAAATAAATCAAAAATAATTCAAGTAAATATTAAAAAAATTGATTAAGCTAAATATAAAAAATTTTAGCTTTTAAAAAAAATTGTTATTTTAATTTTGAATAAACGACTAGACTTGTTGAATTGAAATATTGAATAAAGTTATTCTTTGTCACATTATTTTTAATATTAGAGTTTGAATTATTATTTGCTTTTAAATCTAAATAAATTAAATTTTTACGTTAATAAAATACATTTTATAACTTATTTTTAATATTTAAAAAATGTCTTTTAAGTTTGAAAGTAAAAAATTTATAAAAAATAATTGAACGTTTATTTCCTCACGAATTGAAAATATAAATTTTCTACAAAAATTTTAAAATCTTATTTTAGTATTATTTAATTTATAAAAAATAATTTTAAAGAAATAAATCTATCACAAAATTATATGTAAATAGTATATATTAACACTTAGCAACATAAATTTTTGTTATTTTACAAATATTCTTTAAGAAGTTTTACTTTTTTATCAATAGCATTAGTAGGAATTTGTTTTTAAAATATCTATAATAGTAGTAATAATAGGATTATATAATTTAAATATTTGATATTTTTAAATTATATAAGCAGCCATGATTAATCGCAACATATCTGGAGGTGCTAATAATTAAGCTAAGCTTACCATTTAAACTGATTCTTCTAAGATTTAGTAAAATAATTTAAAGAATAGTGACGCAAACTTAAAAATGAAATAAGCAAAAGCGAATAATTTAGTAATTAGCACACCTTTAATGGCAAATAATTCAAATTTACTAGGTTCTTAAACAGTAAAAAATTTAAGAATGAGCAACTTAATTTCCCCTTCAAGTTAAATGCTTACATAAACTCCTTTTTCAAATCCTGTATATAGACAGAGTTAGTAAATAGATAACAATGTGCTAACATAGATAATGGGGCAAGGATAATTAGGAATATAAAAAAATGAAATTTTTCAATTAAAAAAAGATTCTTTACAAAGACCTTCAACAGCTGCAGCAGCTGCTGCTTAATTAGCAGGAAAGAATATAAATAGAAAAGTAGCAAATAATTACCAATAATACATGATGCAAATATCTCCAGATAACAATATCTAAGAATGGCAGGATTAAATGCAAATAGAGAATTAATTGATGGAATAAGATGGAGAAAGAGTTAAGATTAAAAGGCCTCAAACTGCGTTTTCAAATTTAAAAGGGGTATCTTCATCGATTTCGTCTGAATTTTTATAAGACATTGAATAAAAGATGCATTTTGTATAGATATCTAAAGATAGACTTAATTCTGCTTTATAAGGAATTTAAACTGATGATAAAACAAAAATAGTTGAAGTTGAAGAGCCAATTAAATAAGAATTGAAACAAGAATATGGAGTTTATAGTAAATATCATTAATTTATGTGACCTACATTAAACAATTTAGATAAAATCATAGCTAAAATATTATAAATCTTGTTTTACTTTTAAAATTTAATAATAGAACTCGATATGCCATAGCAAGTTATTGAATTAGAAAAATATGGATTTAAGTATTTCAAGATTTACATGAAGAACAAGAGTTAGCCTCTCTTTATATGTAATTTTAAATGATTAAATGCATTTTAGTGTATTTAAATGCTGGCTGATTTAGCTTATTTATCATTTAACCTTATTTATTTTTTAAAGAACTTAGCTAGATAGATTCATTTAAGAGAAACTCGCTTAAAATTTTCTTATCAACAGAAAACTAAAATCCAAACATCTTCAACAGCAATTTAATATTTGAAGTAAGTTTAATTTATTGTTTTAATTAGTTATATATAAATGGCTGAAGGTAAAAAAAAATATTACTAAAATGCTAATAAAAAAAATAAAGAGCTCATACATAAAATAAAATAAAATAAAACTTCAAAAATAGAATATTTAAAAACAAGCAAAATTATTTTTTGTTATTCATTGTTAGAAGTTGAAATTTTGATTTAAAAAGAAAAAAAAAAGCTGTAAAATAAGAGTAGTAAGATAAAATAATAATCAACATCATAATAGAATTACATTCAATATTAGTAATATTTATAACTCAATGTGGTAGTTAGTTAATTAGTTAGTTAGAACTATTTGTATAACGAGTGAATAAATGAATGCATGAATTTGATATTTATTTATTTAAATTTTTTGAAAAGATGAGTCTGAAATAATTAAATATTGATATAAAATTAAGTTGTCAAATTAAAAGTTATTTTCGTAGTTCGAACTGAAATAAATAATTAGCCTTTTTGTAAATTATCAATTGAAATAATGTAAATATTATGAATATAGATATTTATACTTTGTTAGTTGAAATTTAAATCTTTAAAATCTGAGATAAGACAAATAACTGATATCACAATAGAATTTAATTAAATTTTGATAGTATTTTAAATTTATGATGGGAGGTTAGTAAATAAGAATTATGCATTTTGAAAATAGATACAGTAAGTAAACAAATGAATCAGAAATTATTAATATTTTTTAATTTTCAGTTAAAATGAATCTGAAATGATTAATTTAAAACAAGCATACATTCTGAAATTAGATATTACCATTGTTCGAATTTTAAAAAATGATCAGTTTATTTTATAATTTTATGAATTGAAGTTATATAGATAATATGAAAATAGATATTATTACTTTTTTAGTTGGTTAGGGAAATAGTAATAAGATAGATAGTTCTTCTAGACTAACTATTTTAATGAAATTTCATCAGAAAATTAGTTTTTTTTGCTAATTAATTTTATTATTTGCCTTTAAGCAAGCATTTAATTTATTTAGTAATTTAGCTAATTAGAGCCATCAAACAAACTTAACTTTAATTTATATTTATTACTATTACTAAAATATTTATTTAACAGAATAGATATGTAATAAGATTTTCTGAACCTTCCAAAACTAACTACTTTAATTCACAGTACCTGTTTGTCTCCTTTAACACAGACACAGATTTAAGGCTGCTGCTTAGAATAAAATTTGGCACTGCTGATTTCTAGATGACTAAATCACCTAATCTTGGTAGAGCTTAGTCAGAATTTTATAATGTAAATAGCCTTGCTAAAAAAATAAAAAATGAATAGAAACCTCCATTACAACTAATGGATGATAGAACACTCTAAGATGAAATAAGTAATTGTTAGAATTAATTTTGTATTTTGAGAGAAATAATTTGTGTTTAAAAATGTTAACGGGATAGATAAACTTACTTATTATTAACTCGTAAGAACTAAGTACTAAGTTTTCTAATTAAAAATTTTAAATGAAAAAAATTAAAACTGATAAATTCCAATTTTAAAAAATATTACAATTTATTTTTGAGATATCTTCTGTTAATTATTTGCTCAATTTTTTAATGAAAAGTTCATAAGAATAGTTTCAATCAAATCAAATTATCACTATTTTACTTTAATTTATAAAGACCCCACTATTATTTAAAAAATACTAAACATTATAAATCATAAATACTACATATTTAGTTGTTAAATTGATGTAATAGCCAATATCATCAAATTCTCTACTACTAAATATATAAAACATCAAATTTCTATTTCTTAACTTTAAAACTAATTATAACTAACCAACTATATTCATAATAGATGAGATAATGAATAGGAGAAAGATGAAATTTTTAAACTGTTCCTAGGGTTTGGAATATCTAAAGCATAATAAAAAGGTTCTAAGGATTAGTAAAGATGTAAAGCAGCAACAAGAGTTAGAAAAGCGCTTCAACAATAATATGAAAATTCTAAATGTTCTTGAAAACAAAAGATATTATGACACAGAGAAAAAGGAAACATTAGTGAGGAAAATAGATGATTAAGAAAAAAGAAGGTTGTTATCCTAAATAAATAGGATAGGAAATTAATTAGATGAGGTTTTAAGGAGGTTTCAAACCATTTGGCTGTAGGCATTTTCTCTTGTTTCTTTAGCTACTAAACTAAAGCAGATTATTCATGTAATGATAATTCATTCTTAAATTAGACTAACTTTTTAAGTCAATAATTTAAACTCTTCCAAAATTATTAATAATTTACTTCTTACCATCAAAAAAGTTAAAGAAATACTTTCATCTTTTGCATAAAGTGTAAAAAAATATTTAATTAAGGATTTATCAGATTGATAATATAAGTCAAACCAATCATTTTTTACAAAGAGAAGTTTACATTTTCAAACATGCAAATTTTATTTTTTTAATTTAGAATAAAATAAGACTAGTTTCAAATATTTAATAAAATATAATGTTGATAGAATAGACCTGATTACATTAATCAATTAAAAAACTTAATCAAATTTAACATACAATAACTATTTTAATTATTTATTTATTTTCTCAGATTATTATTCGTAATTATGTGATTTATGTATAGATTGAAACTATTAAACGTGCATAAATTAGCTATGTAAAAATGAGGAAAAGAAGAGTTATTTATGCATTAATTAGTTTCTTGAAGAAATCAGGTGAGAATAAATTTCAAAGAACTCTTTATCAATGGAAAATGTAAGTTATATATATCGTTAAAATATTAATAAAAAAAAAAAACAACATAAATTACCAATTTAAAATTTCTCCACCCTACCCTTAAAAGTTTCACCAATATTTTCTAAATAAAAATAATTGCAAATAAATAGATGTTACATATTGATTTTTATAAATAAATAAATAAAACAAAGTTGTTCTTAGCTATTTACCAAAGCAGTTCAAGTAAAGACTAAAAAGAAAGCTTAATCAATTGTGGTCAAATTCTTTTTAAATTTCAAAGAACTAAGCATATTGTCATCCAAACTGATAGAGTTGAATCTCAGAGGTATTTCTTTAAACAAGGAATCAACTTATAAATTTATTTTATTTACGTCATTGAAAAGCAATCAAATTTTAGAACAAATTCGCAAGCTACAAGCGTAGGAAAATAAAATATAAAGAAGAAATTAAAAGATATTGGAGTAATTAAAACGATTATTTAACACAATAAGTGCTGTATGACATGATAAATAGTAAGATTATATATTTTAATTATATTTAATTTATTAACATAAGTTTTCACCATCCGTATCTTTAATTTACTTTAATTAAAATTTTAAGGTAATAAACAAACGAATAATCTTAACATTGAAAACTTTTTGAAAGGCGAAATGAAAAAAGCTTAGAAAGCAGGAGGAATAAAGCTTGATTTTAAACTCTAAGATGAAATAGTTACCAATTTCCTTAAAGAACGTATAAATGCATGGAGAAGGGAGTTTACTTAATTTAAAAGAGCAAACTTTTAGCTTTTCAATTTAAAAAAAGTAAATTAATTAGTTTGAAATGAGCTTATTCTAGTTTACATATTTGTGAATATCTTTTACATACATTTATATTTAACTATATTTTAAAATTAATATAGCTAATTTAACAAGAAAAAGACAACAAAGAAAATGCTAAAACGGTATAATAGCAAATTTAAAAGCAGTAATAAAATTAATTAAGTCCCAGTGAGAGCTTAGCTGATCTTTTTGCAGATCCACCAAAGTTATTTGTTAAACCGAATGAAACTTAATTAAAAAACATGGTAAAATAATATATGGCAGCAAAAAAGCAGTCAGCGGAAAATTAATAGCAAAAATGATTAAATGCTCATAGCGGAATCAATTAATTAGTAAATTAATTTATTAACTTATTTTAGAGCTGGATAAATTGTTATCTCTGCATGTTTAAAATAAAAGTATAAATTTATAAATTCAATATTATCTATCTATCTCTCTGTTAATAATTTAAAATGACATAGATAAATAATATATAATCTGAGAAGACACTTAATATCAATTTGTTTCTACAAAGAAATAATTAAAATAATATAATAAATACCCACCAGTAGACCTGAATATTTACAAAGTGCTTCTTTCTTTAATTACAAAAAAAAAATATGTACTAAATTCTTCTAAAAATTGATAACAAAAATTTTTTTCCCAATATCAAATAAATTAATTTATTGAATAAATAAATTATTAATTTATGTATATTAATAAATTAAGTTGACTTTTGTGTCAATCAATATAAATTAATTAATTAATCAAATGATTGCTTGATTCATAGATTAGATTGAATATATTTATGTGTATTGTATTTATTTGCTCTTGTCAGTGTAAATTGCCTAATAAGCAAATCATTTATTTACTTTAAATTCTAAAAGATTTAATAGTTTTCATGTTACATAAATTAAACTATAGAAGTTAATAATGATAAATAAGATAAGAAGTTACACTACTCACATAATTTCCACCTTTAAACAATATTCTTAAATGAAAATTAATTTATTTGCACTAAAGGTCATTAGTTAAAATTTTTGATTCTTACTCTTAATCAAGGTGTGTCATTATATTATGCTCGAAATATATTTATTAACTTCAAAAATATTTAAATACATAAAAAATAAGGATAAATTTAAAATCATAGTAAACACTTATTTACTATTGATCTTAATTTCATGAAAAATCTAAAAAGATCAAGTCTTCTTTTAAATTTTCAAGACCAAATAATATATTTTTTCTAAAAGCCTTGAATTATTCCTAAAATGATTCTAGATATATAATCTATTTTAATTTCATGTCACAAATATATAAAGAACTTTTTCAATTATGAAAAATTTAACAGAAACCCCATAACCAATTTATATTACTTATTCTTTTATTATCCTCTTATTTATTATCTGATTCTTAACTAATTAAGGTTTTAGCTTCAATCAATATAATTTATATGATGCAATTATTTTTCAATTTCATAATGTGTTATTATGTTTTTTAAATTCATAATTACCTAATTTAAATTTATTAAGTGGTTATTTAAACATTTTTTTTTACATTCAGATTGGTTTAAGATTTAAAAAAACAAATTCTGAATAATTTTATTATTTTAACATTTTTTAAATAAAACTAGGAATTTTATATACTTGAAAACATTTGTTTACAAAAAACTTCTAACTATCTCAAGCTTCATTAAGCTATAAAAAATACATACTTTTTTGAATAGTTAAATTTGTAGACTAATTCTTTGAATATAAAAGAGAAACTCACCAAAATTATTATAAAAAGTTTCCTTTAATTTTCATAATATGATAGAAATTTTTCTAAAATGCAAGAATAATTGACATTATGTGGCAAATAACCTTATTTATTTATAATTTTCCTTCACACTTTGTTTAAAATGGTTAGAAGAAGAGTAAAGAATTTAATTTACCTTTTTAAAGCCTGATAAATAAATACAAAAACATCTTTCTTTTCAATACATTTAATTAATTAATTAAATTAATTAAGGGGTACATATTTTTTTGCTGTTTGGATATTTCCATAGAAATATCAGCCCAGTATCTAACTAAATTCGAAATTTAAATGGGATTTTACATGATTCTTAGCCGATTAGAGCTAAATTTTACAAAATATTAAAACAATTAAAACTAGCTATTTAAGTAAATCTTTTAATTTCAAAAAATTCTTAATCTGAACTTTTCTTGACTTTACTTGTTAATTTTCTGTAAATTTTCTTCAATTTCTTTGATTTAAAGAAACTTTGATATGAATTTTAGTTTATAATTTCTATTGATGCGTCTTATTATAAATTAATCTATTCTTGGTGTTTCTTCTTTTTAACCACAAATAAAGATTATAATCTTCTATTTCTTCTAAGAATAGATTTAATTCTTTACGTTTGAGAGCAAAACATATCACTAAATTTTATAATAGATAGTATTTTTTCAAATTATATTATAATTTAGAATGACATTCTTACATATTCAGATTCTCTCTTAGGGAATTTACTTTCTCGAAAATTTTCTTTTCAAATTGTATTATCATAAGTAAACTAATATATTTTGTTTAAATCTTATCTCATAAAAACTATAATTAATTAGGACCCACTAAAATAATGCAATAGTGTAAAGTTATTATGATACTTTAAAGTTGATTTAGTAATTTAAAACGCTATGAATATTAACTTAATCAAAGAGTATTTTTAAAAATGCTCTACTAAATATTTAAAATGGATAAATATGTTTATAATTTAATTTGATACATTGAAGTAAATACTTTGATATTATAAAAAATGTTTGAAGTTTATCATCTATTTGTATATATCTGGTTGATATTTATTTGTGAACTAAAGGCATGGTAAACAGTCAAATATCTGCTGAATGAAAAAGAAATCAGGAATATAACTTTTAAAGAGGTAAACTAAGTAATTAGCTTGAGGGAAAAAAATATATCAATTTACAATTACTTATTTTCTTTAGAGTATATTTACATTAAATGTATAAGGCAATTATAGATTATTTTTTCTACATTCTTATAGATTGATTGATTATAATGTGGGGGACATCACTAAATTAATTCGCTATACTATGAAAAATGAAAAGTAGAAAAAAAAAAATTGTGTGCAATATTAATTAAGCAAAGTAAATAGAGATCAACATTCTGTAAGCTTGTTTAAATCACACTAAAAAAAAATATACTAAATAAATCAATCAATCAAAATGTCTAAACAAACAAAACTTTTAATGATTTTTTAAATTGGAAAATTGACGTGAAATAATTGAACATAAATATTATTTTTAAGAATAAAGTTACTCAAAAAGACTATTTGTAGTGGGAATTATTATAATTAGATAAATCGAAATTTAAAAAAAGAAAAATCAATTTGTTGAATTTTTTTGATAAAAGATAATTTAAAAATACGATATGAAGTAAGTATTGTTTGAATGTTTGAGAATAAGATTAACAATTACTATAAAATTGAGAATAAATTATTTAAGAATTAGATTTTTTATAAATTAGATGGATAGATTTTATAATTAATTGTTTAGTTATGTTTATTTGTTTGTTTGTTTGTGTACATTTATTTGTTATTATAATTTATTTATTTATTTATTAGAAGATCTTGATAAAAATGATAAATAAGAAAGGGTTTAATCCTTGAATTATTTATTTGTTAGTAATTTAAATGAGAGTAAGATTGAGGAATAGAAAGTTGATTTTTGTTTTCAGGTAAGTGATTAAAGTAGAGTGTTTAATTAATTTTTCTTATTTGAGAGAGAAAGTGATTAATTATTATTTTAGGTCGACTATTAATTTCTTGTTTTATATGTGGGGAGAAGGAATTAATTTTCCTTCAGTAATTTCAGTCATAGCGCACATGAGTTTAATCAAATAAACCAGGCGTGTCCCAAAATTTATTACATAGAAGGTCTTTCAGAAGGGTTATATTTAAAGCAGAGATTGAATAAGTCAACAACTTATTCAATTTCTTCTTCAGAAGAATCAACTCTAAGCATATTAAGCATATGCTATATTTTTTCTTATTACCAATAATTTTCTGGGGTATTGTTGATGAAGTTTTCGTAGCTTGATGATCCATTTTCCCAACAAAAGGCGTTGTTTAAAAATAAAGCATTGAAAAGTGTTAGGCCAAATTAAAATACATCGCATTTTGATAAGTCAAATTCAGATTCTTCATCATCATCAAAGCTGTCAAATGATTTTAAAGCTGGAGAAGAAGTGCCATCACAGCACTTGTTAAGTTACTCAATAATCTCAGGAGGGAGATTATTAGGAGAGCGATTGCACCAGTTGTTATAAATGGTAGATGTTTGAACTTTAGATGCTGATGCGAGTCCAAAATCAATTAATTTAGGACAAACTTCTGTTTATTGATTTTAAATAAAGAAAAGCAAGATATTTTCTAATTTAATATCATTGTGAGCTAATTATTTTTCATCATGTAAATATTAAAGTGCTGAAGCAAGTTAACGGAAAATTTATTTAACAGTAGGAGTGTTAAGACGAGCAGGTTAGCTCTATTTCAAGAAATGGAAAAGATCAATATGGCCAAGTTCTAATTTTAATCCAACTTTGCCTTCTTCCCCCTTTAACATTTTGAAGGGTTTTTCAGAGGCAAGTTTAATTATATTGGTGTGATTTAATTAGCTTAAAATTTAGTATTCGTGGACCAACATATCAACATTTTAACCACGTAGTACCTTCAAAGCAACCTTTTTTTCACGAATGATTTAGCTTGCATTTGAGCTTCCAATAATTTCTCTGGAGCATGATGAGTTTCTCTTGATAACCAATTTCATTTATTTATATATATTTATTTAGAGATTGTGTTAATTTTTTGTATGTATTTATAATTGCTGTACTCTAGTTAAGAGTTTGCGAATTAGTGTGGATTTTTTGTTTAGTTTTATGCGAAAAAGACGAAAAGTCTTGAATTTTTTGGATAATTGAATTTATCTAATTTAATATAAATTTATTTATTATGAAATCTGTATCAAGGTTAAAAGATGCATTTAAAAATTATGAGATACACACTGCACCAAAAAAAAGCAAAAGAAATTAATTTGATCATTCAAATTGTATTTTTTACTTTCAATTAATTAAAATGCTTCTCTACCCAAAACTCAATTCAAAAACTGGTCTTTTTTCTTTACTAACAATTTCTGATCAAATTTGTTTTTACTCAATATTCTTGTGAGCATAGATTGAATTTTCATCGACCTACATCCTACCCTCTAACGAACTTATCTTTTTAAAAACCTCAATTAAATTAAGGTAAATATTGTATCTAGTTTCGATCATATTACAACTACCAACGCTATAACTAATATATCTTTCTGTCTATTTATCTATCTTAGCTATCAATTTTAGTGATAATTTCAAAAAAAGGATTTTCAATTGATTAATCACATACATATCTAACATATTTTATTTCAGGTAATAAGCAGTATTTCATATTATTTTTTTTACTTGAGTAGTTTCAAAATTTATTGAATATTTAGATTTTGTGCTTATGCGCAACATATTTAGGTCATTTTCACCATTTATATTTTGAACACTCAATTTTCCTCACCAAAAAATTATTTTTATTATTTAGTTAGTTTAAAAGTAAATGATAAAATTTCATTTCCACTAAATGGAGTTATGCTGGGTAATATTTGGTGAGTGCTTCTCATTACAAACATATTAGAGGATAAGTATCTCTTATTTAATTAAAGTAAATCAACTAGATAATTAGTGAATACCTCTAATTACAAATTCTCTGCTTCAATTAAAATAGAAGTAAATTTTAGAAAATTTGGTATTAGGTTAAAATGTATGCAGAATTTATTGACGTAGAATAATACTTTTCTATATCTAAAATAGATTAAAAGCATTTAAATTAGAAAATTAAAATATTAAACGATTAGTTAAATCAACTAATATGCAAACAAAATATCTATTATTTGAATTGAAATCCTACATCTTATTACATTTTTCTAACACTAAATAACTTAATAACTAGAGAGACATTAAACTAAAGCAGAAAATATTTTGCTTAATTTTTAAAATATAAATTTCTTTAAAAATACTAATCTAAATTTAAAATACAACTTCTTTCATTTTTTAGCTTTGTAGATAATACATATTTGGTTAGCTTTGAACATTATTACCCAAAGGCTCAAGCAATTTTGCTAGTAATATTATCATACTGGCTTTATTCAAAATTAATTTTTTAAAGTAGAATCTATTACATTAAATTATTTACTTAAAAAAACGAGAGTTTTTTCTAGATATTGTTTGCATAAAAAATTTGTAATTACATTGTTTTAACGCAACGCAGACAGATAGTTAGCTCTCTTAAAGTATTCAAAATATACTCTAAATAACAACATTACTATAAAATAATATCTAATTTGTTTAAAAAGAATACATAAATTCTTAAATAAAATATGTTTGTTTATTTTTTATTAAATGTTCAAATACTTCAACTATTTTACACTCACTCACTCATTTACTTTATTTAAAATAATAAACGAGTAAAAATTTGCTGAAATAAGTTTTTTTAAAAGTAAAGTTTATAATAATTTTATGATAAATTAATGAATTAATATCTTTTTGCTAATAATAAAGTATTTTAGATTTGTTTTCAAAGTAAAAATGATAATCATATAGAATTATAGTAAGCAAACTCTGAGCTAATTTATTTTTTAATACAGTAATTTAATTAAATAAAATCACATACTTAATTATTTAAGGTTATATAAAGTAAACTAATGATTGATTCTGAATGTGTTTCATATAAGAATAGAATATTAATGGTCTAAAAGCAATATAGCTTAAATGCTTATTCAGAGCTTAAAGTTGAATTTAAGTAATATTTTGTCATATTCTAGCCAAGGAATTTGGAGTAGAATATAGGACTCTTTCTGCTATTCCATACTTCAAACGAATTAAAATTAATATCTTATATGAGATTACTCACTTAATTAATTATAATTTATATTTTGGTTTTTAATTAACCACAAATAAAACTTAATTTTTTTACTATGAATAGCAAAATAATTTGCTAGTTTAAAACTTAAATTAATCAAATGAGTTTTTTATTCTCCTTTTAAAAATTCATAATATTAATGGCTACCTTAAAAATAAAAATTCATAATATTAATGGCTATCTTAAAAATAAAAAATGATTTATTTTTGAAATATAGAAATAATCATTTTTGATATATCTAAAAAATATTTTTCTGCCTAGTTATACATAAAAATAGCTATCATATAAACAGATTCTCCTAATATGAAATTTACATTAAATAGGTTCATTATAGACGAAAAGTCAATCATGAAAAAATATTATTACTTTTTTTTCTTTTAATTTACTTTATTTTAGTGTTAGTTGTTTAAATTGTTAATTTCAAAGCAATATTATTTATTATTAAGACTTTGAAAAGTGAAAATGTTGTAAATAATTAACCAAAATTAAATACTTTACTAATATGAATTTACTTAAAACAATAAATTAGATATTTTTAAAAGTTAACAAACTCTAATTTGAAAGCTTAAGCTCGGCATTTAAGGTATGATATTCATATTTAACTCTCCTTGTCCTTGATTTTTTTTGTAAATTTTAACTTTTTTCTTTTTCTATAGTTATATGACTATCTTTTAAATTTAAGCAAATTAGCTCATTTGAGGTTTAAAATTTTCTCAATTAATTTTTTTTTTTAATGATCAAAAATAAAAAACATTACTGCATAAAATTTTATAAATTTTTATAATATGCTCATTTTTTAACTCCAATTTTATAAATGGAATCTAATAAATATCTGTCAAAATAAAAATAAAAATTACTATATGTATTTCTAGTGGAATAAATAATTTTTTCTTAAATATTTTACCAATAACTTATTAACTTATTCAATTTTCTAATCACTATCTTTTAGTTTAAATCATATTTACATTAGATAGAGGTATTATTAAGATTAATAGTTGATAAATACTCAAGAGTAAAATATGTGAGTTTGAATTCTAATTAAGCTTTGATTTATTAAAACAAACGAAGATCATAAAACAGAATTATAAAATTTTCATTATTTTCCAATAAAAGAATTAACTAAAATAAATATTTTAAAATTATTTGATAAGAAATTTGTATTAAAATTAAAAATTAGACTTGTATTTTTTTAATTTCTAGATATTAGAAAAGTAATTTTAATAAAAAAAAATAGATAGATAGATAGATAGATATTTTCAACCAACAAAAGTATTCAATTAAATGATTTCTATAAATATATTAATATAAAGAGTAATAAGTAGAAAAATGCAAAAAGGATTTATTGATTAATTAATTGATTTATTGACTGATTGTTTTTTGTTTTTTAAGTGAATTTTATTCTGAGTTATTTATCTTCAGCTTGGACAAAGAAAGCATCTTGTCTGGTTCAAATTAATTTTTATTTTTTTAGTAAAATTTATTTTAAAAATATTAATTTATTTTTAATAGCCTCAAGCTCAGATTATTTATTTAAAAGAAGCCATTTTGGAAGGATCTTTTTTGTTTTAGTAGCTATTATCTGATTCAATTTCTTCGTTGACTGTATTATCATCTACACTTTTTTCTTGCATATTTTATGATGAGTCATGCTGCTAGTTGTTATCTTTGTGTCTAAATGGCTAGCTTTTAATTGGGGATGGTGTAATATTACCTAAATGATACACATCTTTTTCATGCTCTTAACCACCAATATAATTCATATCTTCATTAGAATATTTGTTATCGAAAGCAAAATCCATAGAGTGTATATCAGAAATATGATTTTAATTATTATCATGCATTTTTCCTTCTTCTTAGGTTTGATTCATATTATGAGAATGGTTACTACTACCTTCAAAGCTGCTTTGCATTAAGTTATTATGTAATTTTTAATTTAATGAGTTTGAATTATGGTACTTTGAAAGCTATTTTAGATTTTATTACTTGTATTCTTACTAATTTATAAGCGATAAGTCTAGCTCATCAGTGAGGTTGTATGATTGTTACATTAATAAATTAGCATTATTTTAATGATATTAATTAAAATTTATAAAATTTAGGTTGTGACTTGATAAAATTCCCATATTGCTCATTTCATCATTATGGAGAAGTGTGGGAGACTAATTCTGTTGGGTGTTTGGCTCTGGTTCTTTTATAGTTGACTCCAATTTGTTTAATTCTTATTTAGTAGTGTTTAGTAAAGTCTCTAAAGATTAAAGCTAATTTATTAAATAATCGATTCTATCATCACTTTTTTTTGATGCATCTAAAGGCATCTTACTCATAATACTTAAGAAAGCATTAGCTTAATTCATATTAGAATTTTAAATAGATTTGCTTTATATTTTATTGGAATTGGTATTCGTTTTAATTGCATTATTGCTATTAGGAGTACTCTAATTATATATTAAAGTGTCTAAATTTTAATGTTTTAATTTTTCATCATTTTAATTTGATTTGCCTAAGTCTCTAGATTCTTAACTTAAGTTAAGCATTTCTCCATTATAAATTGACGATTAATCTTTATGAGAGACTTGTGATGACTATGGATTACTTTGAACATCAATCTGGGGATAAGAATTGCTCATTTTGATGTTTTCTTAGCTAGAGGTTTATTAAATTTAAGAAGAAGGTGAAAATTCTGAATCTTTCTGCAATAAATTCTAATTTATTTGTTGATGTGAAATATATTCAGAATTCTTTTAATTCAAATCAACTTTTTATTATTTGCTGCTAATATTGTTATTCCTATCTTTTATAATTGCTTCTTATCCTAGTTTCACAGATTTATCAGAACATAAACTAATGTTTTCTATTTCCATTTAAGAGTTTTAGTTATATTTATTTAATTCATTCATATTTTCTGGTAATTATTTATTTTGAGCATTTTAAGTTTTATTCTTTTTTGCTTATTATCTCTTATTATTAGAAACATCCATACTTGATAATTATTATTGCTATTATTTTTAATTTTCTTAATTATTTAGATCTTGCTTAGTATACTTTTATTATGAAGAACTCGTTAAAGATTGTTAGTTGAAGTCTGCATTATTTATTTGGTTTTACTGCTGCTTGTCTTTTGCTTCAATAATTTATTACTTTTATTTTAACTTATTATCAAGGCTATTTTAAATTATATTTTCATTTTGAGAAATTTATTCTGTTGTGTCTTTCTTCAGTTTTTTATTATTGCTTTTTTCAAATTATTAAATTTACGAGGAGCCATTCCTGCTTTAGTTTTTATTTATTTAACTGGTATTTTAATTTTATTGGCTATTAGTATATTTTTGAGGATACAGATTATGACCGTTCTTTTAGATTTATTACTATGCCTAAATAATTTAATCAAGATTTTTCTATTTATGAGCCTACTATTTTATAGCTTACTTTTTATTTACTTTATTTTACTATGCAACTTAATACTTTTTGCTATATTTTTAAGTTATTGAATGCATTAATTTAGCAAAGCTCGAGCTTAAATATTTCATTAGTTTATTTGAGATTTATTTAGATCCAGCTCCATTTTCATCATCTTCCTCATCATTATAATTATCTTCATCATCATCATCATCATCATCTTCTTCTTCTTCTTGATCTTCATCATCGTCTTCATCATAATCCAATTCGTTTTTATTGAAATCGTCTTCATCCTCTTCATCAATTTAATGATCATCGCCTTCACTTTTTTAGTTATTATAATTAAAATCATCGCTTTCACTACTATCATAATTTTTATTTAATTTATTTGATAATTTAAGTGCATTTAAAGTATCTAAAATCTTTAATTAAGATTGTAGCTTCTTATTAAAGTTATTTAATTTACTATTAGATAAGTTATCTTCTTTACTTGAAGCTTCATTATTACTTATTTTTTTATTTTATTGGCTCTTTTGCAGCATTTTTTGTAATAACTGCCTTTGTTGCTCATGGTCAATTTAGACTTTTTGGAGTTTTTATTATTTTCTGTTATTTTTGAATTCAAATTTATCTTTTTTAAAGCCACATTCGTCATCTTCATATTCTTCTTTAACATTAATCATTTTTTGTTAAGTTTCTGTCTACATTTATTTACTATCATCTACTTAGTCTTAATATCCTTTTTTTTATTTTTTTTTATCAACCTTTCCTTCTAAACTAAGCATAAGAAGCTATTTTTATTTTTCTTCAATCTCTTTTTGAAGTTTCTAAGCTTATTCTAAGACAGTTGGAATAGACTATTTGCTACTGCTTTTTTTTGGTTAAAAATCAAGATGTTCTTCACTTGAATTTTAACTAAGGCTATCATCATCTCTGCTTTCATAATCATCCCTTTTCTTTTCACCATTTTTTAGTTTGGAGAGCTAATTAATGCTCATTAATTTTTCTTTTAATAAATAACTTAAATTACTGTTATTATTCTTTCCACTCTAAACTTAAATGCTATTTTTCCCTAACTGAGATAGCATTTACTTTTTTTATAATTTCATATTTTTATTATTTTACTCCTGCTATGAAATAGTTTGTTTAATAAACATTTAATCATTAAATAGTTTAAGCTAATTTTATGGTATGTCGTTTTGAAATTATTAAACTTAGATCATCATCTTTTCTTCTTTTGATAGCTCATAATTTATATTTCCTTTCGAGCTTTAACCATTTTAAAGAAGCTAGTGCTAAGCATTAAACGAAAGAGGGAATTAGTCTTAGCTTCTTTAAGAGCTGGGACTAGCGTCATCAGTTTACATATTTTTTTTAAAATCATCTGATGATTCTTTTTAATACTTTTTACTTCTTGTTTTTGCTTTATTTTTTTAATATAATGAATAGTCTCTCATAGATGTAGTCTTTTTAATACTGACATTCCCTTCTAATATTAATCTATATAAGCAGTTTTACTAAGAGTATTCATCTTTTAATTTGATTTAAAGCTATTATGATTAAAGAGCAGGGTTTTATGATAATAGCTAATTTTATTGCTAAGACATTATATTTTAAGGACTAACAGCTGAAATTTGATTATTTTACTTTTATAATTTTTCTTCTTGATTTTATCTATTCATTTATTCATGATTTCCATTTTCATATTATTGAGTCTAAGGAAAATCTTTATTTAAAATTTAAAATTGATCTTTTTCGATATCATCTTTCTCCATGCCTTATTAAAAATTATCAGAAGTTTAAAGTAAATTTTCTTTTTCATTAAGGTTTTTTTAAACACTAATTTAATTTTTTTAGTTTTGATTTGGCAGATCATCAGCTAAATTGTGGATTATGTCGTTACTTTAGTTATTTATATTTTATTCATCTTAAATTTCTAATTTTTAAAATGATTCTTTGTGTTCTTCCTTTGGATCTTAGTTTTGCAAGGCTAAGTTCATATTAATTTCATTACAATCCTGCATTGAAGCTGAATTTGTGGCTGTTGTAGAGGATTTTCTCCTTTGTTAATTATCTTAATCTAATTCTTCATTTAATAATTTAATCATATTTTAAGATGTACTATATTCAGATAGAGATTATTAAATAATATTCTTTATATCGCATTCATTATCCTAATTAACATACTTTCCTTTCTTTTCCATATCACTTAAAAGTTTTCTTACTGTTGAATAAAATCTATTTTTAACGGAATTTTCTGTTCTTCCTTCCAAATTTTTAGCAATTTTACTCCAACTACTTCCATGTGAGAGATAACCCTAAGTAATAAATAAAATTTTAGTTTGTAAGTATAAATTAGATGCTTTTAAGATCTCAATCATTTTAATTAAAAGCAATCATTAATTCAAATGATGTGTAGATTTTCAAATAATCCAAAATATTTTCTTACTCTAAAAATTGCATTGTCTTCCTCCTAAGTCCAGTTGCCTTTTTTTACATTAGGATTTAAATTATTAAACCACCTTTCTCTGCATTATTTTCCACTTCTTCCAGTTATTAATTCTGAGCATTATGACCATTTGTAAGGCCCGTATTATTAAACCCAATATATAAGCTTTTCGTCTTCTTCAGCAGTCCAAGGACCTTATATGTGAACAAAAAAAGATAATTAGTTATGCGAAATTATCTAACTCTTAAATCATTTAACATCCATTCCATTTTTGGTTGGATTGTAAAAAGAGAAAAATTCTTGTATATCTTATTTTACTTCTTCTTGTTTTAATTGATAGTAAAACGCAATCTTAAAATAAATGTTAAATAATAGAGATATAAATTATATTTCATTGACTCTAACATTTTATTAAAAAAAAAATATCTTTTTAGTTAGTTACGTAACATAATATACTGTATTAGAATTTATGAAAATAATATCTTTTTTTAAATTCAGTTGTTTTATATATTTTAGATTAGCTGCAAATATGAGAGAAAGCTAAAAAATAAATATCCAAATTTTGAGATTTGCACAATTTAATTAAATAACTTGCTTGCTGCTTATGTATGTATATATGTATAAATGTATTTTTGCAAAGTCTGTTTGTTATTTATGAAATGATAAATCTTAGCTAATTAAATATATTGTTTGATGATAAAAAATTAGATAATTAATATAAGTTAAGAAAATTAGGCTATTCGATCAAATAAATTTCTTTTTGTGAGCAGTACGAAAATTAATTCAAATCCAAATAATTCAATAGAAATGAATTCCATTTCAATATGAAAATTTAAACTTGGCTACCAAATTGACCAAAAATAAAAACTCTTTTTGCAAATATGATTTTACCTTTTACAAGTCCAGGTTTCAAAATTTTGGACCACCGATGAAGACACTAAATAGCGCTACGACCTTCCATCATGCCAGAAATTTTTCTCCAATTTTTTTCTCCGAAGCTTTGAACTAGTTTTTTGAGTGCTTCATCTTCCTTCTAGGTCCATTTATTTGTCTTTTTTGTATCGTTCGATTATGATTGAATAATTTAATTTGAGTTTGAGTATCCTTCATCTTACGTTTCTTCAAATTTCAATTAATTTGGATTCATTTCTATTTAATCATATTTTTCTTCTTGGTTTAATAAGCTTTTCATTAGTTCTTTATATCCAAGTATTCGTTTTTGATTTGATTAATTTTTTTGTTTCCTGTTTTTTTTATGATTTTATTTCAAATCAAGCGCTTCTTCTTTGATTACAATACTTCTTGAAACATAACCTTTTATATTTTTATTTAATGCTTCTGTCTTTTTTTCTATTTAATAATCCTAAAACGTATTGATAAAAACAAAATATTATTCCAATATAAATAAAATGGAAAAGTAATCTATATTCTTATTTCTTCACATTAGCTTTTTTCCTTATTAAACCATTTTTCAGTTTTTAAATTTTTGCAAAGAAGATTTGTACGATTAAGAATATATTATTTTTATAATTGATTACAACAACTTAAATAAAAAAGTAATATTCTTTATCAAGCATGTTATTATTTATTTTGAATTTGCATGTTATTTTTTTAAAATATTAAAATTCATAAACCCTTTTTTATAAATTTTAGATTAAAAAGAAATTGGATTATTTATTAAATTTGTCTTTAATAAACCAAACATTGATTTTATTTTTACTTAAATTTTTTTGTTTTTTAAAATATTTTTTTATTTTAAAAGAAATTAATTTGAGTATTTGATTTAAATACAAAAATGTATTAGTAATCATATTGATTTATGGTGATTAATTAAGAATAATTTAATTTCACAAAATATCTACAAGATAATTTCACAAACATCTTTGAAATAATATTTTATATTGCTAAAAGGATTTTAAATTAATTTATTTCAAGATAAAAATATTTGAGTACCAAGCTTTACACATATATATAAAGAAATTTAAACTTGTGATATTTTTAAAATGAAACTTAATTTTAATAATTAAATTATTCAATTTGTTTAAGTTTGAATTATCTTTATATTTATTTAAAATTATTTTTGATATTTACAGATAAGCATTATATTGATTTATGGGATTTATTTTTTGTTTAAAATAATTTTATTTAAATTTAACTAGAAATATTATATAACTAATTTTTTTAATATTTATGACTATTCTTTCAATCATCTTTGAATTTTTTACTACTTTTAATAATAAATTCTATTTCATTAAATGTGATTTAGAGATGTTATATTTACATTAGAAGGTTTATTTTAATTTGAAACATTAATAAATTCATCAACGTTAGATTGATGCAATTTTATTATATTTGTTTTTTATTTAGAAGAGCTCATAAATTTTTAAGAATTCATTATTTCTTCGTTCAATTAATTAGTGCTGCTGTTGTTATTACTTGTTTACCGAGAAGAAAATCCAATAACTGAAATTCTATTATCAGATTTATCTTCATTGTTATAATTTGTTTAGTTAGATATATTTAATTTCTACTTAGATATATTATCATAAATATCACTTGTTATTATTAGCCTTTAGCTATTTCTACTATTAGAGAAAGGTTATAAAAATTATTATGACTGTAACCCTTATGCAGTATCCATATTTAATCTAGGTGATGAGTTTTCATCAATTTGATCTAAAGTTACTGTTGAGTTAGCTGCTAAAAATTTATTTTATTCTGCATTTAGCTTTTATTTTTGTTCAAGAAATTATTTACTTTCTTCTCTACTATTTGCAGTCATTCTTCTTGAAACATTTTCTTACTTTGTTGGATAACTATAACTGTTTGTTTAAGATCTGATGTCCCGGTTATTGGAGGAAATTGATTCGTTTAGTTTATTTTTCATATTTTTTTGTATTTTATTGGAGGCACAGTAACTTTAGTTTTCACCTTCATAATCTAGTATTTAATTATCATCATCATTATTATTCTCTAGCTGATATGACTTTTAATCGTATTGATCGATTATTTTAGAATTATCATTTTTATTCTGGTTTTCAAGCTAACCCTCTTCAACATTTTTGCAATTTTTTAATTTTTATTCTAAGCTACTAAACTAAAAGCTAGGTTCTTGAGATTATTGGTTTTAATTATTAGTTATAGGATGTAGAGGTGAATATTGAAATGAACTGCTTAAATTGCTTTTTTCATTTTATATATCAAGCATAAGATATTGCTACTTTTATGCTAGATTTTATATTTTGGAGGAGAGATACATTTAAGTTTAGTCTTCTCTTTCATAAATTGTAGCTATGTCTTAAAATTAGCTTAATGGAAAGAACGATTTATTTAAGTTTTACAATTAATTTTCTACCTATAACTTATTCATATTGTATGTAGCATCATAGCTTGTTACATCTGATATTTCTCCTTCTTATTAAATATTTGCAACACTTTTAAATCCAGATTAAATCTATAAATCAACATCATCCACTGAAACAAATTTATGAGGGAGATTTAAAATATTTAAATCAGTGTAAATTAAAAATGACAAAGTAGAACCTATTCCACTTTCTCCAGGACTGACTGAAACCTTATCGTAGGGACCAAGCTTCCCGACAATTTGTGAATTAATAGCTTATTCTAAACAATCTTTATTCTTTTTGGCATTAAGAATATCGCTAATAGAATTTAGTTTAAATTTTGCTCTATATTAAATAGGATATGTGTAGCAGCCTGAATTATAAATAGATATTTTGATAGTTTCTAACTGCTTTGATTTAGTGCTTGCTCTAACTATAATGTAACCTTTACTCGTTTTATGCAAAATATTTACCAAAAAGTTTAACAACAGCTGCTTTATTCTTCTTTCATCTGAAGTAATTCTATCATATCTTAGCTCATTAATAAAAACTATCTTAACTTTCTTTTTGCAAGCCTGATATTCAACTACCTTTAGGACATCATTCATAATTCTTTTTATACTTATCTCACTAAGTCTTAATTCAATTTATTTTTTTCTAAGTAAAGCAAAATAAAAAGATTAAAATTCTAAAATTGAGAAATATTGATTTTAAATAATTTTAAGTTTAAATAGCTTGTTAGTTAGATAAAATTTTACTGCAGAAGAGAGATATAGTCGATGTAATTATAAATCTTGTTCAAAGTCAAAAAGCCATAGTATCGGGTATTATTAATAGATTCATACATTTTTTCGTTTTACTCTTAGGTAAATGAATTAGCTCTCCTTCTACTAGAAGGCATATCTTAAATATACTATTAAATGTTATTCAATGACTAAGACTAATTTGTGTCTTAATTAATTGCAGAAAAATTCTCAGGATTCTTAATTAAGATATTGTTAATATTAGAGTAAAAAATAGAATTATTTGTTGTTGTGTGCTTATGTTTGTTGATAGGTGAAATGTTTGTTTGAGAAAAATCACTTTATTATATCTGAGAAAATGACTGCCTATTCCCATCTAAAATTTTATGATGATATTGGTTAAAATTTGTACAACTAGTTGGACTTTTTTCCTCTTTGCCTGATCTTAAGTTCTCATAATTTTCGTTTAGTTTCATTAAAGAATAAGCTAGAGGCATTCTAAATTGCTCTAAGGACTCAGAGAAACTTCTATATAAGAATTTGTTTAGCTCTCTGAGAAATTTAACCTAGCCTTCTAGCGTTTCATCTTCAATCAGAATGACTTAGTACTACTCATTCACATTGTATGTGTAAATTTTTATTGAAATCTACCTCTAGCTGCCGTCTTTTTGAGTGTAAACACCTTAGAAGATGTCTATTCTATCATAAACATCTTCTCCATATTTCACCTTAGAATTTGCAACTCCAGACTTCAAATTAAAATTTGAAACCTTTCTCAAAATTGTTCCTTTTTTTTAAACTCTTCTAACAAATTTTCCTCCTGCTTGACCCCCACTTCCGGCTAAATATAATAAAAATTTGGAATGTTATTATATAAAAAATTATTTTTAATTAAATACTTGTGGCATTATCTATTTTTACTGTAGATGATCTCTTACTACCTCGAATGTGATGAGGTGTGACATTATTATTCTGCTTATCCCTTTCAAAGGATATTTTTTTACTCCTCTCTTCTATATTGTACCTAGATCTTTCCCTGTCTACTGAATTGTTTAGAGTTTTGTTTTTTTCTCCTGAATTATGAGTAACTCTTTCATTTGATCCAATAATATTTTTTTCTATTGAAATGTTTTTAGTCCTTTCCAAAGAAGACTCTTTTGGTCTGTTGTATCTCTCTATTGAATTATTCTTATTTCTATCATATGAGCTTCCTTTAGACGGTTCAAATACAGAAAATCTCTACACTCTTTCTTTTTCTCCAGAGTTAACCCTCTCATTGTACTTAACCTCATCAGATAATTTCTTTGGTCTCTCGAATAGGGAATTTATTTTGCTCCTTTATATCTTAGTTACACCTTATATTTTATCTGTTCTAACAACTAATTTTGAATTACGTTCGCTTTTTGCAAGCGATTACCTTTTTTCATTGCTAGCTTTATTTTTATCTTGTCTTTGTCTTAAATAATTTTCTTTTGCAATACTTTCTATTTAAAAGAAAAGAGTTTTTTCTTGCTCATTTTATCTTTTATTCATATTTTCATCAGAGTTTTCTGAATCTTTTTCTTGATCATCTTGTGTTTCTTGTTTCACAATAACTCTTTTGGAAAAATCTTTAAAGGCATCATTATCAGATATATTAAAAGTATTTTAAGCTTTCCTATTTACTTGATGCAAAAAACTCCTTTCCTCTTTTGGGTTGTATTTCATTACGACAATATTTATAGGTAGCAGTTTATCAATTAAGAAGGACAACTCTGAAGATTTTTGCTTGTCAAGAAAAAGATCTCTCTTTTATTTATCATTCAGATAGATAAAAAGTAAAAAATAAAAAGCCCCTAATGAAGTAGCGATTACTAAGCATGCAGAATTATTTCCATAAAAAGCTAAACTCTATTATGCAATTTGTTAAATATAAATAAATAAATAGTAATCTCTAATTTTTTTTGTTGCATCGCTTGCTAAAAAACTGCATTAGTAAATTAAAATTAGTGGTATTTAAGTAAAGTAAAAAATATAAGTATGCAAGAAAATATTACAAAAAAGACGATGTTTATAGCACACATTAATATCTTAAATATAAAGTTAGTTCCTTAAGTACTAGTAATAAACTCGATAGCTAGGAGAATTCCTAGCAGAGGCTAGTATCCCATAAAACTATTAGAGCGATTGCTATCCTTTGAGAGTTGATATATTCCTATTACTATGCATATGATGCAGTTTTTAAAAAATAACACAGAATTTGTGAATTTTTGATATTTCTTAATTTAAATTTTAACACACCAAGATATGACTCCTACTACAAAGAATACAATCCCCACTATTCTATCTTGCATTTGAGAATTTTTTTCTGATAAGTAAAATATCAAAATGACAATAGATTAAAGTATGTTAATTATTGTTCCTACTTTTAATACCAAAATTGTATTATCTTTTTAGTTTTAAAAGAACGCCAATTCAAATTCTGCAGATTTAAACTACAAGCTATATTTGTTCATCTTTAACGCGAGCTTATTTGCTTGCTTCTCTTTTGTTTTGAAATTATTTCAAAAATGATTTCAGTAAAATTGCCTTTTTGTCCTTGTTTACTAGCCTATGCAATCTAAAGAATTAATATTGAGTTGTTTTTGTAATTTTTGTAAAATTTTAAAGTTAATATACATGAAATCAAATATTAATTAAAAAAATATCGATGTATAGTATCTAACTATCTAATTATCATTTTGTTTAAATGCCCAAATACTTTTAAAAAAATACTATTAATAATTTAGATATATAAATATATTTCATTTTAAAGTAAATTAAAATTTTGCTTACTTTCATCTGTAAGTTTTTGTTTAGAAACATAATTTCCAATTCAAATTATTTGTGTTTGTAAATGAGTTCAAATGATAACAGATAAATATTATGTGAATATAATTGTGCTCAAAATTAATTTAAACCATAAATTAAACCATAAAAACAAATCAAATCTATTTATTTAATTTTTTTTAACTTAAATACATTTTAAAAATAAAAAGATACATTAATAAACATATAGATAGATAGATAGATACACTATCATTTTGTAACTTTACTTTAAACTTTTTTTTTTTTTGATTAATTTAAAATATCAAAAATATTTAGTTTAAGAAAAGAAATGATACTATAAAGATATTAAATTATGCATTAGTTTTAATTTATTGAAAGTAAACATATTAATTAAACTTTAATTTGATTAAAATATTAATTTATTTTAAATATTTAATCAAATTAAAAATTGAAAAATTTATCAGTTTTAAATTTTATTAACATTTTTTTATTTCTTCTAATATTCTATATTTTAAAAGAAAAAAAATTAATAAAAATTTTATTTTTGTAATATTTTTACATTTTTAGTTTGGCTTTTAAAAATTAAATGATTTTTTGATAGCGTAGTAAAAAAAATTAAATCCAAGTGCTTTTATCATAGCTTATAGCGCCCTATATGATGTTCTTTTATTTATAAAAATTTTTAAAAGCTAAAATTTAAAATAATAAATTAATAGATACGATTTTTTAATGTTATCTTTATATTCAATTATTTTGGCTTCTTTTTAGTATTCTAAAAATGCAATCTATTACTCTTAAGTTAATCTTTATCTTTGTTCACTAGTCAAATAAGGATCAGGTAATCTTTAAAAGTTTGTGAACTATTTCTCAATATCTTCTAAAATAGATTTGATAAACAAGCTTAGATCATATTTATTTTATACAGACTAATTTATTTTAGGTTTATTTGTTTGTTCTTCTTCAAATTGACTATATTTACTACTTTACGAAATCTGTCTAAGTATTTCTAGTTTTTCTTATTCACTTAAAGAGGTTTCTCTGAATTTCAAATATGGATCATACATCTTCGAGCTTTTATAAACTTTTCTTCTTACCATTGAGTGCTATCCTTTAAAATTGTTCTTAAAGACATAGGTATTAAAAACATCCTACAACTAAACATATTTATATTTGTGAAAAGTAAATATTAAAAATTATTTTATAAATAAATAAATTATCTGAATTATAATTACATCTACTTATTTTTCATTCTCTTCATCTAAAATATTCATCATGTTAAATTTATTTTCATAATCTTATAATTTCATTTCTTGCTCAATTAAAACCTGTATATATTTATATCCAAGTTAATAAATAAGTATTATACTACTGCATTAAAATTAATAATTTTTTATTATTTACCTTGAAGCAAAACTAATATAAATATGATACCTAATCTGGTTAAAAATTTATATCTATCTAGCTTGAATTGACTAATGTCCATAAATCTTCAGCTTACAAAATTAACTAAAAGTTGAGAGTATTAAAAAAAATAGTCTTTTAAATGCAAATTAATTACTTTTTAAATTTCCTCTTCAGTTGATAAATTCAAATTAATTAATGAGTAGCAAATTAAAAATTATGCATACACATTTAATTTATACTGCTTAAATTTTATAAATTATAAATATAATTTAGCCCTCTCTGCATATGTAAGTGCATTATCATAACGATCTTAATTTATTAAAATAATCCTTAAATAAATTTTTTTATCTTAAAAATAACTCAAAATTACTTAAGCTACTTTCAAGTACGGCTATTTGAATATTTAAATTTGCCAGTTTGTAGACATTTTCAAGTTCTAAGGGAGAATTGATTTAACCTCTTTCATTCAACTCGATAAGAGTTTTCAATTCTTTAAGATTTCTAGGTTCCCAATTTTCTATTATTCTTAATGCTTAATGAAGTTTTTTGAGTGATTTAATTAATTCGAACATTTAATAATAAACTATTGCAAAATCTTATTAAAACTCAGCTATTTTTATGTGGTAATTTCCTATTCATTAAAATAATCATTCTTAGAGACTTAATTTACTTTTTACAAGTTTATTATTTATATATTTACTATTAATTTTATTCTAATTTTGAATTTTTCATAAAATACTTTTAAACTCAATTTTTCTCAGATAAAATCATTTTTTTTTTTAATGATTTTTTCTTTAAACTTACCTTATAAAATATTAATTTAAATGATAAATTAAAAAAATATTTGAATTAAATAGTTATGAATTGATTTATCTATACCTAAAGTGTCTGATGACTTATTGATTGCTATATCGTACAGTTTTGAACATTCTTATAAGTCAGTTAGAAGATTGTTTTGTAATGCAAGATTCCTTTCAAGTTAATTCTTCTTATTATTTCTCCAAGCAATATATCTATCTTCTATAATCTTATCTTCATCCTCCTAATTTTCATGAAGACTTTAATTAGCTTTTTAGTCAATATATTATTGATATTCATCATACCAGTTTTAATATATTATTTTAAGCTTTATTTCATCATATTATTTCATCAAGTTTTTTAAATTGTAAAGATTTTTCTCTTTAATTTTTTAATTAGCTTAGAAACAAAGAAGGAAAGAGTATAAAGGATGACCTTTTCCTAAGTGAAATTCTATTATTCTTGTAAGAACTTCCATTTTATCTAAAATATTAGAAATATCATTCTTCTGATTTTGATTTTTTATTGAAAATTTATGTTTTAAAAACTTAACTTTAGCATATAGCCCAACCAGTTTAATTATATCTCCATGGAAAAGAGGTATATATTTCATAGATTATTTCATTAATAACTCTATTTCCTCTATTGATTATTATTGCTTTTGACTATCTTGGATACCTAATTTTTAAATTTATTTTGCTTGCTTATACTTCACATAGGCTTGATTTACTAAAATCTAGCTTAACTCATGTGCTTGAGGAGGATTGTATTCAACTTCTTTGGATGATGTCAAAATTACTAAATTTAACAATACAATTACAATAAAAAAAAAAATTCTAAGTTTAATTTAAATTGCTTACTTTCTTTAATTTATAAATAATAAAAAGCAAGTTCATACTTTTTCTCGCTGATGTATTTTTAATACAAGTTTACAAGATTATTAATATTTAAATTCTTCATATTGTAAATTTTGCTTTTTACATTAATTTAGAAAAAATTCATTTTCTCATATTAACCAAATGGATGTGGAGTAAACAGTTTGAATGTATCATAAGCATGGAAATTTATCCTCCAATGATATTTTATTGAGTGAATAACAAATCCTTCAGAAATCCCAAGTGGAAATGAGTTACCAATGTCATATCCAAAATCTTTTAGTATTTGAGGCTTCAAGATTTCCTTCCAAAAGATCTTTGTATCACTATCATCTGAAAAAACTAGATTTAAGTAATCCCAATATATTTCTCTTATTTTTCTTGAAAAAATTCTCTATATCATATCTTTTTAATCTTATTCTTTTTTATTAGTAATAGGCCTTTTATAATCACGTTTATTCTTAGTATTAGCATTTTACAGAATGGAAGTAACATTATCTTCATCTAATATCCAGTTATACTCGTTATTTGCCATCTGTTAATTATTTTCAGTTGAATTCTCTTAATTGAATTCATCTTTAAATAAAGTACATTAAATTGAACATTTATTTTAAATTTAATAAAAATTATTTACTGTAAATACGATTCTTTAGTTCAATCAGTTTTTGATAAATAGGCCTCTCATTTTAGTTTTTTTCTGAGTCAGCATTATTATTTTGTTGAATTATTGATGAGCCAAACCCATAAAATTCTAATATTAGATTCATTAAAAAAAGGTAAACGAAATAATTCAAAATTTGATATTTGCATTACTTGCAAGAACAGCTTCATCATCTTCATCGAAACTCTCACCAATCCTGAATTTTTTAAGCATGTATGTTGCAATATTAGCTCTTAATATTTTCTTGGTAGATCTTGCAATCATCTCAGCGATACAAAGATTTTTAACGTGAGGTAAAATAGCCTTGTTAGCAATCTTTCCCAAGTGCCTCATGTTTACTCCATATGTATGCATAATTCTTATTATTGATTCTGGACCAATAGCTATTAATTTTAAACTTTCAAGGTCATCAAGTACCTATTTACAGACAGAGTTAATTAGTTTTGAAGAAGCATGTGTAACCCTCAACTGCATTTTATACAAATTATTTATTACTAAGATTATTCTTTTCATTAAAATTATATTACTTCATGTTATGTATTTTAACTCACAATGAAAGCTGAGTTTGATATAAATTTATCTAATCTACAAGCGTATTCTTCACGAAGTCTATCTTTGAAAATGTTAACTCTCTTATTAAGCTTTTCTGAGACTTCTATGTGGAGAGGTAAAACAGTGGATGTACGGTATATATAATAGCATTTATTAGTAGCTTCTTAATTTTGATCTTAGTTATTTTAATCTGCTTATGATGTTTTTTGGTCCCAATCATGGACCTCACAAAAATATGAAAGAAAATTTTCACTTTTCTTATCTGGTTCGACAATCAATTTCTCTAATTTCATCTTATCACTGAGGATCTTCATACTCTTTGTAATACCAGCTTTTTCTTTAAATTTATCTTCATTATCAAAACCTTAAATTAAACTTCCTTTCTAAGCATCTAAAGGTGATTTTGTTAGTTTGCTATATCCCTTGTTAAGATACTTTTTTTATTCATTATCTGGCTAATTATTTTATAAAATCCAGCTATTCAAATAAAGAAGTAATTTAAATAAAATTACCATTTCAACTTTTGGTACAGCATAGCAGAGACAATTAAAACCCAAGTATTCTACCTAGCAAGTCAAAGGAATCTGGATTTAAATATCAAAAAGTATATTTATAAAAAAGAATATTTATTTTGGGTATTTTTACTCTTAATTCAAAATGGCTTTTACTCGATATCAATATATCATGGATGGTATTAGTTAAATAGTTATTAGCCTTAAATTCATTACTCAAATTTTTAGTATTTAAATCTTCATAATCAATGATATTCCCATATTTATCATAAATTGTTTGTATGTATGAAAGTCTTATAAATATTCTGTTTATTTCATAAACCTTTTCTCCTTACTACTTAAACTAATACATAGGATGCTCTCTAGACACTTCTATGTAAGATCTCTTTTTCTCTGGAAATATAAGCTCATGAACAAGTTCTTTAACACAAAAAATAGATTCTTCTCGAAATCTAATAAAAAAATTTATGGTTAGTAATCTTTCAGTAAACAAAAAAATACTTTCCCATAATTGTGAACAAATATATTCCCATCTATATTTCTTCTTAAGCTGAAAGTAATTTATTTTATTTTACTCTTGAATAATAAATTTCAAAAAGCTTATTGTACATTTCATCCCAATTGTACTGATTCCCTCTTTAAATATATAAATAGATTCAATAAGTTTAACCATTTCTGATTGGTATAAATAAAATTAAATTAATGAGCTTACTAATTAACCTACAAACAATACTAAAAAAAATCTCTTCCATTAAATTGATTTTTTAAACTCTCATTTATTTAATCTTCATCATCACTATCTTTTTAATTTTCATTCTCCTAAGGTTCTTAATTGCTAACTTCTATAAACTCATTTTGTGACTATATTCGAATCTAATCTTACAAACGACTAGTTTAATTTTATGCGAGATTATTATTCTAATTAAATTGTCGCTACTGCTACTGCTACATCATAGAGTTATCCATTTGAGCTAATCTTCTTTAATTTGACTCTATCAAATCTTTCATTCTTTAATATTCATTCATATCCTTTTCAGTAAATTTAAATGCCCATACCAAATGTCCTACAGAAGATTTATTATCAACCTTTTCCTTATCCTTATCCTTTTCTTTTTCCTTATCCTTATCCTTATCCTTATTCTTAGTTTTCTTTTAAACTTCTTACCCATTCTTTTTATAAAATAATTAAAAAAACTATTATTAGCCAATTTAATATTTTACTCTAAATTTTTTATATTTGTCAACCCTAAATGTAAAGCAAATGCTTCTTTTCGGATTTTTTTTTGATTCATCTGGAAAAGTTATTTCAAAAACGTCTTTCAAAGCAACTTCTCCTTTTAATTATTTAGTTTCTACACTATAGTACCTAATAAAATCATTAATTTCTAGTAACCTATTATTCCAAGTCATTCCACCTAATCAAAAAATTATTTAAGATTATGAATGATATCAAAAATATTAGCATACTCTCTGAAAGCTTTTAACACTTCACAGGTTTTGACTAAAACATTTCTTTAAGGGTACTTTTCTTTCTTTCTAGGGTGTCATTCAAAATTTATTAATTCCCAAATGTGTTCAATATATTACTTTATTGATAGTTAGCATTCATTTATGTTTAGTTGAAATTAATATTCAAATTTATGCAAAAAATCTTTTTATCGTTATTAATTTAAAAAATTAAAAAGCTATTTGACTTCTATTTAATTAATAATTTGATGGTAACTAATCAAAATAATTTCAAATTAAAATTATACAAAATTTTTGATCCAAAATTTTTGCCAAAAGATTAATTATAATTATTAACTTTAATGTTTCTAAAATATTTATTTTAAGGTTAAACATTTTATTGGTTAAATGAGATATTTATTTTCTGCGATTATAAGTATATCTTAATAAAAAAATTAAATACCAATTTGTAAATAAATGTGTATCTGCTGCTTAAAAAATATCTTGAATCATTTTAAACTTAAGTAAAAAGAAATAGAAGTCGTCTAATAAATATACTTACTAGCAGTTATCAAATAATATTAAACACCACTTAGCTGATAAAAAAATATATTTTTTTAAATTTCATAATAGGTAACTGATAATTTTATTTTCTGCTAAAATATTTATTTATTTAAAAATAGAAAGTTAAAATTTAAAGAATCTTTTGTTGAGATTGACAACAATTGAAATAAAATAAAAAGAACAATAACTAATGTAATAAACTTAACTATTTATGAATTATATTTTTATGATTAATATCATTAAGGGTTCTTTCCTATGTAACTTATGCTTGATGAAAGATTGTTTATCTAACCTATTGTTCTTGATATTAAATTAGTGGAGTCATTTGAATTTTAAATGCTTCTACTTAAGTTCTTTGAAATACTTGCATTTATTTTTGTTTTCTTTATATTATCAAGTAGGTGATTTTTAGGAAGAGTGCTGTTTACTCTTAAATCGAATTCGGCCTCTAACTTATCATCAATTAAGCTTGATTCTGCTTGAGGGGGATTATATTTAGGAAGCTTACCCTTTATGAGATATGACCTAATAATTGATTAAATTTTTTAAATCATGTTAAAAGAAAATCAATAATATTATTTTACCAATACATATCTTCTGTTTATATTATCAGCTTACCACTTCTAATTTTTCCATACTCTACTGGAGTAAATGACACAATAAATGTAGTTCCATCTCTTCCATATGATTCTAGTGTTCCGCTTTTTGGGAAAACTGTAAATTCACTATCTGACTCAGGAGAGAAATTAGCTACAAATGGTGCAAATTATTTTGTTTTATTTGTTAATTTAAATGAAACACTTGTAGTTTTATGCAAGTTTGAACTTATTACAATAACATCATCTGGTTCAGGTTCGGTAGCCTCAACATCAATAAAATATCTTTTTATTATTTAAATTAATTTTTTTTTAATTAAATTAGATAGCTAGTTACCTCCACTTTCCTCCTGCCTTTCTAAGAATATGAAATTCAAGAGTTGCTTTGTAAGGCTTTAGAGGTTAGAATTTAACTTAAAATTCTAATCTATCACCAGGATCACTCAAATAATTTTTTATTGTTTTTATCTAAAGGGATTTATCAACTAAATTACTATACTCTTCTTCCAAGCACCTAATTTCAAAACTAAAAGTATCGTCTTTACCCATAATGCTTTAAATCTATATATTAAAAATTTATTATTTTTAAAATTTAATTATTAATTTTCTCTTAAGATAATTTGTTGAAAAAACTAAAAAATTTATTTTTATCTTTCTAATAATTAATTAAGAATTTACTCCTGGAAGCTAAATTGAAAAATCTTCTTCTAAGCTATCTCTACATTGGCACTTGAAATTTTGGATAATAGTCGACTAAGTGCATTATGTGATACCTTCAATAGGATACCTCCATTCGATTTTATCATTCATTGCTAAAACTATTTCGCAATAATACTTGGTGATCTCTCTAGGAATGAAAGAGAAAGGAATCATCAATACTTATAAACCTCCAACTTACATTAAGTATCTTTCTTCACTGTCCTGTTTTCCAGGAATTTTTTTACCTTTAAGCAAGAGTTTGAAAACTTCCTTATTCTAATTCTTTATATATATATATATTTTTTTTTAAATGAAAATACTTTTTCTGAAAAATTACCTCTGCAATCATATAAACTTAAATCTAAATTTATTCTTTAAATGGATTTTTAAACTATATAGATGTTGAAAAATCTTTATTAATGCTCACAGAGATCTCCCTTTTCTCAAACTTTGTAGGTGGTATACCCATACCATAAACAGAATATCTCCACTTACCTATTTCTCCAGTAATTATAGAAATTTCTGCACTTTCAGCTTGCTTTAAAGTAAAAAAAGTATTATTTATTTTCAATTATTCAATGCTTAAAATTATTTACTTCTAAACTTGAAGGTGAATGTCTGATATAAACAGTTGTTGAAGAAAATGGCTTTAAAACTATATCTTAAGGGAAAACTTCGAAATTTTATGTGTTTGTACACTTACTGATGGCTTTGATTTCTTTATCAGTTGGATTTTCAAGTTAAACTTTATGCTAGTTAAACTTACCCAATTCTGTTTTGAGAACGGGTAATTTAATTACAGCTTATTCTTCGCTAAGCAAATTGAGTTCATACCATTTTTCTCCTAAATGTTCATTTACAAAAGCAATACTACCTTTTGCTTTTCCGATATATAATGGACTGTATATCAGTTCATAAGATTTAGTTTCTTTTGGCCCCAACTAAAATATTTTAATATAAATTTAAAAAATATTATTTGTTTTTTTTTATTTACATAAAATATATTTTCTCCAATCAAACCATCTCCATTTATGATAACATCAAATGATATTTGTTAATCTAGAGGATTTGATATTGATATTTCAAATGTGCAAGCCTATCTTATAAAAGAGTTTAAATCTAGGACTTTATCTGCTGCAGGACTAGCTGTTAATAGAACAACTGTATACCAAAGATATGTTCCATCGTCCTCTGTGAAAGTTATTGAACCAGTATATTACCCACTTAATATAGGAGTAACCTATAATTTATAAGTACCTTTTTATCCTGCTTTTATTTTTAACGAGGGTGCGCCCTAAGCGTTCAACAAATCAGTTTCTACCTATTTATTGTATAGACAATCATTAAAAAAGCAAAAAAATAACAATCAAATTTTTTACTTTATATACAACATCCTTGTCAGTGTATGGATTTTTAACTACTATATCATGAGTTTTCGTTTATCTTGCAGAACACTAAATGACGAAGTGATCTTCTGCTACAGGTTCTTCACCGAATCCCTTAATGTTATATTCAAACAAGTCATTTGTCAGAGGATTTTGAAGAATTAACTTGCATTCTGCTTCACAAATCCACTTAGGTTTAAAGGTTAGTGGGAAACTACCTTAAGATTTTTTCCTAACTAAAAACTCTTTAGAGAAAGAAGCTGGGAAGGAAAAAAGATTAGAATTAGGAAGTTTATCTCTTACAAAGTTAACTTTAATAGTCCAATCTCTCTCTGTGTTATTTACTATAGGTATTTCCTGTGTAGTAGATTGCCTTGCTGGAACTCTAAATTCTAAAGTTGATCTCACTGGCTTTGGGAAAGCGCTAATTTCTAATTTATATCTCCTGATATCTGTCAAATTTGCATTTTTTAAAGTCAGAGAAACTTTAAAATCTTTAACAGCATTTTTAAATAGGAGTGAAATGGGTAGTTTATTTACTAAATCAACTGTTTATCTAATAAGTAGAATAAAGAAATTTTAACCATAAATAAATCTAAATAAAATTTATTTTACGTTTATTCTTATTATTCTTCATGGTTTTCTTTAGGAAGAACTTTACCTCTCTTTGTATTTTCTTGTTTTTGCTCTTTTTCAATTTGTTAGTTTATTTGAAAGCCCTTTTATTAATAAAAAAAAAATAACTAAATATATTAATTCAAGTTGAGAAAACTGTGCTTTTACTTTGTATGGATTTGTGAGAGTAAATATTTATGGAATTTAAATGTAAGGAACTGAGGGAGTTATTTCTATATTATATTGAACAGCATCAGGTTAACCTCCAGGGAAAACTAATTTATCAGCTTTTTAAAGAGCAGTTTTATCACCCTTCAAGAATTTTTCTTTGCTTTTTTCCATAATCAATTATTCTGCAAGCTTACGAGCTCTATTCATAGATTCATTTTGATAACTGAGAGGTATTTCTATATTGGCTGGGTCGTCTACATAAATAGTTTACCCACTTTAAGGTAACCTGAGAATTTCGTTGTTATACATAGGTAGTTCGACGTTGCCTATTACTTCATATTAGAACTCACCAATATTAGGGTCTTTAAAATATAAACAAATTCTCTTAGTTAGTTTTATAAAAAGTAAATTAAAATATCTTACCTTTAAATATAATATAGCATCTTTATTACTCAATAACTAAAGGTAAGAAAATTAGATTAATGTTTGCAGTTGCACCTCTCTTTATTCTTAGTTTTGCAGTATTGTATTGTCTACAAAAGAATGATGGGAATACATCACCTTATTGTTAATCTTCAATTTTAGATACGTTTGCTTAGTTTTTATCATTGTCTTCATCCTTTCCTCCATTTTTACCTTTGGTATTATTTTGATTTTATTAGGTTGCTGCAGTAGCCTTCTTTTTCTTTTTTTCTACTGGCTTTTCAGGTTTCACGTGAACTATGTTGACTTCAAATTCTCCCCACTCAGCATTTTAAAATTTGTTAGTGACTTAAAATTAAAATTCTGTATTTTCATACAAGTTTGAAGTTGTTTGAATTATCTTTTCAGAAATTCTTCCTGATTTTATATATAATTTTAATTTTTAATAAATTGATTTATTTAGTATTAGATTACCTGTAACATTAGATTTTAAATCAAATACTAATGCAGCTGCCTAGACATTGCTTTCCTTCTTATTATTAAAAATTATTCTTCCTGTTACAGGATCGCTTACTCTTGAAGTGAATTTGACTCTAAATTTATATTAACTCTTAGGCTCAATCATAAATTAATCTTCTGAATCAAGAGAAAAGTCAGGATGGCCTTCAAGTTTTACATGATAGCAAATAGTTCTATTAGTGGGATTAGTTAATTCTATATTTTTGGTTATCTTATTTATAAAATTGTAAAGATTAGATGAGTATTCTAAAATTTAATAAGAATATTTACTTCTTCACCTAAAATGCAACTAAATACAATAGGATTTCCTTTAGGAATGTAGTGAGGGAGAGAATAAAGCATTTAAAGATTGAAGAGAATCATTTCGCGCATTGAAACCTTTTAGAAATCCTGTGGTTGTAGATGCGAGTTGATACCAATCTCTTTCATGGCTTCAACTATCCTTTCTCCGTTGTACTTAAAATCTTACTCGTTTGAGCAAACCATTTTCATATTTCCAAAAAATCTTGAGCTATTTTTTCCGACATAGCTCATAATAAGTGACTAGATCCATTAACCATCTTAGAGTTCTAAATCGAAAGTACTTAATCTTTTCTATGCTAACGGATGAGTTAATTCATAATTTATTTCAAGCCAATATAATATTAGAGATTCTGCAGGAGAGATCAAATTACTTTGTTCGATGTAATTTGGGATATTCATTTTTTCTGCAGGTATTCCAGGTATTAGCTTGAAATTTTTGGAATTTAATCTGTTTAAGAAGTAAATTTTCAGTATTTGATAAAATATTTGAATCCATGAATCAAGGGCAAGGTACATAAATCTTGATTATGACATTCTTAAAACATTCTGGCTAATTGTGTTTGTAACTTAACTAGGTAGCTATTTGACATATAAGATATAGTCTTGGTAGCTTAGCAAATACTCTGGTCTGATATGGTTAAGCATACCACCTTCTACTTTTAATGACCTTATTAACTCATCATATTAGGACATCAGTTTTTTGGACTAATTTATATTAGGGGTAATTGAAATCAAATTATATGTAAATAACAAGACTTTACCTTTTCAGTTCTCTTTGTAAGGTGATCAATTTAAGCTCTAAATGGGAATTATGTTTTTCCAGTTAAAAATGTGATTAAATCAAATACAGGGCTACCATTTTGATCAATAATGCTTTGTGGAAAACTGTTTATGGGTTATTAAAGGACATGGTAATTTAACCAACGAGTTATATATTCAATAGACTAATCTAAGTAAGGAGTTGGTATTGGTTAATATCCTAGCATACTTTTAGAACTCTTTGTAGATCCATAACTCAAAGTAGAAGCAGCTCCTCCTCTTTTCTTAGTCGCAGCAATAGAATGAGTTCTCGAAGTTTATGTTTTTCCATCTACCGAATTAATATCCTCATCCTCTTCTTTAATCATGATATTTCCAGTATATAATTTATTATTTTCATCTTTTATTTCACTTAAATAAATTGAATACTCTCCTTTACATCTCTAAAGATAAGATTAATTAGTAAACAAGCAGTTGTCTGTTGTGCCAGATATGTAAATAGGATACACACGATCAGAGTCATCATAAAACTCTATTCTAGTAGTGAACGATAAAGGTCTTTTATTTGAGAACACTGCTTCAACTCTTATTCTATGCTTTGTAATACCTAAATTTTTTCCATCAGGCCAATTCAAAGTTACGTTAATATTTGAAATATCTTAGATAATTTTATATTTTAAATTCAAATTTTCATAGCCATCATTTATAATCCTAAAAGTACAGCGAGACTAAATTCCAAGAGGCACAACTGGTAAAATGATTTCTTTCCTATCAAACTACAATCTTGGGAAAGCTGCCTCACCTATTTATGATCACAGTAATAAATTTAAAAAATAAATAATAAAAATATTTAAAGTATAGAGATTAATAAAACAATTTAACTACCTTTTAAAATTAATTCAACATAAGGTACATTATTGGGTATTTCATCATCTTCTTCAATGTATAAAGGTAGAGTTTATGTGAAATTTCCTGGAGCATAAGGGTTAAAAAGTGCTTCAATTTTCACTGAATCACAGGATTCAACTACTCCAGAAAAAGGTTCTACTTAAAAGATTTTATCAGATGTTATACCACTTACATCTATTCTCCACTTGATGCTTCTTCTATCTGGATTATTCAAAGTGACTTCCATCTTATCTGCAAAACATTTGTCTGGCGTGGTTATAACTTTTCTTTTAAACTCGCATGTTTATGGATCAATTAAGAATTTTGGATGAAGACCCTTACATGTGATATACCTTTCTAAAGAAGGAATCATTCCATAACCAGCAAGTGTCAAGGGAAGCAATAGCTTATAAGAGCTAAAAAAATATTTTAGAATGATTAAATGAATTCAAAATTTACATAATTTCTTTTGGACAAAACTTTAAAACAAAGTTAAGTGTCTATTTTGGATAAACAGTTAAGTTGAATAATTTTGATTTTTTCTTTTCACTTTCTTCTTCTAAGCTGTCTACACTCTCATTTAAAGGACCATCAAAGTCTGGTTCATTGTCATCATTATTATTCATTTTATTTTATTAATCTTCGTCATCATTTTATTCTTCATGAACTGAGTGAAGTACTGAATCATCATCGTCTCCTTCTATCTCAATAGATAAGCACTCTATACCTGGTTAAGCCTTCTCATAATCTTCATCTGTTCTCATATCTAAAACTAAATCAGCTGGAATGTTAGAATTATTTTACAACGTCATTCTAAGTATACCCTAGTTTCCTACAAATAATATTATTAATTTTTTTAATATTCTAATTTTATTATTATTAATTACCTAAAGTCGTAATATTTCCAAAATCGAATAGCTCTTCTAATATACCTACTTATGGAATTATTGTTTACCCTTAGAAAGGCAATTTAAGAATTCTTCCTCCTCTGATGTAAACAATAATATCGCCCTTAAAAGTATTTTCTTGGTTACTCAAGATGGTAACTGAAATATCCCTAACATCATCAGGACCAATTCTTCCTTTTAAAGGATTTATAGACACACAGTCAGGTAAATTAGTTTAATCTATGCTAAATATAGCCTATATTCTACTTAAGTTTTTTATTTAGAAGGTCTTTGTTTCAGCTTTTGAAACTGCAATTTCTTTAAAGTCTAAATTAGTCTTTTAATATTTAAGATGCAAAATATGTAAAGGCATAAATAACAAAATTTACATTTTTAATCATACATCTTGCTTCTTAGATTGTTCCTATACATCTAACAGCTCCTTCTACACCATCTTAAACTTTTAATACTAGTTTTTCTTCTTCGTTTCTTGTAATTGGTGCCATACTTTATTTATCGTTTTAGTTAGAACCTGGATTTGCAGGATTGGATGAACCTGGAGCATTTGCTTGTAAATTATTTTAAGAAGAGATTGAATTAGAACCAACTTATTAAGAAGGCTTGTAAACGACTGTTAGATTTAAAGATGAGTTAGCAGGTACTTCACCCTTTTCAGGAGTTATAGAAAAAATTCTATTCAAAGTGTGCACCCATTCAAATTTACCAGTTGAATTACCATTATTAGTTAGCTTTAATGTTTCCTTGGTAATCATTTCGTGATTATCTTCAAAGAAGTTCATTTTTATCTAAACTCTTGATAACTCAAGCTTAACTAATTAGATATCTGCAATCACTTAAAATTCGAATGCATGCTGCTCATTTATAATATATTTAACGTTATTTCTAAATTAACCAAGAGTGTTGCTTTTTAAAACCACATCAAATCCTGCTATTTAGCTTGGAGGAATAATTTAGAGACTTTAGTAAGATCCTTACAGCTCATCACTATCAACCTAAATACATACAAGAAAAAAGTATTAATATGATAAAAATAAAATTTGGTCTACAATTAGTCTGCAAGAAATAGCTGTTCTGAGGTCATTTCTAATAGTAAATGTTTTTTATATAGTAGATTTAACATATACAGGCCCGAAATCGATAAATACAGGTCCTGCGAATATTTTCTAGAGCTACTCACCCTACAGTTTCATAGATATTTCTCTAATTTCTTTGTGGTTTTAGGGCTTAGAGTGCCATTTTTTTTTAATTATTATGTTAGGGTCAGGATTGAATTGTTTCATATTTTCTTGCTATTTAAAAGAATAAAATAACTAAATATATTTTTTAACCTAAATTTTTACACTTTATGCATATGGTTCGTATTTCCCTATTGGTTTGTTAACGTATAAAGGCTCATTTGAAATAGGTAGAGGTAACTCAGGTGTGTCTAACCTATTTTATATCATTCCAACTTCATAAGCATAATCAATAGGAGCATCAGCAAATTTACCACCCTTTCCTTCTTCATCTGATTCTGCACCTTAATTTTATCCATCTTGATCAGGAGCTAGACCTAATTACTTTAGCTTCTCAATCATTTCTTCATATTTTTATGCAACAATTTTGTCCTTTTCTTTCTGAAGACGCTCCTTACGATGTTCTCTTAAAACATCATCATACTTTTTACTATTCAAATAAGTGTCCATGACAGTAGGATCTTTATTATTGACTACCCAGTCAGGTATTTCATTAATTCTATCCTCGTACTATATTTAAAAACATTATATAATATGTTCATTAACAAATTTTATTTAAATTTTACTTGCTTTTTTGTTCTTGTTTAAAATAAATTCTCTTCATCTAAGAATTTTCTTTCGTTTTCGAAATTTTCAGGTAATGTTTCTGGTCCCCTTTTTGTTATTGTTTTTTCTGATATATCCAAAGCTTTACCAAGCATTTTAAGATCTAATTTATAAGCACCATTAAAGAGTAATATTTGCATATTTTTTTAGAAGCTTCCAACAGCTATATTTTATATATTTTAAAAGAGAATGACATATTATATTTAATATAATTCAGATTAATTACCTTTTGGTTGAAAAGATGCAACAAAAACAGCTTTTGATTGGGGATTTATTACCGCTGTTGGTGGGGATAGAGTAAAGTAGGGTATTTTAGAGCATGCTATAGAAATAGGAATATCTCTATTTCTATTTTCGATTTCTAATTTGCAATCCTTATAATCGTTCACATTGCATTCTCCATACTAAATAAGATTTTTGGATAATTTAATTGTAGGACAAATACCTCTTCCAGTAACATGTATAATAGTTGGGTTAGACTATTAACCATCATATGAAAATATAGCTGAATAAGAATAATCTTCTACGTCTGCGTTCATTTCATCTTTAGAAATAGCATAAGATTAAGTCCAAAATTAGTGCTTTGGATGTACTTGAGAATGACATTTAAATACAATAGGAAGCTTTTAAAATAATTAAACTAATATTAAAAGATACTATTACATGTAAGTAATTTTTTACTTGAGAATAGCTATCTATTACTCCTTCTGAAGGTTCTATACTCATAATTTTTTCTGTTTATTCTCTTCCAACTTCATTAGGGGTTTATAAACTAGCAATATCTTCTGCAGAATATAGAAGCCCAAATCTAAAATTAACTTTATATTTATACTTTTTTGGAGTATTATTTACCAAAAAACCATTTATTTTTTTCTCCTAACCATAATAAAAAGTTCCAAAGTCAAATTAAGTTGTTTGATTGCCACAATCATCTATTAAGAACTAAGTAAACTCTACTATAGTGGCATTTATATCAATTACTTTCTGAAGACATTAGGCTTCTGTTGTTACATAGACAAAACCCCTGAATAAACCAGCTTCTTAACTCTCATATGTTGCAGTAACTGCAAATTCCTGCTTAGGTGGTATTGAGAAGAATGGAGGTTCTATTTTTAAATCAGCAGGATCACTTGATTTTAGTTCAACTTTAGCTACAACAGTACCCTCATTTTTGAAAAATATCTTTTCTTATTTTTACTGCTAAACTTTAACGAAACCTGTTTTGTTATAAATTAATAAAATTAAAGTAAATCTAGTGTACATAAATGACCAAACGTAAATTGAATGATATTGAAAAAAAGTAACTTTATCAATTAGATAACAATAATATTTATATCAAATCTATCTGTTCAATTATATATCTTTTAATATCTAAGCATTATTGATCGCTATATTAAATTTAATTGCTTTGTTTGGTTTGCTTGTTTTTTTGAATAAACAAAATCTTACCAAAATTAATAAATGGTTCAAAAACCAGCTAAGCACATGGTTGATAAGCATACAAAAATACTTCTTTAGAAAAATTATCTTAACTTACGATTTTCATTACATCTTTGAAGTTATCTAAATAGGTAGTTTCAAATGTGACAGTTACTTTCATTGCTAAACCAGCACCAATTGCTCCTTACATTTCATAATCAGCTCTAAAATGTGGTGTTTATGGTTAAAACACTCTAATACGACGAGGTTTTTTTGTTAAATTTCTAACATACAAAGTAATCTCATATGTTTAGTTAATTTATATATCCTTGAAATGTATTTCATTGGGAGTGATATCAATGGGATCTGAATTAGAAATGTATTTTAGAGTTGTTAAATTCTAATTTGTCTAATATTGGCTTTAATTTTAAGTTGAGTTTTTAGTTACTAAATTCATATTTTCATTTTATAATTAATCCTCATCCTAACTTGTTTTATTCTAGCCTTCACTCTAGTTTGTGTTATTATTTGCTTTAATTGAATCTTTCTACTTTTTGGCACTATTGCGATTTTCTTTCAAAGCACTCTCCTTTTATTTTAAATTCTATCCATCTAAATTTGTTTGGTCTTCACTAGCACGTACTACTTCCTTGTTGCCTTGGCTATACTTTTTCATTTGAACTATTTGATATTTGGATTAGCTATCTTTATATTTAAATGTAAAACTTCAACAAATATCCCTAAATTAAAATCAAGAAAGAGTTATCTATTTTTATTTATTAAAGTATTGAGTATTAGTAAGTATAATCTTATTTTTCTTTTCTTGCATTCAAAAACCAATAGAGGGCTTCTAAAATCCTTTATTTTTGTAAATAAATAATAACAAAAGGTAGCATTTTGAATTAAATTTCATGTTTTATAAAATACAGTAATGGTTTTATTTATATTGATAAACATGTCTGATAATCAATCAATAATAAATAATAAATACTTTGATTTCAAAAATTATGGAACTGAAAAATTTAATTAATTCAAAAAAAACAAAACAGATTTGTTCGTTTAATAATTCATTAATTTTTAATTTTTATATTACTATTAATCTACTCTTAAAAAATGTTTTTTAATTTAAGTTTGTCTATTTAGAAAACTGAATTATTTTATTTATTAATGATAAAAATAAATAAATATTTAAAATGTAAAAACGAGATAACCAATTTAAAAATGACTTTAATAAAAACAGTAGAAAATAAAAATATTTTAAAATTAATTTATTTGATAACATTAAGCTAAAAGACTTTATAATGTGTATAATAGAAGAATAAATTTTAATTTTTAGTTATTAATTATAAATAATTTTGCGAATTTAGATAAAGAAAATATATCTATGCTATCTAAGGCTTATTTTTTTTATAGGCAAAAATATTGATTGATTTATTTATTTACAGAATTTAGTTAATAATTTATAATGAACTTTAATTAGAAGACATAGATGCTCAGTTTAATGGGTTAAAGGTGTTATACTCATTTGAAGTATAAATTATCATTGAACTTGTACTTTTTTATAATCTCTCAGCTCTAGATCTCCTTCTTCCATTCGATTGAGAATTTTGTCTTTTGTGAGGAGTTGTTTCAGTTTTAGTAACTTGGTTATAATTGAATGGAGAAACCTAATAGACATTTATGTTGGTAGAACTGGTATTCCTTTCATATGATTTTCTAATATCATTATTTACATCACTTTTAAATCTGCTTGAATTGCAAACTGATTATTATTAACTTATTTAGTTTAGAATTTTTTTATTATTTTGAAGGATTCTCTAACTTGGAATTTTCTCTGCATTTATTCTGTTTGATAAATTTATAGAGTCTTTATTATGCAAAATGTTGTTGTTTTAATTCTATAGACGATACATATAATGACTATTTTCCTTTTTTGTTTCATTAATATCGCTTGGAGACAGAGTACACAAATCACCCTGAAACCCTCTTTCTAATAAGCTTCTTCTTGATTCTTCAATTTGAAGAGCGAAATCAAATTCATCTTCTTCTGTTTCTATAAAATTCTTGAATTATTAATACTGCTACTATTTTCTTTCTTATTATTAAAGAGGAAGGCAAACCAAATGACTTTACTCTTCCTATAGCTATTCTTCTAGTAATTAGATTTTAGCACATTTAGATTTTAATAATTCTTTCGTTTATGTCAGCAAACTATCTTATTAACGAACAAAATCATTTAATTCTATTATTTTAGCCTCTGCTGTCTTTAATTTTTCTTTTTAAATCTGGATGATAGATCTTAGATACAGAATATCTGATTGAGCTTGCTTTGAGCAGGTATTTTCAAATTAATCATTTAAAATGCTGCTCATTGCAATATCTCCAACCCTATCTAAATGCAAAGACTACTTTTTTAAACCTGTTAAGAAATAATCAGTGAAGTTTTTAGGCAAGCTGTTAGTAATTTTAAGTAATAATTCTTCATTTTTAATTGTTAATCGTTGCTTAAGCTCATTGTTTTCTTCTTCTAGCATTTCTTGCTGCTGTAAAAGAGCGTTAACCTCGTTTTAAAAGTTAAAAATACTAATTCTAGCCCGATTAGCAGTTATATTATTCTACATTTATTAAATTTTTACCAAGTAAAATGTCCTAATTAACTATTATAATAAATATTTGCAATAACTCAATAAAAGGAGTGTTTGCTATAATCCTTATTATTCTTAATTACTATTTTAAAGATCTTTTGAATTTTTAACTGATTTTACTACAATTATTGTCTTTACGAATCAATTTTTATATTTTTTTAGAAGTTAGGATTATAAATCAAAAAAAAAAAAATAAATGTAAATAACTCATTAAATCAATAAAGATATTAAATTATTTTCAATAAGTCCTGATTTACTTTCAACGAAATCAGAAATATTATATTGTTAACCATCATTTTGAATAATATTAATTGTTTTTATTCTAATGATATTGCAAGAAATTGATTAAAAAGTCAATATATTTTTTAACCATTAAATTTAACAATAATCAGAAAATTGTAATTTTTTAATTTGATAAATTTATCAAAAAGCAAATAAATATCATTTTATTTAAATTTAATTCAAATAAATAACATTTCAAAAACTCAATTATTTCAATTTTATCAACCTTATTTTTTATTATAATAACTAATTTTATTTAACTATAAATTTATTAATAAACCATTTAAAGACTATATCAAATTTTTTATGAGATATCTTTGTAATAATTCTAAGGCTTTTCTCTTTCTTCATCGCTTTCATTATATAATTTAGTGAATTTATCATCCCTGGGTTTTTAATGAATTATTTCGTTTAAAGTACAAAAATTGACTGATTCAATCATGTTAGAATATAACTAATGTAGTTGCTTACTCTTAAAGCAGAACAGGTTTCCACCATGGAAGTAACGTGGTGTGTAATTATCTAGATCGCTAAGGCAGACAAATGGTGTAATATCTTGATTATCATTTTTACAAATGATCCATTTGGATTTATCCTATTTTGAATCAATTTTATAATTCTTGTGTTTAATGGTTAGAATAGTCTCAGAAGTATAATGAGGTTAGCATTGATTTACTGATGGCTTGGAGTTTTTATAAAGAATATCACAATTTAATATTGAAGATATTTGGTCATCAATCGTAATTGATTCAAAATCAGACAAGATATTTGTGTTATAATAAATCCAATAATTTTATGTGATCATTTTAACTGCTACTTCTGAATTTTTTAGATTTAAATCAACATCTTTGTAATCGAGTGGATAGTGAATGTTTAAATTATTTTAAAGTCTTGAAAGATTTTTGAGTTTTAATTAGGAAAATATATTATTAAATTGAATATTTATTTTTGTTATCAATAAATTATTAGCTAATTTTTCTAGATTTTCAAAGTCTAGAGAAATACAAAAGAATTATTATCCAAACATTAGATCTTCCTGTTTGAGATTCATAACAATTTTAGATTTATCAATTCTCAAAAAGTTATTCATGCTATATCCAAAAAATATTCCTATTAAATATTAATTAATAATTTTGTAAATTTTTAGTAAGTAAAGAATACTATATTAAAATATAAAAGAATTTATAAAAAAAATTAGATTAAAAATTTTACCATTTTCTGAGTCTTCTTAAATAGCTACTAAACCTTTAGAAAAAGAAGAAAGACTATCTTTACCTTAACTATTATCCCATTATATAAATTTAACTGATGGATCGTTATTTATTTATGAAATTAAAACAGAAATCGGAGAGGAAGAATTAAAGAGGAGATTTTATGGTGAGTAATTAAAAGTTGATCTTATATTTTGATCATCTGTATAACCAAAATATATTTGTTCTTTTACTTAAGCTTCATAAGGCAGAGATTAGATAATATAAAAAGCAACTTATTACTAGTATATTCCTTTACATGAAAGGTCTCCTCTTGTAAATGATAGAGATATTAATATTATCAATATATTTTGTAAAAATCTAATTTCTTTAATCATTTAATTAAATTAAAAAAAATTTACTTTTTATCTTATAATTTAATATTAGCTATCTATTTTTTATTAACTATTCTCTAAATTTTATTAAACTTTGAAGTATCATATAGAGCATATTAACTCTCATAATATATTTTCAATAAATAATTTATAAATTGAAGATTTCCATTTTCAATCATTATGGTTATTTTTTAATATTCAGTTATTAGATAGTTTTGATATTTATAAAATTATTTTTATTTAAAATTCATAATAATAAATATATTTTGATTAAGAAATAAATTACGAAATTCATTTTTTTTTTCCCAAAAATTACTTTTATTTTAAATTTTGAGTAATTTAAATATTGTAAAAAATGTTGATTGTTACTATTATATATAAAATAACTATCTAAAATAAACATTTTTTATAATTTATTTATTTATTTATTTATTTATTTATTTATTTATTATCTTAACAATATTTTATACTAATTTGCCATTAATTTTATTAAATTTAAGATGAGTATTTATCAATATAAATACTTAAAAATAATAGTTAACAAATGCTAAAAAGTTAAATAAATAAAATACAATAATGCCTAATATGATTAAAAATGTATTTATTTAATTTGTAGAAATTATTTCAAACATAAAGTAGAATATAATTAGGACAATTATTAATCAAAATAATTTTTTATGAAGAAGTGTAAAATAAAATTTAGTTTCAAAAAATATTTATTTTATTAAAAACAGCATAAATATAATATAATTAGCTACAAAAAATATAAATTAAAAACTTATTATTTAATTTTTCCTTAAAACTTTATATTTATTTTATTTTATTTTTTATTATTAAAATTTTGGATAGAAAGAAATACTTTTTTGATACTGATCTTAAATTTAAACATCAATAATTTAATTAAAAAATGATATCAAAAATTATTTATTTTGTAAGAAAGTAAGAAGTTTTTTAAAATCCTTAAAGGTATTTTTATATTTAGTAGTAGATTTTTTTTGAATTCTACATTTTTTGTTAATAGATAAATAAATTATTCGTTCATTAATTGATTAATTCATCGATTTTCTTATCATTATTTAAATCTGCATTATCTGAGTTAGAATTATCAACCTCCCCTTCATCATATTTTAATTCAGGTATTACTTCTATATTATGAAGATCTTAATTATAAAACTAAGGTTTTTAAGAAGATTCTTTTTTTGTTTCGTTGTGTTCGTCTGATAAATCTTTTGGTTAAGTAGTTTATTAAACTCCTGCAGACAATTCTATTAATCTACTACTGCTTCTATGTTTTAATATAGGAGGTTATTCATTAAATAAAGAAGATATTTATTCAATATCACTACTATTTTATAAACGAGATAATTACTTGTTGTTTGGAGATAGCACTGGATAAGATTTTGAAGTAAATGGAGATTTGCTTCTATCGATCTGCTTACCAGCATTTACATCAAGTTCTTCTTCTTATTTCATGAAGGATGAAGAGTTTTACATTTATCCAAAAACTTCATCAAGTTAATTAGAAACCAAATTTTTTGTGTTATTAACTTGAGGACTTGACTTAGTAATTTATTGGGAGCTCATTTTTGAAAATCCAAAATTTTTAAATGATGAAGAATTCTGCTTTTTTTAAGAGTTGTTGCTATCTAATAATTGGCTTTTTGTTTCATTAACATGTTGCTATTCCAAATCCTCATTAGAATCAAATTCATCTAATGATAATCCAGCTTGATTACTATTATCTTGTCTTTATTTTAATTCCTTTAGTTAAAGGTTTGCTGTAATATTGCCCTAATTAGTAGAAATAGTTGAAGTAGAGCTCACTATATTATTTTATCCACTATTATTATTTTAACTATTTTCATTTTTTTCTGAATTACTTTAAACCATTTAAGTCATAGATTTAGTGTAATTTTATCGATATAAAGTCTAGCCTATAGACAAGTTAGTAGATTCAAATTCTTATGCAATTTTTTAGCTTTGTGCAATTGAAGAGGACAAACAACTTTTAATATCAGACTCTTCTGTTATGGTTGAATAATTGGAATTTTAATACATATATTTTTAATTTAATTTTGAGCTATATACTGTCTATTATTCTCTCTATAAATCTTGCTACTTTTACTAGTTATCTAAACTGATATTTATTGATGAGTTTGAGTATTTAAACAAAAGTTTATCACTCTGTGAGTCATCTTTAGCATCTGATTATTAACTTAAATTCTTCTTACTTGGTGAAACCAACATCGGACTTGTTATATTTTAACAATCTGTTAAATGTTAATTTTATTAGCTTTTGCTGCCTTAGCTAGACTCTTTACTTTGTTCGCTATTTCCAGAATTAAATGATTAAATATTTTATTAAGCAGTATTTAATGAGTTTTAAGGATTCTCTTCACTTAAACCATTTATCAGCTTAGAAGGAGTTACTTCATTGCTTGTATTTATTCCTGAATCTAAGATTTATTTCTAAATGCTAGTTTGCGATGGATTTTCTTAAGGGGTATATTAATATGACTCTGACATATCTATGTCGAATTTATTATGTTGTTTCTTAAATTGAGAGTTGTTAATAAAATCAGACTACTTGAATTTCGAAGAATTTGATTTATCCTTCTAATTTACTTGCTACTAGTGAATACTACCACAATCACTGTTTGTATTATTGCTGTTTCCATGCTGATTAATATTTGCATTTGTCATAGCATGAAGGGAGCGAATTGTATTTCCACTGTTGGCACTACCACTGAGACTAATATTTGCATTTATGCTAGAAGCCTAGCTTACATTCATACTCAATAGATTATTATTATTTTTTTTGAAAGACATACTTAGAAAATCATCTAACTAGTTATTAGGGCTTGCAACTATGTTAGAATTATTCATATCAATGAAACTTAAATTATTACAAGCTGAAGATTCAAGGATGCTAGTTTCTGGCTAATTTTATTTTTACCTTAATATTTTTTCATCGATAATCTATGACGAATCAATTAATCGTTTTTAATTTAATAGCTAATTAGTGAAGATATTTTAGTTGATTTTTTGAGAAGTAGTCACATCTGGTATATTAGACTCTAAAATTGTATCTATCTTAAATTAATTTTCACAGTTAATGCAGTTTTAATTAGCTTAATTGCAGTTAGTGCATGAAAATAAATTGATTTGGTTTTATTAGATACTATTAAGAGAATCTTTTAATACACATTAGTTTTATTATTTCTCATCTTAATTGACCTAATTCTTTCCTTTCAATGCTTAAAGTTCTTACTTACTGGAGAGTGAGTTATTGCTTGATATGTTTTCTTTTGTAGATAGACCACCATTCGTAGTAAGGACAGCTGCAGGTTAAAGTACGTTGCTATTTTAAGGGTTTTAAATACTTAGTAATGTTTAATTTATTTTATTATCTTTACTACTATTCATGTAATTCATGTAAGGATGGCTTTAAAATATTCCTCCTTGCTAATTTTGTGAACTACTTTTATTATAGCTTTAATTATTAAAAGTAGAATTTTATGAACTTTTTTTTTCTTAATCTTTTTATTCTTCACTACCCAAGAAGCTTGAAGATGAGGAGTCACATTTTAATTAGTTGGTAATTAATTAAGAATTTTCCTTTTTTTGATTTTAGTTTTCTCGATTAGCTGCTGGTTCAATTTATTCTTAATTTGCTTATGGTGAGAATTCATCTCTTTTATTTTTAAGTGGTTCACTGGGATTAAATTAATTATTTTGATTTGGTTTCTAAATGAAAAAACTAGTAACTTCTGCTTCAAATGTGCCATATCCACTTTTGCGTTTCGCAGAAGAGGAGTGGTCTCTATTATCATCATCGTTGCTGTCATCGTCAGCACTACTACTATTACTACTAGTATCACTTTTTGAATCCATATTATTTTAAATTATATCCCATTTTTTAATTTTCTCTTCATCCATCGGCTACTCCATACCCTTAGAAAAAACTTCTATTGGCTTATTTTTTATAGATAACCTTAACTGCTAATTAGTATTTTAGAGTGCCAAACTTTACTGGAGTTATGCATTATTAGCATCTATTTGTTAATTGCGATCATAATTACTAAGTTTTTTTTTCTGCTGATTTCCATGCTAATAAGGATTAAAATTCTTAAGCTGGATGCTATCAGTCATTGTTTACAACTATAAATTATTTTAGCCTTCATTAGTTGAGACCGATTAACCTATCATAAAAGGCAACGTAGAATTCAAAAGCATTTGTTATTGCTCAAAAGTTTCTAAGATGGCTGGGTCTTTCTAAAGTTCGCCAATAACTTCTTTCGTAAAGATTATACTTTTTTCCATACAGTTAGTCTGCTACTGGCTATTACGACGAACGTACCTTTTCTCTATAGTTCCTTTCTTGTTTATATTACTTGTCTTTCTAGACATTAAGCTAGAGAATTTCATGTTGCTAAAATCAGAAGTTGAGTAGATCATAGCATTATTCATCGACTGATTGATTTACATAGAATTATTACCTTCATTTATAGAAGTATTCTTCCCAAGAGATTGCAGGCTGCTTTGAGCTCCTTTACTAAGTATATTTTATATATTTTACCCTGCAAAACTATTATTTAATTTAATTTTATTTCTTGTCTATTCATCAAAAGAACCTTAAGTATAATTTTATTACTAAATTGCTTATTGTTGCAAGGTAAAAACAGACTACTAATTCTAATCAATTCCATTATTTAAAACAAATTGATCATCTTTGGATGTATTAAATCCTATAGAATTATTTTTGTCAATACAGAAAGCTTACATCCCTTGATTGTTGCTGTTATTTAGTAATGGTTTGCTAAAAACTTCTTCTGGCGATTCAGGAGAATCACTTTGCTTTTCTGCTGAATGAGTACGCTTTAGAGAATTCTATTACTGCAATTTCTCTTCTTCCAAACCCTTTATAATTGCGTTTGCCTTTAAAAAAAATTACATCATTATTTCTTTGCTTTGATGAAGCTTCTACCTCATAACTATATGTACGACGTCTTAAGTAGAGGCGAAGCTTTATATATTGTGCTTCTTTTTACCTAAAACAGGAGTTACTTGCTCTGAACTATTTTAATTATTACTCAAACCCTAAGCTTGTATGTATAACTTTCCATTATTTTAATTTTTCTGTTCACTATTATTACTGTTTTAATTTTAGTTTTAAATTCCATAACTGCTAAATTGTACATTGATGTTTCCTTATGCTTCAATTTCAAATTCATTCGTTGATTAAATAGTATTGCATGCCCTAAGAGGAATCGAATCATCATATGTTTCTCCCTGATTGGCTCTCTTTGAAAAACCGCTCCTCTGACGCTATTCACTGTTTGTTACTGTAATTCCAAAATGATTAAATTACTTTTGTTAAAAAAGAGTTGGAACAGAAATAGTCATATTGTCATTTAACGGTTTTTTCTCTTATTTATTTGAAGAATGGTTATCGTCATCTGCAGGGACCTCTATTTTCCTTTATTCTATCCAAGGATGCTTAAGAGCCTCAAAAGCTGGCATACGATTTGGTCGAAGTAAAGATTTAATGAAATTTTTTGCATTAGAAGAAGCATTTATCCATCCTTCATCTATTTGATCAAACTAATACTTCATGATACGTTTCTCCTATTCTTGATAAGAGTCGCACTTAAAAGGATGCTTTCCTTTTGCAATTAATTGATATGCGATGATTCCAACTGCCCACATATCAACTAATTACGTATATCCAGCACCAATTAGCAGCTCAGGAGCCTTGTAATGTGGAGTACCAGTTGGAGTATACATCTTGTGTTTATAATATTAAGTAATATGTTATACTCTCTATGATTTGACAAACGACTTGCTTATACCAAAATCAATAATCTTAAGTTGCTGTAAATCTTCAGAGATAAGTATATTTTCAGGTTTTAAATCACGGTGGCAGACACCTCTTGCTTCCATATACATAACAGCTTTAAGAAGTTTTTAAATAATACTACTTGCTTCAGTTTCTCTCATGTTTCTCTTTTTATCTTTAACCACAGAGTCAAGTGTTCTAAAAGGTATATAATCCATGACATAGTGAACAGTTTAGTTATCTTCATTATAGTAAACTTCATAAACTCTAGAAATATATTCATGCTAAAGGCGATACTGGATTCCAAAAGTTTAGAAAATAATCTTGCTCATTTCTTCATCAACATCTCTAATAACTTTTACTGCATACACAATATCATCTTCTTAATTAATTTTTTTGCATTAATAAACACAACCACTCATGCCTTCTCCCAAAGGCTTACCATTAATCAAACAGTAAATATCTTCAAATTTGTGGCTTCCTTGCTTTACCTTCGTAACTATAGGTTCTACCTATGCATTTTAATCACTTGAAGCCTAGTCATCTCTAAAACAATAAATAAATTAATTAACAATATTAATCAAAATTAAGACTTTTCAATTAATATTTAAAATTATTGCTAATATGGAAAGCATTAACTGGTTATAATCGCTTACTTTAAAATTTATTAAAAATAGACAGATTTATTTGATTGAATTTTAAATTCAGAATTTTGATAAACTTAAGATTTAATAAAAAAATTTACGAATCCCAAACGTCTTCTTTTTCTTAATCCTTTACAGGGTTTACTTTTATCCTTAGATCTTTTCTTTCAAATTTCCTCGAAACAGCTTTTTCAAGAGAAGTAACCACCTCATTATTAATTTCTTTCTTATGAGTATGCAATAAATCAAATTCTTTATACTCATCATTAGTCTCATCGATTTGGTAATCAGATTTCATCGTTTTAGAATATTGTTACCTCTTTTAGCTGGTTTAAATGTGCTTTTTATTTGTTAAAGGAGTTTCTGTCGTGTGAGAGGAGTAGTTCTTTTATAAATCTTTGATAGAAATGGGTTCTTACATTTACAAAAGATCTACAGAGATAGTTGAGCTTTTTTTCCTGAATTCCTCATTATCGACTTCGTGAGAACTTAAATTTAGTCTTGATCTAAAGGCATTAACTTTGGAATTCCTCACAGACTTAATATCTGCAATAAAGCTAAGTTATATAGCTTAATTATTATCAATGCTATTCGAAAGCTAATCTACTTAGGGTAAAATCTGAATTTATAGAACTTCTTAGCTATTATTGCTTTTTAGGGATTAATTTTATAGTTCAGATTCTTATGCCTGTTTGTTCATTTATAAATTGGTTTCACCTTTAATAGAGAGGTCATCTTTGATAGTACTCAAAGATGAGTTTTATTTTATGTCTGTTGAAGTTTCAAGGGAAGAATTCAACTTATTTTGTGGTAGATCTAATTTTTTTTTGGGTTTTGGTAATGTAGGAGATTTAATTGGGCAAGTTGACTAAAACATTTTTGTAAATCTTTAATAATAAAATTTTAAAATAAATGAGCATAGAATTTCTATAAATAGATTGATGGACAAAAAAAAAAGCACAATTAGTTATTAGCAATCAGAAAAAATTTAAAATTAATTTAGTTTAACAGATAAATCAAAATTAATATTTTTCTATGCTAAAAAATTAAGCATGAATGGTATTTATAAATTTGCTAAATTATTTTTAACAAATACTTGAAAATCTTAAAAATAAATTACTCGTCATTTTATACAAGTTCCTCTGGCTCATCTAAATCTAAATTTTGATTGGGCATTTAATTTTTTATCTCTAATATCAAATTATGCCTTTTATTTTCTTGTATCAATTCTTCTATAGTTAGTTTGTCTTTTTAGTTGCTTGAAGAGGAATTATCACTTTATATCTCATTGATAGGTGATGAAAAATTAGCTTTTTCTTTTTAAGAGCACCCTTATTATAAATCGCCAATTTTTGTTGCTTATGGTTAAATATTTAAATTCATCCTATTTTTTAACTTGGTCATCCTATTTTCTTGCAAAGGTGGGATGCTTTGATTTTTATGTTAATTGCTTGCTTGTTCTTAACTAACACAAAAATTAGCAGCATTTTATTCCTCATTTATTTGAGTTTTATTTTTTTAAGATTCTTATTATTGTTCATAGCCTTTTTAGTCTATTTAACTTTCTTTATTTTCTGTTAAAAAGCTATCGCCTGGCTAATCTTAATCCTAATTCTTGTTAGATGTATCTATATTCTTTTCAGAATATGAATAGCTTTATGATATTTAGATTCTCTCCATATTTAACTTAGGAAATAGTGAAAAATTAGATAGAATATCATCTTTATCCTTCAAATGTTTTCCTGATTACGAACCTACTTCCTTTTAATCAACACTGATAGAAGAAGAACGAGCCTTTGATGAATTACACATATCCATGATTTCATCAAGGCTCTGTAAATTATTTGCTTCTGTTTAATTTATATTTAAAAACTTATCTTATAATTTGTCAACAATCTGGCTTACATCTTAGGTTTCTTTATTATATAATAAAAATTAAGTTCATTAAAAATTAAAATCAATACTTTGCTTCTTAATTTGTTTTTATTTTATTTTCATTAATATTTATGTTTATTGATTACATGATGCTGGAAAAGTTTATTATTGAGTGGTATTTGGTTAGCTTTTTGTTTGCTACTGAGAATCAATATCTATAAAAAAATTGTTTGGACTAATTCCTTCTTCAGCCTAATTCATACCTAATGAAATACTAAGCAAAAGACTGCAGCTTATTTATATTATAGGGTATTAAGTAAGTACTCCTTTTTAATTATATATTTTATCAATCTCTCTTTATAAATTAAACTAATTATTTTAAGCGAATTGATTTTGCTTATCTATATTTTATACTTTTTCTTTAAATTTACTTATAATTAAGCTATTCTCTTAAATTACTATATTATTTTCTTGTTGAAAATTAATTAATAAATAAAAGGATGGGCAAATATTAAATTTTTTAATAATTCAAGTTTTTAACTTTTTTTAAAAAGGTAAGTTGATAACTCAAAAAACTATTTATGATAATGCACAAATAAATAAGTATTGAAAAAAAATCTAAAGCAAACTTAATAATAAATTAAATTGAATTTTTATTATCTAAATATCATTCAATTCTAACCTTATTTGAGGTATATTTAACAATGTTTACATTTATGTAAAAATAAATTGTATTTATTTAAGCATCTGAATAATTCCATGAATCATAATTTAGCTTAATATCAACTAAATATAGCGATAGCTAAAGCAATATCCTCCACAACTACAAACTTTCTTACTCCATGATAAAATAAACTTTAAATTATTTCAAAAGGAGTTAAATAAAAATGAAAAACAAAAAATTAATTCTGACAAAAAACGAATGGATTAAAAAAAGGAAATTAATTTGATTCAGTAGTCAAATATCTTTCTAAAGAGCAAAATTTGAAACATAAATAATTTACTGATTATTTTTTTTTGCTAAATTAAATTTAATGTATTTTACTAAAACTCATTCATTTAAATTAATTCTAATTTATTTATTAAAATCATTTTATTAAAACCAAACTAGGATTAAAGTTATTTTAAATTTATAATATTTTAATACAATTTTTATAATTAATTTTGAAAGTAAAAATAATTTAAATGTTATTTTCAAAATAATTTAAAATTTCATTTTAATCAATAAACAACGAAATTAATATATGCTTGAACTAAATAAATAATTAATTAACTTAAACATATGTATAAAATTAAATAGTCTAGTTTTAGATAACATTTTTTGAGCCTTTTCTTCTAAACAAAAAGTTTTTGATAGATAATAAAATAAAAATGTTTTTAATCTAATTTTCTCTATGATAATAAGTATTAAAGAATTCGTTAATGAATAATTTATAACAAATTATTAAGTTTCAAATAAAAATACTATATTTTATAAGTAGTGTTTTTAACATATAGATAATTATATGTAAAGATGTTTATGAATAAATTTACAAATTCATGTGGCGTTAAAAAATAATTAAATTAGTAATATTCGCTAGTATCAAATAATCTAATTTTGTAAAAGTTTCTTTATTAATCGTGTAAAATTAACAAAAATAATAGTGTGGCTAAAATGCGCTCGAATGGACAACTATTTTTAATTATTATTTTAAAAAACGTGTAAAAAAAAAATCAAAATCTTTATTTAATAAATTAATAAAAAATCCGCATATTTTAAGAAAAAAATTTACTCTTTAATTAATAAAAATGAATACAATTTTTTGTGACCTAAAATAAGATTATTTCTAAAATGATTACAAAATATGTAAAAAAGCTTTTGTAAGTAAAATTTAAATAGATTTTTATACTCAAAGGCCAAGAAGAAGGGGTTGAACTAACACACTTGATATACTGGCATTTGATATGGTTCTAGCTCATTTAATTAAGATAAGGGATATATTTAATTTGCTTGTTGAAAATTTAGATTAGATTGATAGATAGATAGATATAGAGAGTGTTTATTTTTTATTCTTTTAAAAAATTAATAAATATCTTTTAACAATTTTGCTTGTTTAATTATAATCTGATGTTTTTTTTATTCAGTAAATATTTTTGGCGAAATTTTATAATGAGGCTTAAAAAAATCACTTAAAACTAAATGAAGTAACACGTAATACACAAATACAGTTCAAGGTATATATGAAATAGTTTATTAAAATATTGATCAAGCTTGAGTAAATTCCTTGACGATGAAACCAGCCTTCTTAAGACCAGAAATAACGAAGTCTTCGTATTCGACAATAGAAACGGTACCATTCTTATCAGTATCAGTCATGGACATCCAAAGCTTAACATCAGCTTCAGTGGGCTTGTAATCCATACCCATTTGCTTATAAGTTTCAGTAATGACACCATAAACTTCCTTTTCTTCTAATTAACCACTCTTGTCAGAGTCGTACTTAGCAAAGAGTCTTCTGGCAACGTCTAACTTCATTTCAGTAGCAGCGTCTCTCTTTTTGGCAGATCTCTTAACCTTTTCCTTAACTTCGCAGTCGAAGCCAGCCTTCTTGAGGCAAGAAATGACGTATTCTTCGTATTCTTAGTATGAGACGAGACCGTTGTTATCAACATCAACACTCTTCATGTAGAGCTTGACATCGTCAGCAGTGACGTTGTAGTCCTTAACGCCCATATTTTCAAAAGTTGTCTTGATGAGTCCAGCAACTTCGCTAGGATCTAAAGTACCATTCTTGTTAGAATCGAATGAAGCAAAAAGCTTTCTAGCAACATCAAGCTTGGCTTCAGTGTCAGGAGCGTAGACGTTTTAGGTGATGATTTGTGAATCCATTTCTTAAGGGTTTGTTTGCTTTGTACTTTTTTTTTGCTATATTAAAAATTGATTTGTTTTTATTTATTTTTTTTTATGAATATTGATTGCAAAACTGATATTTTTTAAAGCAAATTTTTGATAGGGGTAGAAAATAAATTCGATTGATGTTGAAATATCTAGAAGCTTAACTGTGTCATATCTTTGATTAAATAGAAGTTATCTTAATAATAAATAAAATTTGATCTAGAATTAAATACTTGACTGATCTGATTACGTGAGAATCAAACAAACAATTATCAATTTGACAATTATCATCAAAATATTTATAGAACAGATTCAAGCCTTTAAAGATATATAAAACTATTAATTATGTATTGAGTTATTTATTTACATATTTTTCTTTTAAAAAATAAGATAGGATGTTAATTAATTTGTAATAAATTAATACATATTTTGTATAAATATCTTTTGAATTATCAAAATAGAAACTGAAAATTGGTTGATTGCATTCATATATTTATGTGTTTTATTTTATTTATTTCTTTTAGACTTTTTCTTTGATTATTGCAGTTTGGAATACTTTAACAATAGTTAACATAGTTGTTAGTACAGTGAAAAATAGTTATTTGACTTAAGATATTTCAAAATTAATTGCTAAATAAAAAGCTTTCAGATCTTTTTAAAAGAATATGCTGAGTATCTTTAATTAAATTGATTGATTGTAAATTAATATTTTTAGATTTTTTTTATTGTAAATTTATACTGAAATATTGTTAGGAAATAGAAATAATATTTTTGAGCAGGAACTAGAACAATATTATAACTGATCTTTTAATAATACTGAATATTTAAATATTATTTTGCAAGTTTAATATTATTTTAAGCAAATCAATCATCTTAAATCGAAAATCTATTAATTCAATTGAGATTATCTAAATTACTTTTGAAAAGAAACAAATAAAAGGAAATAAATGAACTTCAAATAATTAATATATATATATAAAAATAGTTAAATAAATAATAATGTTATATTTGGAATAATATTTACACAACTATTTTTCTTTTATAATTTGAAATTAAAAAATGATCATCATATGTAATAGCAAATTCTATTATGCATAATTTTTAAAAAATCTACTAGATACTGAGGATTTCTGTCTATAAATATCCTGTAATTTTTTTAGATTTAATAATTTCAGATATTTGCTATTATGCATTCCATCTTTTAGCTTTAGGAGAGATAATATCAGTTAATCTTACTTTAAACAAAAAAAGTATAGATTATTTGATTTTATGAAAAAAATAATAAATATCAATCTTATTAATCATGATGAGCATTTTCCTAAGATTTTTAAAATGAAATAAATTTATTAAATCAATATTTATATAAAGAAAATTCCATTCATATTTATTTTCCTCTTTTAGCATATAAATAGATATGAATAACTTAAGAATTATAACTGGAATTTTAATTAATTTTTTGTTATTTAAATAAGTTATTTTGATATAGATATTAATTAAGAAAATTAATTTTCATCTAAAATAGAAAATATGTTTGCTATTATTTATTTATAGTATGAGTTTGCTTCAAATAAATTATTATTTACTCAAATAAATAATAATGAAATTAAGCTTTAATGTATTTCGTTTGTTGAAATGAGTTAGCAAGCTTCAGAAAACTAACTATAATTCATAATAAAAAGTAATATCTAAAAACTTCATTTACAATTATTTAATTAAAAGAAAATACCTAATATTTATAATAATAAAATATCTTTTTATGAAATGCTCTTAATATTTATTAACTCTTTTCGTAAATTTAAACTGAACAACAAATAGATATAATTTAATCTATGTATTCAATTTTTGTTTTCTCCAATATTATTTTATATCAAATTTTCCTTCTCTTTACCTTAATATATAAATTCCTAAAAATTTCTAAACAAAATTATGTTCAATTGTACCAATAATAATAATAAAAAAAATACTAATAAGATAAATTTTATATGTAATTTAGGATATAACTTACTTTCTTAGACAATCATAATATAATTAATTAAATATTAAAAATATTTTTGTAGTAATTATGATTAAATGTTACATTTGCCATTTACAATTAATGAAGAAAAATTCTTTCTATTTTAAAATAAACTGTTAAAAAGTATAATGGTTATATTAAGAAGTTTATGTTAAAATGTTATAGAATATCTTTAAAAATAAATATGCAAGCTTAATTTATTTGTATTTTTACTTATAATGCTGCTGAAAACTATAATTTAAAAAATTTTCTGTTTATTCATGCGTTAATAGAAATATTATTTTAAAAGCTGCATAAAATATTCTACGAAAACACACAATACTTTTAAAATATACAAATAACCAAATTAATTTGCAAAATTTTTTTTCTTTTCTTTCAGATAAATCAGACAAAAATTGAAATCTTAATTTTGTTTGTTTAAATTTTCATTTATTTATCAACTATTTCTAATTTAGTGGAAAGAATGATTTATCAATCATAGTCTATCTTGATAAGCAAAATTATAAAAAAGAAATCAAATAACTTTTATTTAAAATTAGTAAATAATAAAGAAATTTTAAAGGTTGTATTAACATTCTCTTTTGTTTTTTAATAAGATTTTCTGAAAAAAAGGTCATTTTCAGTGAAAATGGAAATACATTAAAATGGAATGCAATCATAAATTGCAAACGGCAACTTATAAACAAATATAAATGAATAAAATAGTAATTAGGATTAATCTGATAAAGAAAGTATTAACATAAAGCAGTGTTCTTTTAAGCATTATTTCATTTAAAAAGGGGATGATTTCTTATTAAATATTTTTTGTGCATCATAAATAGAATATATTCCTTCCCCTTTAGATAATCTTGTTTTGCTTATTTAAATGGCTCATTTGTGTCTGCTTCAATATTATAGTAACGTTTATTAAATGTTTCATTTTAAAATTTTAAATAAATTATAAAATTTCAGATAGTCAGAGCATTTACAACAATTAAGATTACGGCTATAACAAAGTGCATATGTATATAGGAATTATCTTTTTCACACTAGGTTATATATTTATATCTTTAGTTACTCTTCTTTGCGGTAAAAATGTGTTGCGCTTCAAGGATGTATAAATCGTTATATACAATATTACTGTACTGCTATAGTTATTTAATGTCTTATATTATTTATTTTGGATACTTTATCTTTAGGATTAACTTTAGTCAATTTAGTGGTTAACTTTCGATATTACATCTATTTTTTTATACTACTTCACTTTGAGATAAACTATTATAAAAAACTATCTTTAAAATTGGTTTTTATTTTTTATGCTTTTAGAAAGCATAGTCTTAGCCATGTTTGAAATTAAATACTTTATTTATGGAACAGGATAGATACTTTTAAGTTTAATTACAATTTTGTCATTCACATATATTAATACCAAAGGTAAAGATAATTAATTTTAGAATGGATAAACGACTGGTTAATAAGAGGTTTTATTAAACTTATTTAAAAAAGAAAGGATTCAAAATATGAAAACAAATTAAAATAAAGATAATTTTTAAGAAAATAGAATATAAACAATATCATAAGGCTTGTAGACTTTGCATAACTTAGATACGAGAGATTTACGTTAGTAAGCAAACATCATTTTAAAAAATAAAAAGAATAAAAAAAATTAAGATTATATAGAAAAAGATCATTTTTTAAATAATCAATAATTAAACACAATTAGAAGAAGTTCTTAACATAATCTAAGCGTCTCTATGGATGGCTCTCTAAGCTAAAATAATTTTTTTACATCCACAACATAAATTAATTAAAAAACAACTGCTTAAAAGTAAGCAAAGACTCCCTTTTTCTCAGAAAAAGTTGGAATAAAAGATAATAATAATAACAATAATCATCAATTATTATTCAAAGACGATATATCTATAGGAGATATTGCCTTTAAGCAATGTAATAGTAAAATGAATTAAAGTGATGGAAACAAGATTTAGAGTTATCTTACCTTTAATATGGAAAAAAATTATGCAAATATTTTAAATACAAGCTCAATAAAAGGATCTCCTCCTTTAAATAGCCAAAAAAATATAAATTTCTGCACTTAAAATAATTAAAAGTTTTAATAAGTTTAAATACCAGAAATATTGTAATTCAATATTTAAAATAAAAAATAAAAAACAATCAAATCTACTCCTGATTTCCCTTTTTTCTTAGATTGTGATAAGAAGCTTGCAGATAAAGCAAACAGCGAAAAATATTAGATGTTTCAGAAGAATACTTATATACAGGAAGCTTAGTAATTTCTTATAGCAGATACCTATCCTATAATCAGTTTGGATAAAGATCTAAATATTATCCACCATTCTGATAATTTAATAGATCAACTCACTACATAAAATGCTTATCCAGAAGAAAATGACAATCAACTCTTTAATAATACATAAAAGTTTATTGACAACAAAATATCATAATTGATTTCTGACAGTTTTAATGTTTTTAAATCGTATAGTAATGACACCCAGGTTCTAGAGTATTAAATAACGCCATTTTTATCTCAAAAATTAATAGAATCAAAAGCAAATTAAAATTAATAAATCAGAAACCTTAGTAACTAGCATAAAAAGACAGTATTTCAAAAATACAGTTCAGACACTAATCGAAAATAAGTGTAAGAGCTTAGATATTTGTTAGAAACAACTTATGTATAAATTATTGAGTTTTATGAATCAGATAAGAAAAAAGAATTAATTAAATCATTTTTCCATCATGATACGATTGGCTAAAAATCTAATTTTAAAATAGTATCAACGACATCGAATATAGATAAGTCAAAGCAAACTTTTTTTGATATTAAAAAGAATCAATCAACTGATAATAACATTAACTTAGAAAATTTTATGGAAAATTAATAAAAATAAAGTAAAGATGAAGGTTTAAAAATTTAAAATAAATCAACAAAAAACCCTTCTCTGAATTCGTTTTCCTAATCTCCAGCATTACAAGGATACAGAAAAGCTGCTATTAAAAGTTTATCTAGTAATATCCACTTTGGCTTAAATTTGAACTCTAATTCAACTCTAAGCAACTATAAATATTCAGCAAACGAACTAGTCACAAATGAAGGATTAAGCAAGAATAAAAATTAATTAGCTAATTAAATCCCTAAAAGTTTTATAAACTGTAGCAAGATCGATTTTAAAAATCAAATAGAAATATAATAGACCATTAAAAATTCAATTCAGACTTTAAATCACATCCCCTAGGATCTAACTTAAGATGAAAATTCAAATGATAAATCAAAGTAAAATAGTCCTTAAAAGTAATAACAAGCTTAAATAAAACCACAAAAATAATTATCTAATCAACAAGCTAAGCCATCACCACAAACATTAATTATTCCTTCATTTTAACAACTCCGTGATCCCTCCTTTACCTCTTTAAAGTAAGAAAACCTAATTTAATAAAAATCATAAGAAGAGTTTGTACAAAATATTTATCAATTCGAAAGACCTTGCGTTATGAACAGTTTGAAGAAAATAATTTAGAATATACTTGAACTTGAAAAAGATAATGAATACACTTAAGTAACATACCGAATAATGAAGGGAGCATAAATTTAACTCATTCCATCTTGTCCAAATTGTGATAGCATAAGAGATTAAAATAAGAAGATTATAAAGCATAAATAAAATTCAACTAGCTAAAAGTCAAACATATTCAATTAAAGAAAGTTAAGTAGCAATTTCAGCTGTTCTATTAAAAAATTTAATTTAGAAAATATTTCTATTGATATTATTGTGAATCCAAACAAAAGAGAAAAATAATTAAATGCCTCAAAAGACTACAAAACACACTAAGATTCTAATTAGTATTCTTTTTAAAAGTATTTATTTAATTATTAATTGTCGTATTCAAAAATTTATTTAATTTTTAATTTTTGTTTACCAATTTTTTTTGGTCAAATTTACTTTTTACCAATTTATTAAATAGAGAAAAAATTAGACTTGTCTTTAGAAGAGATTTTTCAGCGAACTTCTTTGAAAATGTATACTTTGTTCACAGTCTTTACGAAGAATAAAATAGGAGTAAGGCAGAAGTTCTTTTAGTGAAAAAGCTTTTCATAGATTCGTTTCAGTCTGTTTCGCATGAGTTTGGCACGGCTTTAAACTGCATCAATAACCTCTCAGAAGTAGCTTTGAATTTAATGAACGAAGAATCAGGAGAGTAGTTGATAAAGCCTATTCGATATAATTCTGCAGTTATTTAATATTTAATTAATGATATCTTGGATCATCATATGATTCTATAAAATACTTTTGTTTTGCAAATAGAAAAATTTAGTATATTAAAATTCAAAGAAGAAATCATCTAATTATTTAGATTACAGATAGAATATAAAAGACTCTCCTTTGATTTTTAGATAGACCCTTAATTACCTGAGTTTATTTACTAAGATAAGCACCGCATCCAGTCTATTCTCATGACTATGATTAGAAATGCGATAAAATATACTCAATAAGGAGGCATTACAGTTGAATTTAAAATACAAGCTGTTTACAGTGACAATCCTACAACTCCTAGGACTGAAAAATCCCATAATTTATTACAATCTAGTTACGCTTAAAAAATATTCTTACTAGGTATTAAGGTTAAAGACACTGGTGTCGGTCTTGATGAAAGTGAATCCAAGAAGTTAACACATTTACTAAATTATGGTTTTTGTAATGAATCCATTAGTAAAAATTCTTTGGGAAATGGTGTTGGAGGTCTTTGTGTATCCAACCTAATTGCTATCAAATTAAGTGGCAGAGAGAATTTAGGTATTAAATTTGAAAAAAACTATGAAAGCTCATCTGGCACAGCATTTAGATTTTTTGTAGAGTGCTAATCTTTCTAAAAATAAAGAATAGCAACAATTAAAATGAATCCCACTTAGTTTCATGATACTATCCTTAACCATCTGCCAACTATACTTGACAATACTACACTTTAAGATAATAATCTAGCAGATTCATCTCATAATGTACTTTCTCCATCTAAAATTAATAGTCCAAACGACGTTGTAGCAGTATCAAAAAGAAATAGCATAAATCCTTTCTAATAAATGTAAACATCTTAGTAGGCTACTCATATAAATCATTAATAGCAATAATAAGTAAGTAGTGCAAACTTGATTAAAAATAATGTTTATTTAGCATCTATGACATTTAGCTAAGGATTATTTACCATGAATTAGAATTAATAGAGTATCTCAAGTGCTCATTATTCTTAAATTCCTAACTCTAATACAACTGTGTAGCCAGTAATACTGTAAAATATTAATAATTAACAAAGTCAATAGGTGCCTAATTCTTTAAATTCAAGCTTTAACAATCCCAATTACAATTTATAAAGTTTACAATATTTTGAATAACAGTAGACTGAGGAATATCAAGTTGAAAATCTATTTAAGAATATGCTATTCTTAAGAGCTGGAGGTGGCTCAGGATCTTAAAATCAATAATAACTTAATGCAGAAGAATAAGATATAAATGAATCTTTAGTAGGAACACCATTAACTTACAACTAGCTAGCTGGAAGTGTTTCTCCACTTTAGTTCATATGTGGTAGAAAGAGTCACTTCACCTTAATCCCTAAAACTCCGCTGAATAGGAGTAATTAGAATGAAATCAATTAAAAAATTTAATCTGGTTAATAAAAGAGATAAAGCTTAAATTCTAATAGTTAAAAAAATTTCACTTAATAATTATAAGCTACTTAATAGTATCTAAATAATGCAACTATTTAGAATTTATCATCAGCTAACTCAGACACAAATGATTTTTAGTAAGTTTTTTCTTAACGTAAAGGAATGGAGTAATCAAAAAATTAAATTTAAGAACCGATTTCATTAGCAAACATTAAATAAGAATCAACCAAATAAGAACATATTGAAGAAAAGTCATCTACTTCTAAAAAAATCTAACCATCAAGTAGATTAGATAGTCTTAGACCAAAAACATAACTGAATATTAAGCATCTTGAAAATTTAAATTCACCACACTTTAATATGGATAATCATTTTTTTACAAATTATGAGAACAAAATTGAAGAACAAAAGGTATCTGATGAAATTTAAAATGAACAAATAAAAAGATAGTCTACAGTAAAGAGATAAAGTACCTCAAGTATTAACATCAACACAAATAGCTTTACTAGCAGAAAAACTAGAATAACGTTTGGAGCAGCTTAAGATGATTAATCTATATTTAATAGGGATAGATCACAAAATGGAAGCGATTTACCTCTGTAAAACTAGAATTCCTTCAAGAATTAAAATAATAATAATTTTTAAGTTCTACAACTAAGTTAGCAAGTAAGTTAAGAAATACCAATAAAGTAGGTTGAAACCAATGCAGTCGCTTCTAAATTAAAGGAAAATTCTAGCTAGAACACACAAAATAAAAATGTATTAAAAAGTGATTTTAAATGTGATAAAGAAATTAGAGAAGAGTCTGATTCTAAAATTGATAACTCAACTGAATCTTGTCTAAATAAGTAATACTCATTTTTAGAAGACATAGCTGATGAGAGACTAGAAAATGAAAAACCGAATATTGTAGGAGAATTCTGTACCTTTAACGATAAGGGCTCTTCATCAATCAAACTGAGCTCATAATGCTGTGTAAAAGTTTTATGTGTGGATGATGAACCATTCAACCATTTTGTGATAAAATAAATTTTAAAAGCAAAGAAAATTAATTGTGATACAGCTTTAAACGGTGAAGAAGGGGTTTTAAAATATAAGTAAAGAAAGAAATGCGCCTCCTGTGGATTGAATTCATATAGCTTAATCTTGATGGACTTAAATATGCCAATCAAAAATGGATTTGAAGCCACCAACGAAATAAAGTAATATTCTAAGTAAAATTTAATGAGTAAAGTAGTAGTGATAACCTGTTCTGCTTTTATAGATATAGCATCTAAGATAAAAGCCCAGTAAAGTGGATCAGATTTCTTCATTTCCAAACCAATTAGCTAATAATTATTATTTAATCTATTGCAAGACTAATTTTTATTATGAACAAATTTATTTCAAATTTTAACTAAATAATCAACAATCTACTAAATTAATTAAAACCTGTTAAACAACACTTACTAACATTTAAATATTAATCAAAGCAAAACTAAACTAAACAATCATTACTTTTTAATTTTGTTTTAAATATTTTCATATTATACTTTATTAAATTAACAAATTATATTTAAAATCATACAATTTAAACACTCTTTTTCAAAAATTTCATAAATACTTTTAACAAATAAAATCAGTTTACTATAGCTAAAAATAAACTAAAAATGCTTATAATTATTAGTTTATAAATAAATATAAATTATCCTAATGAAAAAATAAATTTATATTTATTTGCTTTTAAGATTTATTTAACATTTATTGGGCTTAAAATTATTCGAGCAATCTATTTTGAATTTTATTTATTTTAAAAACTCTCTAAATTTCAATATAATTAGAAACCATTTTAAATTAACTTATTTTAATTTTTGCTTTTCAATAAGAAAAATATTCATTTAAATTATTATTACCATCACAAATTAAACTAAATTACTTTTTTTGCTTTAGAATCTCAGATATTCATATATTCATTATTTAAAGTTTTATTTTCTCAATCAAATTTCATTTTCTCAAAAAATTTAGAATTTTAAAAGTGAAAAGATAAAGAAGTTTTTTTATATCTTAAAGCAAATAAATAAAAATAATTTCTAATACATTAAAATGATCATAAATAAAATTTAGAAAACATTAAATAAATATTTAACTATTTTAGAAAAATTCATAATAATTTTATTGGCAAAAACTTTATTTTAATTTATAAATTCTAATTTGATTTAATGATTTATTTTTGCATTTGTCAAGAAATATTTTGGTTTGTATCAATGGCATATTTTTATAGATAAATAGGCTGTTCATTCTCTTTTTGTTGCAAATTTTTAAAGATAGGTATATGCTGATTAGGAATTTAATTATTTTAGTTTAAAATAATAGTTTTTTTACCTCCTTAAATACCTTATAAATTTTTATCTTCTTTTATTAACTATATACTATTCAAGATTTTAGTGTTTTAATACTATATCTAAGGAATTTTTATATTATTCATTTGTATCTTATTTGCTTCACCTCTGTGGGTTTGAGCTCTTGATTAAATTGTATTTTATGTTTGTTACGTATTATTTGATATAACATCTAGATTAGATTAATATGAAGAATATCTTCTATTTCCTATCAGTACATTTTTAGAAACGAGACTATTTTAAAGCTTGTATGGAGAATTCGATCTCTTTTTATCTACACTATTTGCAGCTGCTATATTTCTGAGTAGACTTGCTTTTTAATTTATTTTGATTTGATTTTTATTTTCTTACTAGTGATCTTATGACTAGATATTAACATTTAAAGACTGTTTATAGATATCTAAGTAAGCTTTACCTCCAAGATTATTTTCTTTAGATAAATTGTTAAATTCTTTAATGAATTCCTATGATCTTTATTAAAAATACAATATCAGTGTTAAAAAAAATATATTTTTTTATCATGAAAATAAAATTATTTTTTTCTAAACTGATATTTTAATTTTAAATAAATAGTTTTTATTGAATTATTTACTAAGACTCAAGAGTTGGATTATAAGAAGTATTTATAGTTTAAGAATGAGGCTATATCAAGTAAGGCTGCTTTGATTCTATTAAGCCTTATTTGGAATAAATATTTTTATTTTACTATAAAAGCCTCTAGTTAACACTATTATATTCTTCATAGCGTGTCTTAAGGTTCTTCATTTTTTCTATCCTATGGCTATTTTAAGCACTCTTATTAACTTATATTCTTTTGTTATGAATATCTATATTTGTATTTACAGATTTTTCGTTTTAAAGAGAAATAGAGGAACTTCTAAGTAAGTTAGTGGATTTCTTATAACTAGGCACATTAATCTGTAATTATGTCAAGTAAATATGAAGGTTTTTTATGATCAAATATGTTCAATAAGTTTTATAATACTTACTTATTTTGTAGAAGGGGATTGAGATCTTGGGTTTCTTTTTGGAGATTAAATTGAAGAATATGAATCATTTCTCAATACTTTTGAATACCCCAAAGTACTTTTCTCCTTTAATAGATTACTTTATTGAGATTATTTTGAAAAGGAAGACTTACTTCTTCTCTGGCTTAAAGTTAATGAAATACCTTCCTATTTGATACAAAATGTAATATAAGTACGTTTGGAGAAATATTCTATTTTTAGTTTGTTATCTTACTTTTTTTAAGGGTTAAAAATTATAATTCTCTTCTTCAATACTTTTACTGCTATTCATAAACTTATTCACATATTTTTAATGATCTTCCTTATGATTAAATTAATTCATTTATATTTTTTTCAGCTTAAATAATATATTTTACTCTTTTGCTCTAATTAGATATGCCTATTGCTTTGTCAAAAATAAAATATGAAGTTATTTCTTGAACGGATTCCGAATATTTTGGCTAGACTACTTTATTTAATTCTAATCTTACTAACTAAATGTAGATTTAATGAAATTTTTTTTGAAATCTTTAGAGATCTACTGATTCTATTTTTTTATTTGTTATTTGAAATTATTAAATATTACTTATTTAAAATGTTTAACTTTTCCTGAAGCAAATAACGAGTGTCTCAGAAAATAAGAAGAGCAGCTCTTCAACATTTTTATTATAAAATTATTCTTAGTGTTGTGAGCTAAATCCTGAAAATAGCTAAGAATTCATAACTTTTTGATATTATTTAAAAATTTACAAATCTTTATCAAATAAATAATCAAATTTAATATTAGCAATACAGCGCAAAGTAATTAATTTTTCTGTTAAATTTTGAAGCAAATATTAATTTTCAAAAGCTGTTTATAAAAAAAGTAAACAAAGAATTCAAAATATATTCTAACTTTTAAACTAAAAATATAAGTAAAAATAAAATATCTATTTAGCAATTAATTCAAGAGATTTGATAAATTTTTTCATAAAATGTTACTAATTTTATTTTTTTAAATAAAAACTTGTTAAAATATCAAAATTTAACATAATTTTTACATGAAAGTTATTATTCAAAATGAAAGTTTATTTAAAAAGATAGCAAAGTAGTCTAAAAACTAAAGAAGTAAATATACATGTATTTTTTAGTTATTACATATTAATTATTATGTAAATATTATTTTAGTATAGATTTATTTTCTTATTTTTTATTAATAAGTTTAATTGTTATTATTTTTTATTATATTATATTATACTATTTTCTATTCTGATTTTTATACATTTGTTTTCACATTGTTTTTTTTGAAGATGCTGAACCTACTACGTTACCTAAAGTAGTACCAACTGTAGCTCCTAAGGCAGATCCTATAGGACCACCAATAAAAAATCCTAAGCCTCCACCTAGAGCTGCTCCAGATAGAGAGAATACTTTTTTACGATATTTAACCTATTCTTTACTAGCTATTTACAGATCTTTTTCTGCTTCGATTACATTTTATAAAGTTTATTCAGTTTATAATTCTATTTCTTCAAAATGCTCATTTTAATCATGGGCAATTCTAGCTATTTCACTCATCATCGAATTAATAGCACTAATATCTTTACAAATTTAATTGATTTCTTCCTGTATTTCTTTTTGAATCTACTCTTCGCTTATCAGCTATTACTTTTGTTTCTCTACTAATTCTTACTGTAATTATTACTTTAATGATTGTAATTAATGCTGATCTTCTTAAGGATTATCCATACTTAGATGAATGTCTTCTAAAACGGAGCCATTCTTTTTTTTATTTACATTTTATTTTAAAATATTAGGTATTTAACTAATTTCTTCTTCATCTTCACTCATGTCTTCTCCATCAGAATCTCCTGATTTAAAGCCTTTATTTTCTTTTCTCAACTCTCTGTTTTTCCTTTCTTACTCTGATTACTAAAAAGATTTAATATCCATTTAGAATTTCAATTAAAATCTTTTGATTTCATCTTAGTATTCACTGTGTAAGTTGTATATCATATTGGTTTAGCTTTAATCATCAGGTTTAATCTGTCTCAAATCTTGCATGCTTTTTAAAATTACAAAAAATTTTTTAAAGCAAGCATTCATTTCTTCCTAAGTTCCTTTTACTTTGTAATACTACTTTGATTTTTCTTTAAAGTCTTTTAACAAATTTTGGAAAAAAGATATATCAGCTTCAATTAGAAGTTCTTTTTCTAACTGTTTTAATGCTTGGTATTTATTATTTAATGCATTTCTCATTTTGCGCATATCAATTATGCTAATTTCCTTATCTATAAGTTCAGAAATAGATTTATACTTCTTGTGTAGTCCACCCAATAATACTCCCTTCATTTATAATTCTTATTCATTCTTAAAATCATTTAGCATGGTTTCAAATGAATTTAATTCTTCTTAAAAAGTTGTTTTTTTTTAATCCATTTTGATTATTAAATGATGCTTAAAAAGTGTAATTTTAAATCAAAGAATTATTATTGATTTTAGAAGTAATTATTTATCTGTATTTATAAATAGAATCATCAAAAAATACAAATACTGGCAAACTCTTTTCTAAAAAATTTAATTATGAAATAGAAAGCCATATTTATTTATAATAGTCGCTAGAATAAATTAATTAGTCAATATATGTACTTAACTATTTATAATCATCTTCATTCTCTTCTCTATTAATTAGAATATTAGCAATTAAATTTGATTATTTAAAACTAATATTTTAGAAAATTAATTGAAATAAGCTAAATAATTGATCATATTTTTATAAAATTCAAGAATATAAATTACCTTTAAAATATTTTTAATTTAATACAATTTCATCAACGAATTAAAGGAAAGAAATAAAATTTTTAAAAGTTTAATGATTTGAATTGTTCAAAATAAAAAAATAAATTATTGAATATTATTTGATGAGTTAATTTATTTTCAAAATTCAAAAACTGTGCAGAAGAGCAATATTTATTTAGGTCTAAAATATACAGTTAAATTGATTATTCAGGAGATCGTTCATATCTATAATTAGATAAGTATTTTAAAATAATTCTTTTTTCTATATAATAATATTTTTTTTGGATCAAATTTATTATTAAAAGCTTTGAAAAAATAAAAAATCCCTTCTAAAAAATTTATGTTTGCAAGAAAAATTTATTTTTATTTTTACTTTTCATAAAAGTTCTCCAATAAATCAGAATGTAAAGTATTTGATTTATATTAATCAAGCATTTAAATTAATTATACTTACATAAAAATTCAATTTAACTAACATTTTAAAAGTTAACCACTAATTTTTAGAGGTATTATTCTAGTATTAAAAATAAATTAGTATGTTGCGAAATAAAAAAAGAATGGGTTAAATTATTTTTAATAGATCATAAAGTTTATTTAAAGAAGTATTTATTATAAAATACCAAGGTAATTAATTTAGCATGTTTTTTATGCTAATTAATTTAATACTTCATATAATTAATGTAAAACTTAAAATATATTGAATAATTAATGGTTACTAAGCTTTTTTTAATTTAGAATTTTTTCAAAATCATACTAATATTAGATTAAATATCATCAAGTATTTATTTTAAGACAAACCAAAAAGAAATAATAATAATAATAATAATAATAGTAAATACTTAAAATGAATTTAGAACTACAAGATAGTATTGACTCAAGTAAGCTTGTTGGGTATTAACCTGTCACAGATAGGCTAAATAAAAAAATGTCTGTTAAATTTAGAAGGGAAACATAAGAAGTTATTTTTCAACCAGATGGTAATGAGAGATAATTATTCAGAAGTGCCTCTCGTAACAAATTTGAGAGAGATTAAACTAATACCTAAGAAAATACTCCTAAATTACTTAAGTAAAATTCGATGAATAAAATGAATATTTACACTAATGTAGTTAATGTTCCTCCGTTTATAAAAGAAAATGGGTTTCTTCAAAGAAAAAAGACTTTTGAGGCATTTGTAAAAGATGGTGATAAGCTACTTAAAAATAAGGATGAGCAAAAAAGCGCCTTATTAGAAAAAATAGAAAAGAAAATGAACAGAATTAAATATATATCTAATAATGATTAAAATAGAAATGAGGAGATAATTTATTAAGAGTATAAAAGACTTAATTCTAATAAATCAAATGGAATGATTCTTACCAACGAATTTTGGAGCAAAAAGTACTATGATTATATTATTAAAAGGTCTAAAGTAAAAAAAGACTTAGATTAACTAATAAATAAAAAAAAGATGGAACCTACTCCACAGTTGGTAGAAAAGTTTGATAATTATTTTATGGATAAATTTATAAATAATGCTGAAGAAGATCTCATTTTAGATGAATTTAAAAAAAAAGATTCAAATGCAACATCTGATTTTATTTCACACAGCTAAAAGATCAGTAACTCGAATAATTAAGATACTCCTTTAAATAATATTACAAGTATCAAAAATAGTAATTTAAGTACTTTTGCATAAACTTAAAATAACTCTATTATTTAATAGCATCGGATAGTATCTCCTTTTCATTCTTAGTCCATTCAAAAACATAGGATGATATCTCCTTTTTAGGCTTAGTCTAGAAAAATAACTAGTTTTTCTAATGAATTAAAATCTAGCTCTTCTATCAAAAACTAAGAATAATTATTTTAAAAAATTATTAAACCACCCAGAGACTTTTAAAATATTTAAACAACATTCAGATAAAGCTAATTAAAAGAAGTTTAAAGTAGTAAAAATTAAATTCCTACTGAATAAACTGGATCAATCCTTAACACATCAGAAAATATTTCAGCTTTTGCTGGATAAACTAATCATGGTTAGCAAATCTTAAGAAAGTCTTCAAGTTAAATAAGTATTGATTAAAAGCCAGCTTTAACATTCTTTGAAGAACAAATGAAAGAAATATTAGCAAAGCAAGAAAATAAAAAAAAAAATTAGTATGCCACTCTTGACTTTTACCTCAAAGTTGTAAAGGAAATTGATCAAAAGAGATTTTAAAAATCCGATAAAGAAATGATTCAGGATTAATAGGTTAAAAATAATCTTTTGAAGGCTACTTAAAAAATTAAGCATTAAAGATCTCAATCTTAGATGAACAATCTCAAAAATCAATAAAATTTCAAATTCGAAAGTCCTTATTCTATTTAAAACTGTAAATTCATTCATTATAGCCCTATTGTTATTAAAACATACCCTAAAATCTCAATTAAAATCTTGGAATTTTACAAAAAATTTTGAAAAAATACAAACATAAAATATTCTTGGATTCTAACAAAAGCCCAAATATTATTTTTATTTTAGAGAAAATCCATTATATTTTATTAATAGATGGAGATTTAAAAAATTATTTAAAATTGAATTTTTAAAAGATTAAATTAATTTAAGGACCTAATTATTTATTTATTTAAATAAAAGTAAATTATAACTATTCTTCTAGACAGAGCTTGAGATCTCGCTAACTACAAAATAACGAGGAAAGAGGAAGTATGCAAAGTCTTTTTTCAGCTTCTAATTAAGATAGGTTTTCAAGCATAATGCTAAATGAAGAAGAAAATGAAAATGAAGTACTTAAAGAGGGAATGGGCAAACTAATTCAAACATGTGAATAATTCCACCATGAAAATATAAATATTATGGCCGTTATAGACAAAGCTTAGTAACTTAAAGATCAAAAAAAAATTATTAAATAGGAAATGAAAAAGAAACAGGATATTTTAAATAATTTAAATACTTTAATCCAAAGAAAAGAAAAAGAAAAAAAGTAGCAAGACCCAAGGATTAGATTTTAAAAAAATAAAAAATGCAAGTATTATTATGTTGATGATGACGATTGATAGCCAAGTACATAATATGTTTATTGTTTAATTAAATTTATTTTATGATAAAATTTAATACAGATCTATCTAAAAATTAATTTAGTAGAATAAATTTGTTGATATACAAAGAAAGATTAAAGAAGGCAAAAAGAAATTGTATTTATTGATTTATTTATTATTTTCTTAGTTAGAACTCTCTAATTATTAATTTCACTAATTAATTCAACTAATTTAACTTATAGTTATAAGAGATAATTAGCATATGTTAATTATTATATTTTTATTTTGTATATAGAGTTAAGTTGAAATTGTTTTTTATTAATTTTTTTTTTTTACTAAAAATTTTTGAATTTAACTATGTTATATAATTTTCTTTAATTAATTGTTCTAAATTAATTAGCTTTTTATTGTAATTTTTTATAATATGTAAAAGAAATTTCATTCTATAAATCAAAAAGCCATAATAGTATCGTTGTTAAAAAGCTTTCCTACTAGCTTATGTTGTATATTCATGTTTGTCAAAGTAGTTTCTAAATAATAAAGCTATTTCTTACTGATAAATGGCCAGCTTTTTATATTTATTAAATTAATTAATTTAAATAAAAATTATAATTGAACGTTTACTTTTGCAAGTTTAAAAAGAAATAATCAAGCAACTTAGCATTATCTATAATTATCAATAGTTTTTCTATTAAAAAATTATATTGAGAGATTATATAATCTTCATTTTAGGGTTTGTTGTTGTTGGGAGATGATATATTCTAATTCTTACTAGGTTATTAATACCAGCTTTTAATTAAAAATTTATTTTTAAATTAAATTTTTAATTCTTAATTAAATTATTATGTAAATATTACTTCTCAAAACTAAGATAAATCTTGGATAACATTCTTAAATCTTTTAAGTTTTTACTAAATATTTCAAAGTTTGCCTTACTAATATCAGTGTTAGAATTCCAACTTAAAATTAAAAAAAATAATTAAATTTAAAGAATAAAAACAAAAAATAAATATATGATTAGAATATAAAATGAATGAATTAAATTACTCATCCATATTAAGCTGTAGTACTCTCATTTTGATAAGACGAGAGATCCCTAAAAATATGTATTCTATAACTTCATTTTAAATATCTGAATTTTTAAATGTCCACCTTTAATTAAAATATATTAGTATTTAAAAAATCAATGATATTTTTGTTAATTACCCTTTTAAATTGAGTTTAAGAGTTTCTAACTAAATCAGCTTAGTTAATGATTGTTCTAATTGTATTTTTAAGTTTCTTGAAATATCCAATTCTTGTCTTAAATCACTATTTTAAATCAATTAGTATCAATATATATTTTAAATAATTTACTATGAAAGATTTAGATCTAATGATTTAAGGTTTTATAACTCCTATAAGTTAGATAGTAATAAAATTAGCTCAGATTCAAAATTATCAGATAGCTTATTCCACCTTTATTTTAGAAAATTTTAACTGTGTTATTAATTATTATTTAAGATTAAATTACTTTGAGAAATCGAGAGTCAAATCTAAAATGTTTTCTAACTAAAACATATTGAAATAGATATTCTAAGCTTCGATGGCCTAAGAAATGCTCATCCAACTTTTATTAATAAGAGGATGCTATTTAAAACAAATTTGAGTTTTAAATTAAATTACTTCGAAAAATTAAAATTAAGTTTCTAAATAGCTCTTGATTCAATCACCTAATTTTCATACTCTTACAACTTTTTAGAAAAATTATCTTTGTTTGAAAACCATCTAGTTATTTTTTATACAAAATTAACAATTAAATTTATTTTTTAAATAAACTAAAATTAAAAAAAATAAATTCTAATTAAAAATTTTATATTTTTAACTGTTAATCAAAATTAAAAAAATTAAAATTTATTTGAATTTTATAATTTATCGAAACTTATAATATCTTAAAAGAAATTGCTTTTAAATAAGTACCCTGCTAAAGACAATTATATTTCTTAAGGTTAAGGCCTTTTTTACAGCTATTTGAACATATCGAATAAACAGTCTTCATCAGTTTCAGTCTTCCAGCTATTTTTAATTTATTTTAATTTTATTTTTATAGGAAAAAATTAAATACTTATTCATATTTAGTTTGATAGTTTTGAGCTTTTTTGATTTGAGTAGGCATTCTCCAATTTGTTTGATTGCTTCTTAATTACCTATCTTGTTATCAGAAATAAACTATCCCATTCCTTAAAAGTTTAAATAAAGATATTCGAGGTCATTCAAGTTTGACATTTGTTATACCAAATTTGGGATAAAAGTGTCTGTAATTCTATTATTTTCGCATCCCCAACTTTTTAAATAAAAAAGCTTAATTTAAAATAAAAAAATTAAAAACTACTTTTTAATCTTGAGAGTAAGAGATTTTAATTTTTTTTTAGACAATATTTAGTTAAAGCCCTATAAGCAATCGTTTGTGATCAATTCGTTATTTTAACCCCAGCTATATTAATTGATTGATAAATGAGTGAATTAAATTGAAAGCTTACAATGTTAAAATAAAATTACTTAGATAGATTTAGATGAAAACTAGTTAAATCATTAATTTTGCTTATGTTTGTAAACAACTAAATAAGGTTGCTATCTGAAACATTTTTTTAATGTAACTTGAATGACCTTTTAATTTATCAATTATATAAAGTTATGAATCAATTTTTATTATTATTAAATAATTCTCAAACTACTTTGAAAAATTTATTTTAAGGTTTTAGATCTGTTCTCCATTTTTTTCTAGTAATTTTTCTATAATATCACCTACTAATGTGCTATTAAAAACTCCCCATCTTTATTTGATAATATCATTTTTAGAATATGTATTTAAAGAATTTAAAAAAAAGAATACTTTGCTAAATTTAACCATAGCGTTTGTAGCTTTTACTACTAATTTATAGCGTCTATAAATTCAGTTATCGTTTTAATAGAGCATTGTTCCCAATTTTTAAGATTTATATCAAATAATTTAAGATTCTTATTAGCTTATAGTAATTCTTTAATGTAAATGAGTGATTAATCTGTGATGTACTCATTCTTTTTACCCCAACTTATTAATTAGGTATTGTTATTATACAAATTAGCAAAATAAAAAATAAATTACTTTTTCAAATTAAGACTTAATTATCTTAAAAATTGCATTCCTTTTAGACCATCTGTTAAACTCTTAACAGTTTCATCCTTTATGTAGTCTCTGTTAGACTTAAGCATGCTATTTTTTATGATGTACATTATAATAAATCTACTAGTTAATAAAACCTTACTTCCTAAAATTTAAAGTTAAAGACTAAAGAGACTTGCATGTATCAAATTAGGTAAACTATATTATATTAAAGCCTTATATCCTTTGCTGAATATCCCAACTATTAAATAAAGAAAAAATTTTTATCTTAATATTTATTTAATATATTCTATTGTGATTTTGATAATTAATTACTTTATAAATTAAATATTCATCTCCTAAAGATTTTTAGCAACAGATCTAATACAAGTGCCTATTTTATCAGTCATTATCTTATTTATTTGTTAATTGACATTCTTTTTTCTTTTTTATATTGAATAATAAAACAAATTAAAAATATTAAATTAGTCTCTATTTTATATACTATTTAAAATAAATGCTCAGTTTTTTAAGCTGTGTAAACTTTTTTAGATTTTCGAATAACTCTATAATGTGTCCTCCGTCTAGAAAATAATCTCTTCTTCCATAACTTTTCAGTGAAATTAAGTTTAAAATATGTATGAAAATAATATTTTTAACTTTATTTAAATAATTTAAAATGGACTAAAAATCATAAAAATTTGTATCAATCATTTTTATGTTGATTTGTAAACAAGTGTTAATAATTCTTAAGACTTATTTTGGGATTAGGCTTGTTATTGTAAAATATGAATGAAAAGTCATTTAAAAATTTAACAACTTACTTTTTTATCATGATTTTTAACTGCTTAAGTACAGAAAAAAATCATAAAAATTTGTATCAATCATTTTTATGTTGATTTGTAAACAAGTGTTAATAATTCTTAAGACTTATTTTGGGATTAGGCTTGTTATTGTAAAATATGAATGAAAAGTCATTTAAAAATTTAACAACTTACTTTTTTATCATGATTTTTAACTGCTTAAGTACAGAAAGGTTTTCTAAACATTTAAATAAGCTCTTCATCAAAGAGTAAGAAAGAAACCTAAGTCTATTTAAATTAAGATAATATGAATAAAAATAATAAAGATTTTTAGAAAGTGCTAAAGAAATGATGCATTACTTTCTGAAATCAAAGAATAAACTCTCTATTGTGTTAAAATTTTATATGAGGGATATAGCTTGCTAAATATCTTCAATTTCATTTTCTGAGCTAATAGATACTTCGATTGTAACATATTTCAAAGGTGAAGGTGTGTTTTAACTCAATTAGTATAAAATTTTGCTTATCAAAAATGGTGTACCAATAACAGATATTGTGCTAATTATACTTTAATTAATACTGCAAATTTATTGTGCATACTGTAAAAACATCTTTTCATCTCTTATAACTTCTATATTCCTGATCTGTAAAGTGTCAATTATTATTTTAAATGCTTATCCTCGTTTCTGCCAAGCGTTTAAATTCAAGTTTTAAAAGTTAACAAACTTTTATTGAACTTATATCTCTTTTAAAGCAGGAAATCCTTATATTGATTCAATTAAGCAATTAATACCTATTTCAGTAATTTCTTAACAGTTATTTATGCAGATGCTTTCTAACTTCTAAAAATATTAAGATTTAGTTAGTTCGTATAGATCTTCATCATTTATTATAGAGTTAGATAAATCAATCATTTCTAAACCTCTTGTAAATTTACTTTAAGCAAGAGGTTTAATTATTAGATGTGCAAATTGTTATTCATTTTTTAAATCTAGCAAATGAAATTCTAAAAATAGTCTGCCATTCAAGATTCTTTTTAAGTCTTCAAATCTTTCTTCATTTGCTGATAGCTGTTAATTTCCATAGTTATCATAATCCTAATCGAGCACTTAGAGAGGCTGCTCTAGTATTTGATAATGCTTATACTTGAAAACCTTAGCCCTAGCCTCCTCTATTCTCTCTTTGAATGATACTCCCTTACAGTCCTTAATTTTAAATTTTGCGTGCTTATCTAACTTCTTAATTTAAGTAATAACAGCTTTTTCCAGCTAATATTCTGGGTAAGTTAAACTATAAATTCTAATTTTAAGATCATTTTTTTTATCAAAGAATTTAATTATGTATTCAAGAGATAATTCTGAAACAATATTCAAAAAAATATTGTAATTTTTTAACAGTCTGATGGCTTGTTTGTAATCTTCTTCTTTTTACTTAGAAACATACTCTAGTAGGTCAGAATCAAAATATATTTCACTTACATGAGAAATTTATAGATATCCAGCTAATTAATTCCAGTCAATTTACTGACATTCTGCAATCTTGAGTTTCTTTATGGATTATGCCGGTTTTTTTAGACCTAATATAAATAAAATTATTTAAAAATTCAGTCATAATTTGATTATTTTTGTTATGTTAAAAATTTACTTAGATTTAGAGTTATTTTAGTATAAGAAAAATCAACCATTTCTAATATTTTAAGATTATTTGTTTATCTATGAAAATATTCAAAAGATTTATGAGTGAGTAAAGGGCATTTTGAAAGAATCAAGATAAGTAAATTAGGTAAATGCTTAGTTATTGTAATGGTTTTCACCACTGAGTCAGTTAGCATCTAGGAATTGCCCAAATCTAATTCTTATAGGTTAGTAGCATTTTTAAAGAGAGACTCTAGCATCTTCATAGTTGGATTGAATAAATATTTATTTAAACCTGTATCAACTTTTGGATTAACGAGACCTCCTATTCTTAAAACTTATAGTTGAGGTAAATTTTATTATAATAGAGTGGAAAATTAATTGAGCCCTTTATGAGTAACTTTTGAACATTAAGAAATGTCAAGTTCCTAATAAGTAAAAAATTTAATAAATAAATTAAATAAAATTTAGTAAAAAATAAATTAAAAAATTGATTAAAAAATAAAATTAAAAAATTTACTTTTAAATTTTATAAATATTTAGACGAAGAAATGATTCTCAAAGATTCGTCATTTAGAGATCCAATATTGTGTAAATTAAGCTTGTTAATTTAGTTTAGACAATCTGAGGCAAAGAAACTCTAAAACGATTCGTTCTGGGCAGAAATATAAGAATTTGATAAATTAATTTCTTTCACAAATTAAACTTGAACTCTTTTCTCAAAAATACGCTTCAGGCCTAAGCCAAATAAGGATTTATTTTCATATTCTATGATATCTAATCTTGACACAACTTTAGAATTCATAAGATTACAGAAAAACTCTTCACTAAATTTCTGATCATTTGCATTTTTAATTTGCTTCAAATAATCAAAACTTCTTTCACCACTGAACAACTTAGTAGCTTATTCCTACGAAATAAATTTAAGATCTATGTACTCAATTTGATTGCATATTTATAAAATCGATTCTAACTGGTAATCAGTAAAAGTGAATTCTTCATCATAAATTACTTCAACATTCATTTTTTTGCAAACTATAAATATGTCTCTCTTCTTGTAAATTTCTTATTAGTTAGGAGCATGTGAGACACTATCCATATTGATCTTTTTGTAATTTTTTAGTCGAAGTCTTAAAAAATTTGACTTAGACTCTTTTAAAAGACAAAGTAAATTTTCTATGTGTGGTATTTAATGAAGCTTAATTTGTAAACAAAACCTAAATTTTTAAAATAAATTAATTTTTTTATCAATAAAGCAATATTTTTACTCTTGATTATCAGCCTTTTTTTTAATTTTATACATTTTTTTAGCAAACGCTTCTAGCTTAAATGTACCTGATTATGGGCAGGCTTATTTTGGAATTAAGAATTCCTTTAAAATATAATTCCTAAATTCTCCAGAATAAACAGTATTGCCATTAAACCTTATCTCTCCTTTTCCATGAAAAACACCTTTATAAAATTACCCTTCATACTCCCAGTCATCCTAAAATATTTTAGATAACTTTCCTTATCCATGAGGTAGATCTTTACTCCAGAAACCTTCATAAATGATTGTTTTGGAGTTTTTCTCGTGTCTGAATAACTTTCCTCTTCCATGTCTTAAAATCTTATCTCCAATTTTAAGAGTTTCTCCTATTAATAAAAATAAGGAACAAAGATAAGCTTTAAAATCTAATATCCAATATCAAGACTAAAAATTAAATTTAAATATTTGAATGTAGCAATAAAATAAATTAATACGATAAATAACAAAATAATCTGCTTTACTGTAAAAGATAAAGATTTTTTTTCACAATATAGAAAATAAAACCTATTAAAATAGAAAAAAATTTACCTTCATATTCCATGTATTTAATAGAATAATTAACTTTGCACATGTTGTTTCCATAATCTTCTTTGATTTATTTAGGTCTAAAGATCTTTGGGTAAGGTATAATTATACGAGAAAGAAATTGCTTATCTATTTAACATATCAAAGCAAGCTTAATAGTTGACATTCGTTTAGTTTCATCTATTTCTAGCATGCTCTATAAAATGTTGATACATTCATATTCCTAGCCATCAAAAATAAAATACTTTTATTTGAGTATGATGTGGTTAATATTGTTTGCTTGGGCCTCTTCATAAGCTCTTTTTGGATCTTTTAGAATAGGAAAGATCTCGGTTTTGTTCATACCATTCATGAATAGCTTAATTTATAGAAAAACTAACCCTAAACTATATATATCACTTTTGAATGGATCATGATATAATTAATCTGATGATTAATTATCATCTAACTTATTATAGCACTCTCTTAGTAAAGGAGATAAATAAGTTAAAGTTCCTGTAAACTTTTGTCTAACTCTGAATGTATCAGTTTATTTGATATGTAAGTTTTTTAAGTTATATACATATTCTGATTCTCCAAAATCGGTAAACAAAAAATTATTTCCCATTTTAAGTATGTTATCTGTTTTAACATCTCTGTGCACACACCCACTGTTATGAATTCTAACAAGAGTTTGAATACACCAACGACAAATCGAAATAAACTAATTTATTTGAAAAATAAATAAACGATTTAGTGAAACAATCTAAAATACAAAAGAATAATAAATACTTCATCCTAAGGAAACGGGTCAGTCATTTTTCCTTTTTCCACTCTTTTGCTTATTTACTTACTTAAACTAGACTCTGCTAGCTCCATTTCCATTAAATAAATCCTGTGTTCGCTTTCTGTGTCTTATAAAATATATATGTTATGCAGAGTAATAATTTAACCATAAAGATTTTCAGTACCATCATCAGTTAAATATTTTCCTATTTTAAATTCTCCGTCTTTATATTAATCTTGATCATCAGCATTTATCAGTTAAACTTTAATAGCTCTTTCAAAGCCTTATTGGTTTTTAACCTTCAACACAAGTCCATAAGAACCTCTACCAATTATTTCTAATTCTGTAAATTTTTGTTCTTCTAAAATAACTTTAACTTTATCATAAATAGCCTAATTTTTTTCATCTCCTTTCAAGCCTTTTTATTAATTTAATAAAAATTTGTATTAATTAAACCACTGAAAACATAAATAGATAATTAAGTAATTGAGTATGTAAGTGAGTTAGTAAGTGATAAAGCAAGTAAATAATTATATATTTAACTTACATAGCTTTTTTAAAATAGTTCTGTAGTTTTCACCAATAGCGTTCTCTTGAGAAGTTTTTATTTCAACATCACCTTTTTAATTGTTAAATGTAATGCACCAATCTGATGCTTAAATTGGGTTAAAGGCTTTAGGGATTTTATCTTTGGAGGCAGCATCATCGGTTTGGCCATTTCCAGTAACATAAACAGAATTTTTTAAACCAGTAATTTCACTAACCTGTAAAGCATTTAAGTTGTTCATAATTGTCGAAGCTCCTATTTGGTTAAGTGGATGAACTAAACTTTTGTATATATTTACACTTATATCTTGATACATGTTGAAATCGTTTTTTCTACTATTTTAATAATCTTTTCCACCACTTGAACTACTACTATATTAGCCACCTGAGAACCCTTTTTATTTTTTATTGTTAGAAAATTGGCTATTTTATTCTTTCAAATGATAGAGCTTTTTCTTTTCTCCTTTTGGCTACTCACTTTGATCATCTTTTATATTTGATTCTTGATTTTTCTTATTTATATCTTACTAATTTATATTAGACATATTATTTTTTAGATTTTCAATTTTGTTTACCATATTTTATTGTTGATCGCTTTTACCTTCAATTTCCTGAGATTCAGCTGTTCTGTTATTATTAAAATTAATAAACATTTTCTGCTTAACTTTATCACTGGTAAACGTTTCTTCCTTGATTGATTCATATTCAAATCTTTTCTTTGGAACTATTGTCACAGAGCCACTTTGCTAAACAGAATATAATTATTGGCTATGTTTTGGCGATAACAAAACAGGTGTATTTGAAACATCAGTTAATCTTTACTATTAAATTTATATTTAAGGAACATTAAAATTAGACTGCTAAATCATTGTGCTTTTAGGTGAAAACGAAACTTGGAAAGGAGAAATATATTGTTTATCTGTTGTTCTGTCGATTATTTTCGATTCTTGTATCTTTTAAAGGTCTTAAATATAAAGGGTATTTTAATTAAATCTTTCTTAATTTTCATTATTGCTCTTTTTTAATTTTGATTCAATCACTGAATTAGGATCTACTGATTTGAAATGTCCTGTTTAAAAAACGCTTTGCCTGTTAAATTCAGAATTCAACATTTTCTGAGATTGAAATGAATTTAAAAATTCTATTTGATTTAAAACAGATTCAATTTAAGTAAGAAAAAGTGTCAGTAAAATTACCCTTAGAAAAATGACCACTTTATGAAGCTTTCCTTGAGCCCATGCTTGGCAGAAATTCGATTTGTTGTAAACTATTTTTTTCACCTTCATCTAAATATTAAAATGAAAAAATATGATAAAAACACACACAATGAGTTTTAATCTAAATAAATGAATGAATTACCTATTTCCTAATTTTCTTAATGTAATACTTAACTAGTGACTTATCCTCCTAACAAATTAGAATCCATCATACTACTCTTTTTTTATGGATTTGAGAATATCTGTTAAAAACTTTACTGTCCATTTTGAGTTTATATTCTATTTTATTGATATTGAGGTTAATTTTTAAATACTATAGTAGTACTCATTCCTTGTTATTCAATTTAAGCTTTATTTTTGTAGGTGGCTTCTTCTTCGTTTTCTTAGCTTGTTTGGCTTAGTTTCATCTAACTTTGATTTCTTTAATTAATTTATTTATAATTTATGGTTTATCCTAAGCTATTCCCCCCTTATATTGATTCCTATGAAAAACAAGCTGTCTCTCTATTTTTTCTATCAGTACTGATCATTTCTCTACTAAAAATACCCAATACATCTTGTCTTTGATTAAAATCATCATTCTCTTGCTTTCCAATTTGAGAGTGAGAAATTGTTTCTTTGATAAATTTCATTTAAATTTCCTCTTTAGAAGGTACATGTTCCATAGACTTAGGTTAACCTTAAGCTAGAAATAATGCTTGTTATTTAAAATTAAGGGTCTAACTCATTTCTGTTTAATTACCAGCTTATCCTCCATTTTGAGAACTAAAATCTTACTACCTTGAATTCTAAGACATTTATGTTTATGATTGAGTGTTGTTGCTTAATTTATACTTATTATTTATTTTAGTTGCATTGCTTTCACTTATTTCTAAATTAATTTTTGTTCCTTGATTATTTTGATTGAAAGAAGGTACAACAGTTTATGAGAGACTTTTATCATAAAAATCTCCCACAATAGAATTAGCTATGTTGCCTGTACCAGGAAAAGTTAAGATATTCTATTTTTGTTGTTATAACTTACTTTCTTATACTTTTTATTTATTTTAAAAATTATTTGCCGTTTAACTATTGTTAAGCTTACTCATTTGGTTTGGATTAACACCCATCACAGGAGTAATATTACTATTTTTCGAACTGCTGTTGCTAAAGTTACTGCTGCTAATAAAATATTCATTACTGTTTTGTGATTTTTAATTTTTTGTTGATTAGGGTTATCTAAGATAATTTTATTCTGGAGTTTGCATTTAATCTTCTGGCATTAAATCTTATCGTTAAACGCTTTGTGAAAATCTTGTTTTTTATTAACTAAATTGAGTTTTTTATTTGTCAGTTAAGTTTTACTTTTACTATAATTGTTGTTGTAAATTTAATTGTATTTACTGGCTCTACATATACTATTATTTTTAATATTCTTATGTCATTTTCAAAGATTAATTCGAGCCTGGACTACTAATAGAAGCCATTACTTTTGATCTTGGAGATGAGTTATAATCTCTTGTAGTTGTCAGTGTTTAAAGTAATTTTTCATTAAAGTTTCCAAAGTATTAGGATTTTTATAACTTTGAATCCTCATCTATTTCAGTAACAACAGTGCAGCTTAATTCCTCTTATGTAAGTGAAAGGTCCTAATTGGCTTTTTAACTATTGTTTTTCCTCTATTAGTTATCATAACTGCCATCAATATCTTTAAATGAAGAGTCGTTGCTCAAAAGGTTTATGTCCTTATCCACATGAATGCTGTTTTCTATAGCCTATTTAAAGAGCGAATGAATAAAATAGAATAAACTTTAACAAGCATGTAAAGAACGAACAAATAAATAGTTAAATAATTGATTTAAAATGATTTTAAATGATTTTGTAGACTAATTAAGTAACTGAGTATAAAATAGATATTTGAATATCATTTTCTACTTTCAATTAATTAAGTCTTAAATAAATAATAAATGCTCCAAAGTATTAAATAATATTTACATTTTCATTTATTATTTCATTTGTTTCTGATTTTTTAAAAAATGATTTTGAAATCTCGCTTTTTGTTATATCATATAGGTATTGAGAGTTTTTAATACTGTTATTGATTGTCCTACTAAATGCAGATGACTATCTTCTGACAAGTAAGTCATCCTCCTCACTGACATTGTTAATTTTTTAAGAAGCACTTTCTTGCATTCCCTCTTAAATAGTTGGTAAGTAATGGAAATTACGATTATTTTTGTTGTAGATTTAAGTTTTTCTTTTAATACTACATTCACTTAAAAAATTAAGAAACTTAACATCACTAAGCACATCTTTAGGCAACTAATTAATATAAACAGCTAACTCATGTTGAGAATTCATTATTTTCTCAAGCTAAAACTCTGGCAAAGAGTATTTAGTTTTTCTTAACTCAGTAATTGCTTTATTGAATTAGCTTAAGCTGCATTCATGCAGTCTATTTAAATTAATGTTTGTGTTTGATGATGAAAATTAAATCCATTTCTCATTATCATCTTTTTTCTTAATGAACTTATTAAAAATTAGTTTTTATACCATTTATATTTCTTAAAAAAATAACTCTAAAACTATTAGTAACTAATGAAATAGCTTAGCCTGTTTTTGTAATATATTTAATCTTATAACTTATCAAATAACACAACTATTTTGATAATAGTATGTCCTATTTACTTAAAAAATAATTAGAATAGTGCTTTAAATTGTTATTAATTGATTTTCGATAAAAAATCTTTTAGTTCTAACAATCAATCTAAGAATTAATGAATGTATAAATTAATTATTCAGCCTATATGTTAACTAATCAAATTATCAATCAATTTATTAATTAATTCTTAGATTATTAATTTATGAAAATACATACTAATTATTCTATCATTCATACTATCCTCATCATTTTCTTGCAAAATGAATTATAATTCCCATACTCACTTCAATCATTTTCTGTTTAAATGTTCATATTAATATGATTTCTTTTATTTAAATTATGAAATTTATCATAATATAATATAAACCATATAATAAAAAAGTTATTAATTATAGAACTAAAAATTAATTTGTAATCACCTTATTCAATTAAATATGCTTTTAAATTAATTTAAGTAAATATTTTAATTTGCATTAAATATTTCCTCTTTAAGTATTCAAATGTTTAATAAGAAAAAATAAATTTTATTGCTTTATTCGAATCTATTAAACTTTCTTTTTTTTGCAAAGCAAACTTTATATTTTACTAAAAGTAATTAAGAGAATAAATATATTAAGTTGTGAAAAATAATCTAATAAATTTTATAAATACCCATAAAACTATTGTAAGTTAATACAAACTAATTACGATATAAAAACTAACAATTTTTCTTATCTTGAATAATTAAAATAAAGTAATTAATTATGCAAGAAAAATAAATTAATATTTGATTTCATTTTACATTAATTTTATTAAACAAAAACTAATAATAAAAAAACATTGTTTTCAGTTTTTCCTTGGGAAAAGTCTATTATACGTATCTTTTATTTTTTAATTATTGTTAATAATTGTATATTGCTCAAAAATCTTCTTTCTACTTCTCTAACTATTATCTCTTTAAGTATGATTGATATTTTTATAAGAAGAAATCATTTAGGAGGGGGAAGAGCAATCCATTTCCCAATTTGAAGCATTAACTTAACTTTTATATATTTGGCTTGAATGAGGATTCTAAATACTCTACATAACAATTTAATATTTTTATGGAAGCTGCTCTGAAATATTTATTTTATTTAGATTACTCTTATTTAATTAACTTGTATGATTTTTATTATAATTTAAGTAATAAAGTTATGATCCCTATTGCCTTTTTTCTTGAGAACTTTATATATTTTTACTAGATCGTACATTTTGGCTTTATTGTAGTTAATTAGCAGGTATTTATAAGATTTCGTTTACAGATTTTACTAGCTATGGTTTTTAAAAATTAACTGAATTATGAATATACTCAAGCATTTGACTTTGTTAACTTAAAGATTTCTATTGTATTACATTTTAATTTAAATCACTAACCATATTAAATGAGTGCTAAGTTTTAACTAGATGTGACTAATCAATAGGAATATCATTTAGCTATACCATATTATTTAAGTATGTGTCCTAATAGTTGTTATACAAAAATATTTTGAATGAAGGCATTTCATTTTTTTTTAGAGATATTTTTAAAATGAGAAATAACTAATAATTTTCTTTTAAAATAAAAAAAATACTTTTAATTAAGTTGCTGATTAGCTCCTTTAAATATTGTTTCTTTGTATTTATTGGCTATTATTTAAATCATTATTTTGTCTCATATAGTTTTTCTAATTTTCGTTTATAATATTATTATCACCGTTATCATACTATTACATTTAACTATTACTAATTCCAAATGAGTTCCTATAACTTTGTGAATAGTTCATTTAAGAGTTGAGCTAATTTTGCATGATATTATTTCCATTATTTAACAACTCTCTATTACTCATATTAGATTGCGAATAATGAGATCCCCTTTAATTCTTTATAAGTTTTTAAATGATAAATATTTTTTTAAAAAACTTACATTAGAATAACTATTCCATTCAGGAAATATTTTATAGTAAAAATTTTAATTTCGTGTACTATTTTCTTGGACTGATTATGCTCTCAGTATGCTTTTTTTTTGAGATAAATCGCTGGTCAAGTCATTAAAATTTTCTTATTATTTTTATGGAATTCTTTCTTCATCTTTCAATAATTTTTATTCTTTTAAAGATGTTGATTCTTTTTTGTTTGCTGAGTTGGATATTCTATTGGATTTAATCTCTTTACTTTATCTCATAGACTAATTATGAGTCCCATGCTTAAGCGAGCTTTAAACTGATTTTGACCTCTTAATTTCTTTTTAATTATCTTATAAAATTTTCCTGATGCTGCTTAACATTTGTATTGGTAAATCTTATTCTAAATTGTCTATTTATAATTCCCAATTTTTTAAATGCGAATCAACTCCGCTTTCAATGACTTAACTATCAAACTCTTATGGTTCTAGGTCTGGTTCTATATATTTATTTATTAAATCTGATAAATTGTTCTTCTAATATTTCATATTTTAGCACAAAATAAATAATTGATTATTAAAAAATATTCTTCATCAAATTCTTAATCGAAATTCAAAAGATAAATATTAATTTACTCTAAATTAATTTTTTGTTAAAATTAATAGTATTTCTGATAAAAAACTAAAATTTTTATTAATAAATTTTATCTTTTTTTTAATTAAATTTAATATTTGCTTATTTATTGTTTTGCTTAATTAATAAAAATAATTTTTCATTTTACAAATAATTAATTAAAACAAAAAAGTTAAGGGGTTGGGGTTGGG